>WOVY01013677.1:0-408859 GCA_013436015.1 Rhipicephalus annulatus
TTGCCGATTTTGCATACAGTCTGAGGTGCAATCTCACTGAGTGGCTTAAGGGCGAGGGAGCTTTTGGAGACCATGACAAGGTAGTCGAGTTGATTTGCACGGAGCAATTCCTGAACGTTCTAAGTGACGAAGCACGCTTATGGGTATTAGATCAGCCCGGGGAAAAGAATTTGGAGCGTACCGCAGAACTGGCTGAAGAGTACACCATGAGGCGTGAGGAAATAAGAGAGCGCAACAAACCCACAAAGAAACCGTACCGTGAGAATTTTAAGCAGTCTGAGCGCAACAGTTATGCCCCTATTGCACCAGGAGGACGAATGAAAAAGACACGCACGGGAATCGACCATGAGTGGACGCGCTGGCAAAGAGAAAGAACAGGATAAGAATCGCGACAGAGCATTGAGGCAAAGAAACCCATTGTGTGCTATCGATGTAATGAACCGGGGCACTTAGCAGTGGGTTGCCGTAAGGAAAAACTCGTTTTCTCCCTTTTTAACCATACTGATGAGAACATGAGGTTACTTGAACCGTACTTAAGCGAGATGACTGTCAATGGGCAAAATTGCCGGGTTCTTACGCGATTCCGCGGCCACTATGGATGTAATACACCCATCTTACGTGCCCGCGGATGGGTTCACCGGAGACTGCGCGTGGATCAGACAGGTAGCGCAGGAAGACAGTGTGTGTCTGCCAGTGGCCAAAGTCCTCATCAAGGGTCCCTTCGGAGAACTGGAAACAGAGGCTGCCGTGTCACAAAGTTTGCCGAAGCAGTACGGTTACCTTTTTTTCTAACCACTCGGAGGACCTGTTAAGAAAGAAAGGTCTGAGCTTTGGAGAACACACTGTACATGCTCTAACGCGGTCTAAGGCAAAGGAGATCGCAAAGGAGCTCGGCAGTTCCAAAATAGAGAGGCACAGGGCCCGACGAAACAAGGGCAGACGCGAATCAGGAGAACGTCCCGAGCGATGGCGAAAGCAGCTTTAAGAGTTCCAGTGAGGCCAGCGAGGAAGTTACCTTCTTTCCGTGCCACCTTGCATGGGCGGGTTCTTGGAGCTATCGAAAGTAAGCCCGGAGGTTATCGCTGCGGAACAGGCCGAGGATAAAACGCTGCAAAAGTTGAGCGATATGGTGGAGGAGGGGTTGGCGCGGAAGAACGTCTTTTTGCACCGCCGCGCCGGAATTTTGTACCGTCAGTACACAGACTCGAAGGGGGTGCACTATGATCAATTAGTGGTTCCACAGAAATATCGAGCCAAAGTACTGGAGCTGTGTCACGTGGCGGGTGGTCGGGCCATCTTGGCAAAAAGAAAACGAAGACTCGTCTACTTAGGGAGTTTTATTGGCCCAATTGTTTCAAGGATACCGAGAGGTATGTGCAATCCTGCGATGTGTGCCAAAGAATAGGCAAAGCACACGACCAGCAGAAAGCGCCCTTAAAGTTGGTGCCACTCATTAGTGAACCTTTCCGCCGCCTTGTCGTGGACGTTGTGGGCCCCCTGCCTGTGACAAAGTCAGGGTACCGCTACATCTTACCTTGATATGTCCTGCCACAAAATTCCCGGAGGCGGTTCCCTTGAAGGGCAGTCATCTGTAGAAATAGTGGATGCTTTGCTTCAGTGTTTTCGAGAGTAGGCTTCCCGTCAGAGTTACAGAGCGACCAGGGCAGTGTGTTTACTAGCGCACTAACTACCACATTCTTGGAGAGGTGTGGCATTAGGATAATACACAGTTCCGTCAGACACCCTCAGAGCAATTCAGTAGAAGCATGGCACTCGGTTCTCAAAAGGGTCTTACGGGCATTGTGCTACGAGAATCGGAAAGATTGGAAGCATGCTTGCCAGCCACCATGTTTGCCCTGAGGTCTGTGCCGCACGAGGCCACCGGCTTTAGTCCCGCTGAGCTAGTATATGGGAGATCTCTAAGGACCCCACTTCGCATGCTGCGAGAATCTTGGGAAGGGAGAGGTGAGGATCCCACTGTGATCGAGTATGTGTTGGGCTTACTCGGGCGACTTCAGACCTGCAGAGAACTCGTTGAGGCGAACATGACAATAGCGCAGCTTAAAGCAAAACGTCTGTACGATAAGAACGCACGTCAACGTTCGTTTTCGGAAGGAGATCAGGTGATGCTTTTAGCATCATCTAAAGCGAACAAGCTCGCGGTTCAGTGGGAGGGCCCTGCGAAGGTTATGCAGAAGTTGTCGGACACCAATTATGTGGTCAAACTACCGGGAAGGCGGAAAGAGGTAAAGATTTACCATTCAAACTTGATGAAACCTTACCACCAGCGGTCAGCAGTAGTTCAACTCGCGCTTAACGTTCCGGAAGAATTAGAGACAGATTTTCCTTTTCCCGGGCAGGCTTCTAATTCTCAGTCCCTCGACATCTTGCTAGACACGGTCACCAGTAACTCGAATTTGAATGCAGAACAGAAAAGAGAACTGGAGAACCTACTGCGCGAGTTTGAGGGAGCTTTCGTCGACAGGCCAGGAAGAACCGATTTAGTTGAGCACGACATTGAACTAACTTCTAGGGAACCCATTCTTTCACGGCCTTATCGCGTGTCACCCAGGCAAAGGGAAATTCTCGCACGCGAGATTCAAAGAATGTTGAAAATTGGTGTCATCGTCCCGTCGGAGAGTGAGTACACCCTCCCCTCTAATACTGGTGGAAGCACCCGGGAAGGAACCGAGACCCTGCATCGATTATCGGAAACTGAATGCTGTCACGCGAGACCAGCTGTACCCTATTCCCAACGTAGAGGAGAGAGTGGAAACTGTCAGCAGGGCTCAGTACGTCTCCACGCTAGACCTCACACGCGGCTACTGGCAGGTGCCTATGACCGAACGAGCCAGTAAATTACGCAGCGTTTATCTCCCCCTTGGCACTTTCCGACCCCTGGTCATGAGTTTTGGGCTCAAAACGCGCCCTTTTGCTTTTCACGGCTCATGGATCGTGTGCTGGGCGGGAGCAGAGAACTACGCTGTTCCTTATCTAGATGACATTGCAGTGTTTTCGGACAGCTGGGAAAAACACCTGAGCCACTTGCGGGACGTCTTGACGCGCTTAAGGAACGCGGGCCTCACTGTTAAAGCAGAAAAGTGTCAATTGGGACAGGCGGAAGTAGAGTATCTAGGGCACATTGTTGGGCGAGGATGCCGGCGGCCCCACGAGGTAAAACTTGCCGCCATCGAGAACTATCCCCGACCTGTCACTAAAACTGATATCAGGGCCTTTCTAGGCCTCACTGGATATTACCAACACTATATCCCCAACTATTCACAGATCGCCAGTCCTCTGACCGACAGTTTAAGGAAGGGAGAGCCCGTTAAGGTCCAGTGGGACGAGTTAAGGGAAAGTTCGTTCCAGGCTTTGAAAGCAGCACTGACGTCTCAACCGATTTTACGAGCTCCGGATTATAACCGACCTTTTGTACTTCAGTGCGACGCTAGTGAAAGGGGTCTTGGGGCTGTTCTGAGTCAGCGAGATGAAAGTAGAGAGGAGCACCCCGTGCTTTTCATTAGTCGTAAGCTTTCAACACGTGAGGAGGCTTATAGCACCTCAGAGAAAGAGTGTGCATGCTTAGTATGGGCTATTCACAAGCTTCGGTGCTACTTGGCCGGCTCGCCCTTTCTTGTCGAGACAGATCACTGTCCCTTGTCATGGCTTCGGAATATGTCGCCTAAAAATGGCCGCCTACTGAGATGGAGTTTGGCACTGCAAGAACAAAATTTTGAGATCCGCTACAAAAAGGGGCGGGATAATGGAAATGCCGATGCTCTCAGCCGAGGCTTCCTGTGATAAGGAGCAAGCGCATTCCGATTGAGTTACGACAGCCAGTGTTTTATTTTGTTATGTCATTCCGTGTATCTTTTCGTTTTTCGTTTTGGATTTTTTTTTTTAACCTTTACTGCATGGTGAACCTGTTACTTAGTCTGCCTGCCAAGGCCAGACGTTGAGAAAGGGATATAATTTGTTAGTTGAGTTTCCCGACCTTCTCACTTCTCACTCGCCATTTGCCTCAAAGCTATGCGACTTGCGGCTTGATTGCAATTTATTTAAGGTAAATTCTTCAAAACTTTAGGAGCGTTGCCATATTGCTTTGTTTAGGGACGTTCCGAGCAACGTTCTAGTGTGGCTGCTTTTATGCCGACAACGGGCTAAGAGTTCAGTAGCCTGGCATATCTCGGGAGGGGTGGTGTACCGCCTTGTCGCTGCTTGGGTACTGTGCGGATTTGATCACTAATGTCAGTCCCAGCCTTCGACCTGCGGGGGCCCCTTCGACGGAGAAGCACTACTTACGGACCTGCTGACCCCACTTGAGCGAGAGAGAAAACCTGAGCCGCAGCCGTTCCAGAGCTGCTGCGCTGCCAGGCCTCTTCAAGGTGCAGCGTTGGGCTGCCCATCTACGAGTCCTTTTCCCGGCGGCGGACGAGCTGTTGTGATCGGCCCCCATGTCTGGGCGCCGCTTGGACGCGTGGAATGGTTCCGGCTTCGCAGCGCGTCCTGAGACGTCCAGAATCGGCAAGCACCAACACAGCAGTAGTACTGCGAATTCCTTAGAGTCGTCGGCTCGTCTTGCCAAAAGCCCTTTGGGCACGCACGACCGACGGATTACCGAGGGGGGGCTGTTCGCTGTCTGGGCTGCCTAGAAGGAGTGGTCATTGCTTGGGTCGTCAACATTCAGCGGACAATGAGCCGAGCGCTTTGTATCCATCTTCGGGGACATTCCTCACGTTCCATGGCGCCTTTCCCGAGCGATGTCTCCTCGGAAAGTCATCTCGGCGCGTACGACTCCCCGTTCTCGCACTGTGCCAGTGGTGTCGTGTATTGTGTGTGTTACACCCTCGCCGGGCAGCGAACTGGGCGGGCCTCTCCTCCCTTCCTGGGTTGGAAAGGAGGCGGTGTGACTTTCTCCCTTCGGGGGCATAAAAACGCGAGCGCAAGACGCTCGGAGAGAGAGCTTCCTTCCATCATCTAGTATGATGCTTACTCCATGTAACACGCTACCTTCAACATCATGTAAAATAGTGTAAATAAATCGTTCAAGTTATCAGCTCCGGCTCCTCGGCCCGTCTTCGCCCTGACCCTTGGATGGCTCCGGGCCCGACAAATTCCCCCAGTCACGACACGGCCACGTTCGCACCGTTTCGCAGCGTTGTAAAGGCGTGGGACGAGACCGCTTTGAAGCCCCCTTCTCACGGAAGATAACATATACTACCTATACACTGTTTGAGGCAACACTCGATACAGATAGGTCAGCAGCTTGAAGCCATACTTAGTATATGAAGGAGAGAGCCGAAGTGCGCAGTACTTTTATATAGACACCATGAGTGATCGTAGTACGCGGCCGCACGACATATGAAGTATGAATTTGTGGTGTTTTTTTTTCTCTTTTGTCTGTTACATGCGTTATTATGAAGTAATTTCCTATGTCGCTCCTTGTGTTCACTATGAGTGTATGAAACACTCACCCCAAACAATCTTTATGCCACTTTTTGTTTCGACTATGTCCCCATGTAACTGGCCACCTGCTTGGACCTAAATGTCTGCAGTATGTAATAAACAAATAAAAAATAATAATCGGGGAAATTGGTGAAAGGACACAATATGTACGCGGGGGGGGGGGGGGGTAGTTCCCAGGCCGTGCTCCCATAAGAATACATGGGATAGTGGCCTGAAAACAATCGACCTACCCAACCCTCCCTGTACATTGTCGACTTGGTTGGATAGAAAATGATGGAGGCTGAATCCAAAATCAGTTGGGTTCTAAACTAGGTAGCAGTGATGTATTCGGCGTCTGCCAACGCTTCCGACACACGTGGCCTGTAAATTCATAGTCTTCGAGATGGTGTTACGCCATTCGGATGAAAACCGATGCTGTGGGAGAGGGCGGGACCTAAAATCTACCTATTTAGATAGTATTCGCGTCACGTTGACGTGGCTATTTCCTTGTGAAGCTCGCAGCTTCTACTGCGCTTCTGTAGATGACACATCGAGATGAAGTGCGTCTTCTCACTGTGCTGGCTGTGACTGTCTCGGATGACTTTATTGTTTACGTATGACGACAGAAGAGACCACTGCAGGTGGCCAAACACTGTGCATGCGCAGTGCGCGCGTCTTTTCACTCCTTCAAGTACAGTCTACGCCATTCCTGACGGCAGCAACTGGCAAGGCTTCCTTATCCTCCTCCTCCCTGTTCCTAATTCATTTTGGCTGCTGACTCGCGCATCGATTAGATTCTGCAGCGTCTCCACCGCCAATATTGCTTCTTTCTTTCTTTCTTTCTTTCTTTCTTTCTTTCTTTCTTTCTTTCTTTCTTTCTTTCTTTCTTTCTTTCTTTCTTTCTTTCTTTCTTTCTTTCTTTCTTTCTTGCCTTCTTTCTTTCTTTCTTTCTTTCTCGTCTTTGCACCGTCTTCTAGCATTTCCTTTCTTTTATTTTTTTTTCTTGGATCGACGCCGGCAACCTTGACACCGGCTGGTCCGAAACGTTGTTATAGAAGCGACTAACGAGAGGAAGAAAAATAGCCTCACCGTGTTGCTCGCGCACGGTTGGCCAAAATGCATGCATATTGCTATTGCGACGTGTGTATTCCTTTCTGTGCCGCAGCAGTCACGCGAACGTGATGGGCGGTTGTTCTCGTGGCTCGAGGCGACGGCAGCGTGCGCTTCGCAGAGATGGCGCGGTTAACGAGGCCTTCTCTCTCTCTCTCCACATCCTCCTCCTCTTCTCTTTCTTGCAGTCTCCGAGATCGTTCCTGGGTGTGGATGTTCTTGCTTATAATTGCAGCCAGGTGCAATATATGTCCGCGTATATGATTCTGCCGTGTGTGGCGCTTGCACGCTCATAGCGATTGGTAATTTGCAAAAAGACGAAGAGCTATAGTGAGGCACACAAAATCGTACATGGCTGTTTCTGACTCATTCCGACTTTTTTGCGTTCTAACATATGGTATAAATCGCATTCTCCTGAGAAGCAGCACTCTTGTAGGAGCGCGTTCTTGTGAAAGCCCATGCCGCATATACGTCAACGAGAGAGGACGTGAGCATCAGTCATTCAGTGCGTCACACCGCTACACTAGAACAGGAACAGGAAATTGAACAGACCTAGCTGTTCTAGTGTCCTGTTCCTGTTCTAGTGTCCTTGTCCCGTTTCCTGTTCTTGTGTCCTTGCCCGAGTGCGCGCCCTTATTCAGTTAAAAGATGAACCAACACCAACTAGCCCTATTATCCGTGCTATACAGTGCAGTACACCTATGTACAGGCGCTGCCAGGTCTGTGCAGAACCCGCCAACAGCCGGTTTTTGTTCTGCGGGGCGAAACCTTGGGGCTGTGTCAAGCTCTTACGTGGTCAGCCTGACAACTAGGCCGTGCATGTTCCTAAATACACCACTTCAGAGCCCGAAATTGCCTCAAGGTTTGTACCCGCAGAGCGAAATCCGGTTGCTCGAGTGCTCTACACAAACGTGGCCGTGGCTGTACTGTATATGCAGTCAGCGAGAAGAAAAAAGCTGAATAATCCTGCTGCTTCAGCAGACAGTCTCGAATTTTAGATTTCCGCAAGCGCGCTATAGCACGTATTGTGCAGTTCGACCGTATTCAGTCCCAAATGGCGAATAACTAACGTTTTGACACCGACTGAACACTGACTGCCATCTAAGAGGGCAGCCGTCGTGCGAAATTGAGGCCTAAAATTGGCTCGCTTAACTAGTCTGCAAGTCAGAGAGATAGCGCAAGATAATTAAAGCCCGATAGTTGCGATCACTTAGCGAAAGGTGCATAGGCTCGTTACAGATGGTCTAGTGCTCATGACTTCCTGCTGCTAAGCGAGAGGTTGTTGGTTCAATCACCGTTCGTGACGGCCTATATAGTTAGTATAGTGGCGAAAACGTTCGTTTTCCGTGCTTCTGGTGCCCATCAAACAGCCCCAGGTTGTGAAAACTAGTTACCCGTTCGGCATTTTTTTTTTACAACCCACTGTGGGTTTTTTTTGTAAGTTGAACCGCCTTTTTTATTTATTTACATATACTGCCTATCCCAATTAGGGATTATTGCAGGAAGGGCACATACATTGTGAAAGGGCAAGATTTATACAGAGGGTACTCACTGAATTATTATAATAACGAGTGAGACAAAGCCGACAGGAATACATTTGGTGACTACATCAGTACCACTAAAATACATTCAGTAGCATAGGACATCAATTCCAGCTAGTACTGAAAAAAAGAATAGTGAGCACTTCAAACAGTGGACAAGAAAAAAAAAACAGAGTTCGTCAGTTCTGAAGACAATAAATAACATTCGAGCAGGGATGAAAAAGTTTCCAATGATTGACTGTTTGTTATACATAACTTTGAGATACACGAATGAGTGGAGTAAATGGGAATTTCGGTGGTTGGCTTATATATAGCGTAGGCTCGGTCGGTGTGGTACGCGTGTGATTGGAAGCTTTGACCAGCCACACGTGAACCGATAGTGAAGGTTGCCTACGGATGCATCAGGGAGCCGTGGTAGTGTGTAGCGGTTACGTCGCTCGGGTGCAGAGCGGAAAGTCGCGGCTTTGATTCTGGCCGTGGCGTTCGCATTTCCATGGAGGTGAAATGGTAGAAACTGGCGATCATCATCATCATCATTATCATCATCCTTACTACTTCCACTGCAGGACAAAGGCGTCTCCCATGTTCCGCCAGTCAACTCGGTCCTGTGCTTGCTGCTGCCAATTTATACCCGCAAACCTCTCAATCTCATCTGCCCACCTAACCTTCCGTCTCCCCTTAATCCGCTTCCCTTCTCTGGGAATCCAGTCAGTCACCCTTAATGACCAGCGGTTATCCTGTCTACGCGCTACATGCCCGGCCCATGTCCATTTCCTCTTATTGATTTCAACTATGATATCCTTAACCCCCGTTTGTTCCCTGATCCACTATGCTCTCTTCTTGTCTGTTAAGGTTACACCTACACATTTTTCTTTCCATCGCTCGCTGCGTCGTCCTCAGTTTAAGCTGAACCCTCTTTGTAAGTCTCCAGGTTTCTGCTCCGTAGCTAAGTACCAAACGTAAAACCTGACACGTAAAAACCTGACAAATCATTACGGGAACACCTACTTCCTTCCCCTGTGCGTGTGTGCACGTAGAAGCCGTCGTCGACAACCGCGGCGAAGCGGAGAAAACAACGCATTTGGGATGGACGCCCCCGCTCTCTGGGCAAGACAAGTTGGCCTGCAGTATACGCGGTCCTTACGCCGCCTAGGAGCGGACGCGACTACGACAATCGGCCGCGATAAAGGCATAGAGAAAGAAGAAGACAAGAGCGGACACTCCGCAAAACCTGGCCTCAGGAAATGCGTCACGACTACGTAACGAACTAGTGCTCCCACCAAACTTCAGAGGGCGCAAGCGCAAAAAAAAACACAGTTATAATCAATGCAACAGAATTGTTTTCACAAATTAATAATTACACGCCCAAATTTGGTATGTTCTTTATACATAAAAACGATTTATTCAACACACCTTACGCGATTATTTTTCTTCAGCCGTACTGTCATAAACACCATCTATCCAGCGACAAGCCCATGCATAACTGACGGCGAGAAGCATTCGTCGCTTTCGTCAACGTCGGCTGCGTCGGCGTTTTCAAGCGTGAGATAACAGGTGAGGCACGTTTTCAAGCGAAGCTTGTTGAATGACATGTTGTTGGTCTTGTTGGGTCATTTTTTCAGAAAACGGTTACGCCTGCGCGAAAAAGACACCATGCAACAAACATAGAAAGATGCACACACACACGTTGCGCTTCGTGTGTGCGAGTTTGTTTCTTACGTGGCGTCTCATTCACGCAGTTGTAACCTTTTTCTGAAGCTTGTTAAGGACTGGGAGGTTCGCTAAAAAGAAAGTTTGTGGCTCTATGCGGCGGTTAGACGGGAACATTGTGCAACGCATGCAGTATAGCAAAGGCGGCACGGCGTCAAGCCGAGGCGACGCGTGCTGCGTCTGCCACGGACGCGAGCGTCTGTGCGCTGAGCATAGCTGAGCAGCTAGGTCATAGGCTCGGTGGCTTGGTGCAAAATATTGAGAATAGTTCGCTGGGCCTCGCATGCTTCACGACGCGTTTCCCGAAGGCTCGGAACACGAATAATTCTTGGTGTGCCGGAGGCAAATCTGGACTAGCCAAGTGGCCATCATCTTCGTTTCTTCGCTAGCCTTGTGCCACTAGTGCAAGCTGCCCACAAATTTTTTTTTACGTTTACAATATGATTTTACCGCACAAATTTCAACTACGATTTTTCTTCCCAATGTACTGCTGATACTGCGTACGCACGAAGGTGTTCTAAAGTTTCCAGGCCGCGATACCATTGCATTACAAGGGATAGCGGCCTGGAAACTTCTGATCTTTGTTCGTGGTCTTGACGTATATCTTTGTAAGTCAGAGTTTTATGGGTCAGAGATGTATCACTGGTTTTGTATTGTGCATCGATTAGCTAATCATTCAAAGGGGTTTGCGGGTACACTTATGACGTGCACATATCTTTTTCGTAATTTGACAGCGAAGCATCCACTTACTAACATTTTCAGACCGTGCTGACGCCATGCCGTCCGGCGGTCCAAGCTATGGCAGCTACTGCTGTGTATCGTGGTGCTTCAACAATGGCAGAACCCACAAGAAGCCTGGGACGAGTTTCTTCCGCGTACCACGGGACGGCAGGTGTGTTAAAGCTTTTGTATGGTTCGCATGTCTGTAGGCTTACTGTTCGTACTTGCTAAGTGAGGGTAACAATAAAAAATCACTATTCAAGCACTTCCCCTTTCAGCTGATAGTTCATTGCCAATGCAGGATGAAAGCATAGATGCAGTATGCTGGACGCGATGATCTCCTGAGTAAGCCGGCCAGCCTATTGTACGCAACGTACAGGGTTTGTAGCGACCATTTTACTGCTCAAAGTTTCATGGACCCTGGGCACACAAGGCTTACAAGAATGGCTGTTCCCAGTGTGCAACCAGCTGCACCATGTAAGTGATTGACTGAAACTCAAATATGTGCAATAGTAGCCACTTATATTGAATCAGTGGCGACAGTTAACCGTGAAGATCTTTGTAGCCGATGGAGAAACCTCACTACAGAAGTAACACTTGGAAAGTCTTAAATTCTGTGAATTGTGGGCTATTACCTTCCTAACAGCAGCTTTACATTTCTGTCATGTTTTGATGCTCTGCACCTGCGCAACTTGTTTTGAAAGACTTTAAAGGGCTATTTCACGTTATCTTCAAGCCTGAGTGCACATGTACGTATACCTTTCATCAGTGAAAGCTGCCACTGTTGATAATTCCAAAAATCACAAATTACTTGTTTTCTAGTTGGTGCCGTCTCTTTTCTTCCACGTTCGACCAATTTATGCGTTTGAAAGAGCTGTTTAAGTTTCCCCATGCTACAAGCTTTGTAACTTGTACCAACTGCACATATATGCAGGTTCTCTGAGCGTCGCTTCAAGTAGTGACTGTGACATGGCTGCAGAAGCTGCACTGCAAGGTGCGGATGAGCTTCAGTTTGTGTTATATTAAGCCTCTTACTGACACATTGTCGTAATTTCATTTCTTCAGGACCTGCGGTAGAGGCTTCAAAAAGCGGCTCCCACACATTGAGGTGCCCCGATGAACAGGGTGTGTTCAGTGTCGCGATTTCTTTTTTTTACCCAAATTGACTGTTGACCAAACCTCTGCAGGTGGCAGCTCCCTTGTAGCTGGTGAAAGAATTTTTGCTGATTTCGTCTTGCCGGAGAAAACCTTAACCAGTCGTTCAGCTGTCACAAAAGGAACCTGTGTGGCCGGTAAGTTGTATGTTCACTTCAACACCAGAGTGGATTGATATAGAGACTTCCGCAGGCCGCTCGCAAGATTGTTCCGACAGCACTGTCCGAGGCACTGAACAAGCTTCACAAGACCCTCCAGAAGACGTCTCCGCCAACAGCTCCACGCCTGAGTGCCTTAGAGATAATGGTGACTACGCTTTTATTGCAGCAGTTTTTAATGTGCTATTTTATGTTTGGGACATTCTGAGAAAACTATCCTCAAAAGGACAATACGTGTGCACTTACAAAATGTAAGGGTGGGCTCTCAGTGATTTTCATTTTTTTGTGCATTGTCAACATTGTGAATGGTTTGTTTTTAGGTAGTGGAATTGAAAACTTTGTACCACAGAAAGTTGTGCACCTTGGGTCTGAAAGAGCGAGGAAAGTGCTCGTATGGGATTAGTTGTTCTTCGCTTTTACATCAATTTTTTTGTTTATTGCAGTGCGTACCTGTGTGCCAGCGACAATGTCTCCATCAATGAAGTACAAGCAAACCATTAAACATCTGCAAGCCAAAGTAGCAGCACAGCGGAAAACTATCAAAAGACTGCAGAGACAGCCTCACCAAGCACCGTCATCGACTTCGAAGGCCCTTGAAGTTATCCGACCGCACGTCACCGAGGAGGTTTTTAAACTTCTTTCTGCACATGTTCGCTTGAGGCCCAAACGCAAGGGCAAGCGGTTTCCCGTGTGGTTCAAGAAATTCGCTCTTCACTTAAAGTTCCGAGGTCCGCGAGCATACCGATTTCTGGCTCCATATTTTTCTTTGCCCTCCCGGCGTTCATTAAGGAGGTGGCTAGCTAATGTAAAGATGACTCCAGGCATAATTCCAGGAATCCTTACTTCCATTGCAACAAATACTCATGCTTGGAATGAACGGGACCGAGTGTGCGCTTTAGTTTTCGACGAAATAGCACTCAAAAAGAATTTGTACTATGATGCTTCAAGAGACGTTGTCCAGGGTTTTACAGATGATGGCACTCATCGCACTTCAACCATCGCTGATCGAGCACTGGTTTTTCTGCTTGTTGGTGTTTCGAGAAAGTGGGTTCAACCGGTTGCTTTCACTATAGGGCACACATCAACACCATCATCTGTTATGCATAACTTGCTGGTGTCACTCATTTTGGAGCTTAGGAGCATTAATATTGCAGTGAAAGCAGTCATTTGTGACCAGGGCAGTTCAAATGTAAGTCTCGCTAACCAACTAAGAGTGACTGTAGCAAAGCCTTTTTTTGGAGTTAATGGTGAGCGGGTATATTACATTTTTGATGTTCCGCATTTAATTAAAACAACGCGGAATAATGTCCAAGCACACAAGTTATACATTGGGGATGACATCGTTAACTGGTCGCGCATTGTAAGCCTTTACCAATCCTCACATGAGTTGTGGTTGCGATTGGCTCCAAAGTTGACTGAACGGCACGTTCATCAGAAACCTTTTTCTAATATGAAGGTCAGCAGAGCAACTCAGGTCCTCAGTGCATCAGTTTCGATTGCTATCACGGCAATGGTGTATGCGAAGGTGCTGCCTGCCTCGGCCATCACTACAGCTCAATTTTGTGATCGTATGGACAGGATTTTCGTTGCCTTGAACAGCTCGAGTAAAAAAAGAACTTCGCAAAAGCTGCGGCATGCAATCATGAAAAATGATTCAGAGCTGATTGACTTCCTCCGAGGCCAGCTTCCCTGGATTGCATCATGGCAGTTTGTTGGCAGACGTCAACCACAAACCATCGTAGGTTGGCAAACTACAATTCAGGCAATTCGTCAACTATGGGACGACCTCTCCAAAAATTACAATTTTGAATACCTGTTAACACGCAGGCTTCAACAGGATCCTCTGGAGAACATATTTGGCCACATTAGGCAAAAACAGGGTTGCAACACTAACCCCAATGTAGCACAATTTATTTGTGGCCTGAAGCACATCTGCATAAGAAAACTCTTCAAGCTGTCAGAATACGGAAATGTCGAGGATGATGAATGTGACCTCCTCCAAGAGCAGCTCTCGCCATTCTCCCTCACCAGTGCCTCTCTTGTGGATAATGAGGAGTGTGCACAGCCACAGCCTGACGACTTTCCCGCTCTAGACGATCTCTCTGAACTTGCGACAAACATTCACTCCCATATTATCGATGATTCCACTGCATATTATGTAGCTAGTTTTCTCATCAAACACTTCCTTCGGAATGCATGTGACGGTTGCAGTTGCCCACAGTTACTGAAAGACGACAGTGAGACGCTTAAGGGTACCCACCAGTGTTTCACAATGCTCAAAGCATACCACGTCCCCAGCAAACTTTTTGGGAATCTCACTGTGCCATCAGAAGCAGCTTTTGCATACGTACAACAACTTGAATCTCGCTTTCTTGCCATAATTGAGGCCACTGCACATCACCTGAAAGTGTGCGATGTTTTGTATCACCATCTGTCAAGTGTTGGCGATTTTCATTTCTGCTCTGCTGGGTGTCGCGCGAAGTTTCTGAAAATGTTTTGCCGGGTTCGTTTATGTTGGCATGTGCGTTTTGTGAACGGAAACCTAGATAGGGTTAGGTTCCAGTCTTCAATCTCGGGCATACAGCTTGACAAGTTCAAAGGTTAGCAATTAGCGGCGGGTTTACACTAAAGTATTCGAGTTGAGCCGAATCCTGCAATAGCTTTGTTATGTTATTACTTCGTTACAGCAGACTTCATTATGGTCTTATATGCTTATATTCAGTTCAACTGGACTAACCACTCCTTCGTTGCATACATTGTTTTGCTTACCCGCTATGAGGAGTACGAACACTGTGTATTCGCTCGAAGTGATTTGCATAACCTTAAAAAGAATATTGGGTATCCTGTCTGTATTTTTTGTAGCAAATACGGGCGAACTGTACACTTTACTGTGGGTCACTTGGTCACTGTGTATGCTTTATCTCTCCAGCGCAAGTAATATATCGATAACAAAACCGCTTGTTGAAATGTCTTCGAGCGGGTAAGGAACACAGTATGAAGTGGGCACGGTTCATGTTATCACGCTTTTCGTATTTTAGCTTCTCATCAACCTCCTCATCTTGCCCATCAAAATTTTCAAAAGAATACCTAAACTTGTAGCGTTTGATGGGGCTGCGGACGCTGCCATTTTATATTTATATAGCTTGTGAGTGATAACGTACGATGTAGAGCCTTTGTGAAAAATAATTAGCCAAAGTGGTTTCCTTCTGCTCTTTATTAGCCCTGTAATACCGCTCTCGTAGCACCAATTAAAGTCCACAATTCTGGATAAAGTGATGACTACAATCTATTTTAGCTCGCAAGCGTCACAGCAACACCCAGACGCAAATCACTTGGGATCTTTAGTTTTTGATGAAGGCGACGCATAACAAAAGCCACAAGACCTGCCAGTGTTGTAGCATAAAGTTTGTCTTTGACGTAGTGAGCAAGCTGCAAATCCCTACCTTTCTGAGGACAAGCAGGCATCAAGTCTGCTTTTTTTCATTTTGGACTAGATGTTCTTAAGCACAGCCAGCACACTGCACCTTTGCCTTTCTGCTATATTGTGTCGTGTGGTTTCTGTGCGCTCTTTTTTTCTATGCATTATTTCGGTTAAGCCCAGGCGTGATTCGCGACTTCATTGCTGTGTATATGTCACTTCTTCCTTCTTCATCAGCATTGTGCGCTGTGTTTTTGCCATAGATCCTTACTTACCCACTGGCCCGGTGTGTCATACTTCACCAGCTTTTCGGCTTCTGCCAACTCTAGCGATGTGTGCGTTGTCTGTGTTCTCTATGTATTTGTTACAATATTTGTTACAATTTATTTGTAAGGCGAGATGCATTTGTTGTCTACCTTTGTCATATTGTGCTTTTTATATTCTCATACTCTACCTTGCCTTTGAATAAATTGCGATGCTCTGTTTCTTTGACTGATATATACATTGATCACTTGTTCCAAAAGAAAAACACAAGCGCGATGAATAAAACCGTAGTGAATTATCATTACCTGCATCTCTTTTTATTATAACTTAATCGAAATAAAAATTACGTCACGACCGATTCGCACGAACCACTGAACAAAACAAAACAGGGAATCGCTAAATCAAAACGACCTACAAAAACTATCCATTTGGGCGATGAATAGTGGTCTGAAATCATGAACTTTCGTCATAGCCAAACGTCGGTTATGCAAAGTAATTCAAAATTTGCGCCAGTGAAACCGAAACCGGAAGCGCACGCCACTTGCTCTCATCAACCACTAGGTGTGCAAGAGTCGATTGGGCCGCTGGGGTCTATGGGAGTGTCCACTCTTCACCTTTTTTTATTTCTCTATGATAAAGGGCTATTACTAGGCCGCGGCCGGGCGCCCCGGCGAGCGACTTTCCGCTCCTGTTTCGCTTCATCCCGTCCTTTCTTTCTCCTCACGGCGGCTGCGTTCCGCCCCTCGCCCTCGAAATGCCTGGACGTCCTTCGTGCGGTGTTATAATTTTGCTGCTGCCGCGGCGCCACAACCACCCCCTACTCTTTTTTTCATTGTTTTTCTTTTCCTTCCCGCATCGCCGCCCGCTCTGCGGGAGCGACGTCTGGCGTTTCACCGTAGTTGTTTTCATCCCGCAGTCACGTGGCGCTAGCGAGGTGCGCTCGCGTTTCCTCGCGCTGACCGCAGCGCTGACCCCGCTGGCGGCAACGGCCTTGCTTGCGTGTGCCGAAAGGGCTGCACGCGACTGTGCACGCCGAAGCAGCAGCGCCCCCAACGCGTGAAGAGTGGACAAGAGGCACGTTCCGCTCGCGTTTATTAAGCGCGTGTATCAGCAACGCCACCGAGACTGAAAGAATTTCCTCTAGGTGGTGTTGGTATCAGGCGTGGAATGTCGTCTGTAAGAGAGCTGAGGGCTGCTGAAAAGACTGAACCGATGGTGGGAGTCTGTTCGGTTCAGTCTGATGAGCCCGAACCGAAATCTTTAAACGGCAAAGGGTTCTTCACGAGGGTAACTTCGATTCTCGCACTCGGCCCGACTGCATGTATCCACTAGTTAAAATTAAGGTTCATTCAATTTGTTCAATTATTACCCCGTGTGGTATCTATAACAATTGTTAGAAGTCTGTTGCTGCATAAGAAGTAATTGCGGGGACAGAGAGCAAATATTCCATTTCTCTTATTTTTCAGGATTTGCGGGCACATTTCTTAAAAGAACTTGTACCCTGAGGTGGGCATTATTTTCGTGGTATATGCGGTCCCGCATTATATTGTTGTCTCGAACGTTTTCAACATCTCGTACTGCCACGCGCATTTTTTTGCTTTATTTTCATATATTCGGCTTTCGGCCACGAAAGCTGTTAGCGATGCTGGGTGCAGACCCCGTGGAAATATTCGGGAAGCTCTGCGATTGTTTGAGATAATTGTGTTAGGCTTACCCGCAGGGCGCGAACAGTCAAGTTTATTTCAGAGCTTTCGCGAGCGTCAGCGATAACCTTCGACGTCGCATCTGTAAATTCCGACGTGCCTCGTTCGCCTCCGGGATACTATTCACCGATTTGCTTGCGCAGAACATCAAATAAATGTTTTGTTCACTCTCTCCACACGCAAGACTATCGTCTTTCGACGACATTTTCAGATTACATGCAGATACGTGTCCATTTTTTTTTCTGCATATCTATCTGTATTAAAGCTGTATCAGGCACTCCCTGTTTCCGCGTATTTTGTACGAATGTACCTTCGTAAACAAGAAAGCGCAGGAACTTCCTAATTAATTGATAGTCAGAAAGCGCGAAAGCATTGCTTTTGACTACAATACTTTAACCAATATCTGTTAACACTAGCCTACATTAGCCACAACTTATTGATACCCTAGACAGGATCAGCCTTTATTTAGTCAACATTTAGCTTATAGATACTATACGTTCAAGTTATTTGCTGCTTCTATACCGCAGTTGCAGTTCTTTTTTGTTTTTTGAGCCACTGTGTAGAATGATTACTTGTTGCGGCACCCGTTACTGCCTGCTTTTCTTTCTGCAATAAACTGCATTGTCATCTACCCCGTACGTGGCAACCACCGACGTAACTCCCATGTACCGCAACGCGTTACCACGTGTTGTGGCGGCTACTTACGTCATCGGCAGTTGCCTTTCTTCTTTTCTGAGGCGATTGCATCGTATGGTTACTTGCTGTGACGACTTTACTGTCCCGCTTTTCTGTTTGCAGTGATATCACTGTAAACATGGCACTGCCGTATACGGATACGGCAGTGCCATGTATTCCATCCACCCGGCAGTGTCCCATGTATTTCTCCCATGGTACACACAGCGATGTACTAGTGCTAAGGACGGCGAGTTCGTATAAGGACACGCGGATTCCGCGAAGGAATCGCAGTCGAAGAACGCTTACGCATTCAGAAATTACCGGTTGGGCTGGTTTGCGCGTATAGCCATCACACGCTGTTGCCGGCGAGACATGTTCTTTGTGCGACGCTCCAGCGTTGGCACCTTTCACCTGGCTGCTCCAGCACGTGTCGCTCGTCCCTGTATAGCGTGGGGACGAGCGGCTTCTGCCGTATTTCCGCGTGTTTCCCGAACGATGGACGCTTAGGCTATACGCGCCTCTGGCTAGGCTCATCCTCTGTGAATGTCCAGATCGGATCGTGCCGTATACAGTCCTCGCGCTGTCGTGAAGTGCTTCGTCGGCAGTGATTTCTTAGGAATGTTCTTTGTGCTGGCGCACAAAGAGAGGCGGGAAGCGCCGTTGGCGAAGGAGAAGAGAATCGTAAGTAAAGATGGTATTTAATTGCAGCGTTCTTCCCCTCGCGCTTCGACGTGTTCTTGCGGTTGTCAACATCTCGAAGATGGATGCGGAAATGGGGCTGATGGTCACGCGATGTTGACCGAGGTTGAGCGTTAAGAGTAGTTGCTTCAGCATAATTAACCCCCCCCCCCCCCCCCTAATCTAGAACTTCCCTTCACTCTATGCTTCACCTTCACTTGAGAAAGTCGACGGAAGCGCCCTCTCTAGGCACAGCAAGGCACTGCATATCAGCGATGTGGTGCGATTCTCGAGCAGCGCTGCGTCCTTTTCAGCCGAGAAGTGGCGCAGCTGCTCAACTCTGTCAAGTGAAGGGTGAAAGTCGAGTCGAGGAGCGTTTGTGAATACGGGGGTTAGACTCTCCAACGCCTATTTTTTTAGCTATTGCTTCTGGCTCATGCGGTGGATAACGTCAGTAATGAAGTACGCATAGTTGATGCCGTCGTGCGTATTCCGAGTTGTTTTTTTTCTTCTTAGCGATCCAATTTGTCCTGTACTTGGCGATGTGCCGCTTCAAGTTATTTAAACCTAGTTGCGTCACGAAAACGCGCGCACAAGCGCACTAAACATGAAAACAATGTCTGTGAGATAGAACCACGATATGATCATGAGGCGCGTCGTGTTACGAAGGGCTCCAGATATTTCGACCATCTAGGCCGGGTTCTTTAACCTACACTGACATCGCACATCTTACGATCCTCTAGCATTTCACCTGCATCGAAAAACCACCACCACGACCGACATCGAACCCGTCACCTTTGTACTTTCATGTGTTTATGAGCTGGTTTTTCGCGATTATTAATAATAATACTTGGAGTTTTACGTGCTAGAACCACAATTTGATCATAATGCACGCCACAAAAGGACATGGAAATTTGGACCATTTGGTCGTTGGGATCATTTCGGAGTCATATATGTAGGCCATTGACGGGCAGTCTTAGTTGGGAATCAACATATTTGCACAGCGCAAGACTACGGGTAGTTACGACGTGACTACAGAAGAAGAGACAAGGACAGAAAAAGCGCCGAGTCTTGCGCTGTGCAAATATGTTGATTCCCAATCGCCAACTAGCCCAAGCATCTGTCTTATCAACTTAGTTAGGAACATCTTCGCCATCCCGTTCGTTGACACACGCTTACATTTAGGAATAGTTATAAAAAAAAGAAAGCGGAGGGGCAGTAAAGTAGCTCATGGGAAGGAAGCTTTTCCTCTCCCCCTCCGTCAGTGCATAAAACGAGATCCTGTTCTTGTTGCGGTCCGTCACGTCTGCTGCACGCAACTAAGCAAACCAAAAGTAGGAATGATGACATAAGACGAGCAGGCGTGGCCACGCAACAGGCGCAGTTCGCCTCTCGAGGCGTCTGACATTATTTACGCTGGCTACTATTCGACGTGTACTTGGTTTGTGACCTCTGAAAAGACCGCTCCGACTGCTATCGACGATTGCCTCTTTCACGTGCGTTCCCACGTTTGGTGCAGTAGCATGGCCGATCTCATTTTGGAGGCGCTTGCGTCGGGGAGCGGCGCACTTGTCCGGTTGTTGCTCCCCTCTTCTGGGCGGCACGTGCCGCGCCGGCAAAACGTGCAGCAAGGCCGCACAAGAAGCTGCGAGAGCGGGCAGCCAGGTCCCATGCGCGAACCAGCAGAGGCCCGACGGCAGCGCGCCCATTCTACAACCATTACGGAAAGAGTCGTTGCGCGTGCCCGCAGAACCGGCGCGTCGGAAAGGCGAAAGAACAAACGCGAAATCGAGCGTCTTTCTTCTCCCGAGAGTTCTGTGCAGAGGGTGGATGGCCGCGGTCAACCACCGCTTTACGATCACGCCGATAAGACCGCGCTAACACTGTGGCTTCTTCCATTACGCTGACCGTGTACCGTTACGCAGGTTGCCGTTTGAAACGTTCCTGATCGCGTACAGACGGCCGCGGAATACAAAATGACAGCATGATGGCTGTTTCGCAATGGCTGCAGACAAAAGAGACGGGCCCACAAAGGAACGCCCCTCGGGACGTGCGAGGGCGTTTTTAAAGACTATAGTCTTTCTTGGGGACCTTCAACGCAAAATATTTCGGTCTGGCTGTACATTTGTCTGTTTGTCTACCTTTAACGGTACCCTAAACCGCGCCAAAGTTGCTAAACGATACTCCAAACGTACGACCCCATCCGCAGCACCCGCCAATATTGCTCAAGGTTTAGCATTTACACTTGTGCGATTGTCAATTAAAAAGCAATTATTGCGCATATCTGAGGCACCATAACAGCACGTCAATGTTATGTATGTGTATTTTTTTATCCAAAGCTGTTAGATACGTAAGCATTCCTTAGGGCACAGCTTGCTCTGGGCCTTTTACTTTGCCTGGCTCAAGTGTCCGGACACTGCTTCTAACGATACAATGTTCTACCGTTACGTGACAAGTGATATACGGCTTTTGGCTTTCTTTGTCAATGCACCGAAATTCCGGAGGGCTGAATGCATCCAGTCTTCTTGGCATCGGTTTCTGGAGGCTTAAGGTAACGCGCCCAAGGGTAGCGAAGAATAGCCTTCTGTGGACCTTTATATTTTTGCTCATCCTCGCCCAGGTGTGCTCCGACGCCGACCAAATGGAGATAAATGCTTCGTCCACGGCTGACATTAGCCCGCGGTTTCTCTTTCTCTCTCTCTCTCTCTTAGGCCAGTACAGGCTACACGAAGCGAGGACCTAATGGTCACAAATGGTCGTTCCTGCACGGACGCAGCTGCGGGCACACTACTTTCACCCGGGAAGTTGGGTGAGGGGGCAGGGGGAGCACCCCCCCGCTGTTGTTCCGTCTGTTTGGCTGCTCAACTGTCGTGCCCCTAATGGGGGGTAGAGAGGAGGCACAACAGGCACAACTGTATGCGTAGCAGGGGGGGACTACGGCTGCCCCCGTTTGGGAGGCCCCCTCCTCTGAATGCCCTTTGCGTGCGATCCCAATGGCGCGTGTCCCGACGCCTGCAGGACCAAACGGTCGTCACGACACAGTGTGCTATACACGACTTCTGAAACAGGGCTACTTTGCGCTTTCTTTGTTTCTTTTTCCCCCCTTTCGTTCGGACGTGTTACGCAAGAACGTTACTGATGACGTCAGGGGCCCTTCGTAACACTGCTCGGTGGAGTCGCTTCAGTCAGTTCTGTCCAGGGTAAACCTTTTAAGTGTCGCCTTTGAAGCACCTGCCAGAAAGCTTGTGGTGCACCCCGCCTGCAGCAACACTTGGCCTAAGAGTATTTTTGAGCATTTTGTAAATGTAAGACCGTGTATCTACTGCGACTACCTCATAAGTAGAGAGGCTTACTCATCCGCTTTAGTTTCTGTATGTTCCTTGTTGGTTTGTACGAAGTGTAGATATACTGCTGGAATCTTAAACTCTATCTGCCCACATAACTTTCGCGTCCCTTTTCTTTCGTAAACAAGCGGCTAATAACCCTGTTACACGGCAAATCTAATGTCATTTACACCGAACGACATTAAGCAGACCTAATGTCCTTTACCTGCGAGCTGTCACGCGATGAAAACATGTAATTTTGCAATGATGACCACGACCTCAGCACTCTTGAGCCGTGAGTTTCGGGAGAAATAAAAATATACGAAAGCTTGCATTGTAACCCCCGTGTATCCACAAAAGTTATTTTTATGGGTAAAAAGGTGATCCTAGAATATAAACGCGGCCGCTTCACACAACTTGCCACAGCTGCACGACACTCTCGAAGACCAACATGACCGACTATATGTGCGACCGGGCGAGAGTTCAGTCAGCTGAAACGTGGCGCACGACTGACTTACCGACTGCAGAAATCAGACGGCGGTAGTGATTTCGTGTAGTCAGCGCTTTGATCACCACAACATTAGCAAGCGGTCGATCATCATCTGCGATACAAGCAACAATCCCAACATAGCAGTATCAAACAATGTCGGCAACCAGCCGCTGCAGTTGAGAGTAGCTTAAAAAAAAAAGCTTTCGCGTGTGCCACTATGCCATCAATCCAGCAATACGCTGATTTAGTAAAGAACAAGACATTCAGATACGATAAATGTTACGTATACAGAAGTTAACAATCATCTCCCTAAAAGTACCTGGCGTTGAGACAACTCATTCGGTCTGAAATCGAACGCGATGTGTTTCGGGAACTCATTCGATATAAAATGTCATTTTCATCAAATGTCATTAGTTTTCAAGTGTGGCAGCAAACAAGTGACATTACAAACGAATGAAATTCGTTATAAATGACATTATACTTTTCTAGTGACAGGGGTATCAGCCTGCTGTTCGGGTTATTCTGGAAGTGTTATGAACGACATTAATCCCACTTCTGATGGTTTTGGTTTCTGTTATAAGATTGAGTGTTCAAAAGCGACTTATGCAATTAGAGACGCCTTAATTTAGGGATGCGTAAGATAGTTGCTTGTACACGAAAAACGAAGAAAATAAATACCGACTCGAAAGCTGCGGAATTCGTAGACCTCGTAGAACCCTTAGTAGTCGCAAACAACGGGACACTGTGTGATCTGAACTGGGAAAACAATGTAACACTGGGACAGTTCTTCGCGAAAGTAGCTGGCGAGTCTCGCAAATAGCTCGATTCTTTAGAGCTATTGTTGAATATCATGGACCGCCGTTATTGTTTACACGTATACATTCCTAATAACAGTTCATGATTAAGAAGTAGGGGTTGCGAGGGCCTTATACGATGGAGCGCTGAATAGAGCTCAGGTGGGTCAGGTCGCGTATCGTGTCTCATTTCCCATTCTCGATGCGAACCGCATCACAGGTGTTTCGAGTGCGCGGGCTATAGCCGTGCCGTGCCCCACACTTGCGCATCGCAAGACGGCTATACACGAGGAGCACGCATCAACTCATAATGGTTGATCCATTGCCAAAGGAAAAGAGAACCTGTCTCGTGGCCGACGCAGGGAGGGGACTCCCTGTCGTGCGTCGCTGACGCTGATTGACGGGCTTTGCGCGCGCTGGGAGGCATCGGGCGCTGATGAGGGCATCGCTGCGGACCTTTCTCCTTAACCCTTTCCTGTTTGTTGTCGCTCCTTGCAGAACGCGTCACGCAAGAACGCACGTAGTACATAACCTCACATGTGTGGTCGATGGGAAAGCTTCGGGCGTGTATACGCTTCGTTGCTTGCTTACCCGCGACTTTCGCTTTCCGTATACAACTTGTCCATGAGTGTCGCTAGAGTTGGGGGAAAAAAAATAAGATGGTTGCGAATACGCCATGCTTCTCAGAGCTTGAAGACCACAGTGAAGATAAACAAGTCGGAAATTGTCACGCAATGTGCAAGTCAGAGGTATACCTTGCGATACGGTGTTGTCTTGTATACCCACAGCTGTGATATGGTCTATTGGGTACGTTGCGGAGGGTGGAAAGCGAGACTCGCGAATGATTTTGACCTCCTGGTCATGTTTAGCTTACACCGTGATCTCATTTCACGAAAGTTTTGAATGCAACACGGGCCACGTTCGGGTGGAAATGTATGGCAACAGTTCGATAAACGCGGAGTGGTCCTGAGCACATTCAACTTTCCCACTCCTATAGCCGTTTATTTTTATGGCCGTTTTACGACAGGAAAAATTGAAATGCCTGCATTGATTGCAGCTTTCGAATGCTGTTTCTCGTCTCTAAGATACGGAGTTTGCTGCCGCTACTTGTGAGGAAGGCGCCATCTTTTTGGATGAGTCCGTGAAGATGCGTTCCTGATAACTCTGGATCTTTGTGCTAGCGTAGCTAATACGTGTTGCTCAGCTTTTCATAAACTGAACCTATAAAGATGTCGACTACAAGGCCTAGATGGAGAAGACAAAATCCATTCTATCGTCGTATGCATCTTCTTTGGGCTATACCAGGAGGAGGATGAATATACGTTTATTTTCGAAACGGTGTAGCGGTGCTATACCAGAAAAAAAAATTGGGGCACCCTTTAGGTTCGCCTTTAGGAGTTGAACGCGATAGCAAAATCCGGCCCCTAGTGCTTCCTTCAACCGCTAAATGCATACTTATCCATATGTTTTGTCACATAGACACGCACGCACACAATAACGCACACAATAGATTGGACCAGCGCGTGCTATTATCGCCGAATGGGCTCGTTTTCGTCGTGACACCTGTCGAACAAAATGCGTTCTAGGGGCCTAAAACACTTTTACAAGTAACCATGTAATGAATTCGCGAGACGAGCTTATTGCCTCACGAATTCAACGCTGCAAAAAGTTTAAGAATCTGTCCACTGCGAGTGGAGTTACAAAGGTTTGTCGCCTGCTGCAATTACAAGATCTCTTCTCTCGTCCCGACGAAAGCTCTGGAAGCTAAGCAGGGAGGGGTGGCAGGGCAAAGAAACTACCGCGCCTCGTGACCTTGAGCACTTTCTTTTTCTTCGAATGCGTGGCTTTTTTAGTGTGATGGCGCGCACACGCGTGAACAAGTAGCGGCCTCCCGCGGCTATCTCAGTAACTTGATTTTTCGGTCACAGACGCACAGACGATTTTTCGCTCACAACCAACGGATCCGACGCCGGCGGCGGCTTTTCTGCGACACGAGCTCTTTAACGCTATCGCGTTAAAAGAGAAAAAGGTCTGCTACTCTTGGTTGGTGTACATACGCGATGTAAACGAACTAACATCATAAAGACCGACTATTCACAAAAGCAACGGTTTTCTCTGCATACGTGAGTGGTTTGACAGGTTCTTAGCGCTCACCTGCAAAACAGTGAAAGCTCTTCGAGACACATCTTGGTCATCGGCGTGTCTTCACTTGGGCATCATCGTACGCCATTTGTGCAACACGTGTACGTGCTTTGCTGGCGTTTTTTTTTTTTCATTCTGCCGCCCGCGACGAGATATGTCTTGCATTTTGAATAACTATTCTACGAATTGTAGAATATATACTGAGATCATAACCTTTATTTTTTTCTAATGAAATATCAACCACGCAGTCTTACGAATTCCTTATCCCTAGTGTGTCGGGGCATTTTTTTTTCTTTTCCATGCCTGGAGGATTTACGAATGCCTTCCAACAGTACCTTAAGTCTGTAATAATTGAAAAGTGTGTGATAATCTTTTTTTTAAGGAACTTGAAGAAATCTCTGAGTTATAACGTTCCTCCATTTTTCTTTCAAGAAATAGGTTCGGGAAACTTTTTTGTGCATTGACGTGAAGCAAGAATATTGCAGCGGCATAGCACCACATCTTTTGTTAGTGCCTTCTACGGTAGTTAAATGCCTACGATTTGCTGCTAAGAACGAGTTGACTGGTTTGATTAGTGGTGTATGCGGCTGCATATTAAATATGAAGCGAAATTCTGAAACACCCATTTCATTTATTTGCACATCTTGGAGCACTGGGTGAACGAAGTAAATGCCTTAACTACGGCGTTCATTATAATTCACAGTGTTCTTTCGGGTGCTCAAGCCTCAAAATTTGTGCTTCAAATGCGTTAAGGTTTGTCAGAATGTTTATTCCGGTGACGTGCTTGGACGCTTAGAGAAAAGCTTCGTGTAATGACTGCTTAGTTGTTTGTGTCATTTTGTGAGCTGTTCCGCTGTGGTGGTTTGGTGTGTGGGCAAGTTGCAGGTGCTTAGATGAGATCATTGTACTGGTTTCAAGTCACCGCACTGGTATTGTGACGGGGAACATTTTGAAATAATGCTCCTGTATTGACGTCTAAAAGTTGATCAAATAAATTAGATAGGCAAAATTAAGCAAATCACAGTTACCCTGCGCCTCGATTCTAGGAGGCATTTGGTTACCATATACGTATAAGACGGCATTAGAGCTCAGTAACAACTGTGAGATTAAAACCCGTTATTAAATTATTTTATGCGCTAATTGCCTTATGCCAACCTCAATGATCACTCTATATTACCTTCCACTGGAAGAAGAAGAAAAAAGATGCTCGCTGCTTTATAACGTGCTTGTAGAAACGAAAAGAAAGTCGTTTTATCCTTTCAATAACTTGCGCTCGTAGTGCCTTTGCCGTATTTTATACTTGATGCGAATGAGGCCATTTACCAACAACTGCCTGAGTATTCGTACGGTTTTATATGTTTCTTGCGACGACCTTGTTTTCGGCACCACCGTTAAGGGTTCTCAGTTGGACCGTACTCGCAACGAGCGAGCCGTAAATCGTGCTCTCCGACGTACACACGTGCATGCGGTGAAAGCTACAACGAAGGGGTAGTATCTTGTCTGCCACCTCGTCTTGGTGTCGCGTGGACTGCGGCAGCGTCGGGGTATTTGTAATTTAACTTGCCTCAAGTAATCCAGTCGAATCGCGTTCTGCTTTACACGAAGAAGGGTCATGTGACAGCAGGGCCTTTTTTTACATGTACTCGGAAATTTTGTCGTGCATATTGACGACGAACGCTCAGTGCATGCAAAAAAAGGTTAAATACAAACTTATGACACTTGATCGAACTAATATAATTACTATGTTCGCAAACATGGAAAAAAGTTGTTTCAAAGAGAAAATATTGAATTTTACAGTTTAAAAAAACTGTGTATTATAGAGAGTTTTTTTTTTCGATAAATGTTCTGCTCTGTACCCTCGCGTTGAAAAATTACGACCATTGTCGACGGACACAAAGTTCGAAATTTAAAGCACGCTTCACAGCAGTTCTTGCTTTGCGTGATTTAAACACATCTTATGCAAATACTAATACAGTGAAAGAACTTGATGCGAGCGCACGTAGCTACAGTGGTGCATCATTTCTGGCATCCAGCGCGCTTGCGTGTCATCCGGCAGTTGATCTGGATCATCAGTGTCGCTTCACTAGTGAACATAGCCGCCATATTCTGGACTGTGTATTGCAATGCGGGAAAGCCAGCTTCGAGTTTTTTTCTTGATTAGTTCTAATCACTGGTTATTCTTCAAGAAGTCGCACCTTGTAGTTCTTTACACATATACAGTGTCGCAAACGGTCACAGATTTGTAGCATTATATTGTAGATTTGTAGTGGTAATTCTCGCAGCTTCTCAATTACCTCGTAACCAATGCTTCGGGGACAACGGGGCCAAATTTTTATTCGATGTTGGGGGACACAAATTCGTGGTAAATTAAAGGTGTTTATATATACTACGCGGGATGCCTGACATGTTACATGGTACATGTTTCTTTACTTGATTCCCGAAACGTCATGCGACTGCGCCATCTGTGTTAAACATGCCGAAAAAATCGGCGTTTTAAACTTTTATGGCCCTCGTTTCTGCAACTACTCCTTGCCCCTGTTGACCTCCATTTTATTCACGGGTGGGGCCGTTCCCGCCTGCTATCTTCGTCCGTCACTGTCTGTAATTGGCAGAGGAAACCCACCGGAAATGCGGCCTCCACGGCGTTCCTCGATTGACCGTTTCCGCACACCGTGCGTAGTTGCGCGCAGTGAAAGCACGCTTGATAAATGGGCGCAGTAGGAGCGGCTTAGCACGAAGCAGATTTCTCGACGGGGAGCCCACGAAGACGTCGGCTAAGTCATTTATATCCGCGTCCGTTGACCGGAGCCTGCTCCGAGATTGAGTTTGACAGACGTCGTTATTGGGGCCATCCAAAGTGATCCACTAAAGCTGAGTTGTGGTGGCTTCTGGATGTTATCTGCGATTGAATCTTTTTTTTCTACGACGAAGCGCAACTTGGGCGAATTTGCGTATAACAACGACAGCACAGCTCACACCTTGCAAAAACAATTTTATATTGTGGGAACGTTAATATTTAGTGACAGCTCATTACTTTATTTAGATGGTCTGGCAGTAGCCTTGAATTGTGGCGTAGTGTATCCGCAGTTTTTTTGTTTTTTTTTGTTCAAGAAAAGTTTCTTGTCTACGTGAATACGAGGTCTAAAAAAAACTTTTTTTTTTCGTCGCGTCATAATCACGCTCATAGTGACTGTCCGAACGTTAGCAAGTCGTTTACTGAGTCCCAAATATATCAGTACTTGTTTTGCAGCGTGAACTGGGTTACCATGGCACTATGCCATAAGACTTGCAAATCGTCATAAGGCGCTTAATTTCTTCAACCATTGAATGACATCGCGATATCATTGAATAGTCCTATTTGCATGCCGTGGCCTATGTTACATCGTCCGCAGCTCATCGTTCTCGCTGTGTAGCGGTGCTATAGAGTGTGAAGCTCTAAAGGCGAATAGGGGAACACCTGAGCAATTTTCGCCGTGTTTGCATGTCAGTGATGTAGTTTAGATGGCTGACACCGAGCAAAGATTCGGTGTAATGACTTAGGCCAGACCAGGGGGTAAAAGAGTTTGTCAATACTGAAAAAAATAGAGGATAAAAAGGTTGAATACGAATAACAGCGGCAGATCTTATATATACGTACTTTCCATAACTTAAAAAGCGGACCCACTGTGCCGTTGCAAGTTATGTATCTCTTATAGCGACAAAAAAAAAATGGTCGCATAGTGCTAGCTCACGTGTGCAAGATGATGAGCTTAACGTATACGCGCTGGATAAACATGCACACAAACGAGATAACAACCGAAAACTCGAACTGTAGACTATTCTGGAGAGCCTATATACAATCTTGAGCAGCGCTATTGTGCTGGTTATGGAAACTTAAGGTCCGTTATGACATCGCGGAAACGTGTTGTTTTCGTCAGCGCATTGACCTTCAATACCCGTAACTCATCTGTAGAAGAGCAATTTACAAAACAGCTGTATGCCAAGGATGTGGGGCTCGTTTGATGACAATTGTTGTAGCATTACAGCTTCGGGTCGCTGTCACATTTTTTTCTGCTAGGATTGCTGGAAAAGCCATGTTGCTGTATATAGTCTTCAGTGACATTGATGTACCTCTCAGAGATACCAAGTGTGCCAATAAATGCATCGAAACTACGTGTACCGCTAAGGGAACAACGCATGCGAGTTAAAGATAAGAGCTTTTCGTGTACGAATCTCACAAGGTCCACCTTGACAACATATCGGCGGCCTGCTCTTGTCAGTGATTATTTAGCGCAACTCGCTCGTGCAGTTGGCCGATAGAATTGCCGGAATTACCTTCGATAAAGCAGCGTTCCCGGCTTTACATCAGTCGCTTGAAAGTCTCAAATAAAAACGTGGCGTGAATCAAGTGTGATGACACGTGTTGGGATGTATACGACTCTTCGCGTCCGACAGAATTACCTCGAAAGTGGTTGTTTATGTCTCTGAAAGCGCGGCGACGCCGCTGAGAAACATCAGAAGGGTGCTCTCGTGTTTCCTGTTCAACGCTTTTCGCGCGCTTTACGATGTGAGTAGCCCCGAAGGACGCGAAATGACCCATTGTACCAAGCGCATGCGCACTCGGCTCGAGGAAAGAAAAACAGCTTCCTTATTTCGCCAAATGAACCGAGTGGGCGTCAAATAGATTGCCTTGAAAAGGAGTTCCCCTCACCGCTCTCCGAGCCGTCCTCTCTGCGAGTCGTAAAATCTCCGTTCGTTTCTTTTTTTTCTCTCTTTCTGGATGTTGCCACGGTTATTTGTATTCTCAGCGAGATGTAATATATAGTACGGCTTGTAACAGCGTTGTGTGACGATACGATGCGATAAATAGGAACTGGCTTCGCGTTACTTAAATTTCTAGTTGAAACTTGGCTCACGTCGGTGGGTTATTTCCTTATCGCATTTAAATAAATAGGCAAGTTTCCCGCGCTGCCTTTGGAGTGGACTTGTCTTCCGTAAATGAGCTCTAATCTGCAATGCATATACGGTGGCTTCTGTACAACGTTTTACGCTTTGCGTCTCTTGAGCGTGTATACGCTGGGTATACGTGTGCCGTTATTGTCGAGGAAGCGCAAGGAAGCGTCCTTCTTGTCCCTTATTTTGTCGTCGTTCTGCTCAAGTGCTACAACTATCGTCATGTCATGCCAATTAGCCCAAACTGCCACACTCGTAAGTGCGACTCTGGTTTCAGAGGCTTTCGTTTCGAGACGTAAACTGGAGCGCCTGCGAAACACTTTAAAAAGCTCAAACATTTTTCGGTAATAGGCCAATGGGCAGATAAGCTGCCATGAAGCGGCACTTGGCGGATAATCATGTGTTACTTTAGGGCGTTCATCCACATTAAGCTGGTGAAAGGAGGACACTCACTCACTCACTGAATCAATCAATCAATCAATCAATCAATCAATCAATCAATCAATCAATCAATCAGTCAATCAATCGTGTCATTTGCTTAACAAAGTTTTCAAAAATTTTACAAAAAGACAGCTGGTTTTCGTGGGTCGTCTCATAATGTGTACTTCCATGTTTGCATGCACGCTTCTGTAGAAAACGTTTTCTGCAATGGCAATGGAGCAACAGGACGGGCCGTCTTTGGAATCACTGCTTCGGTTTATGGCATTTTGTCAACTGTAATTCGACTGGTTAAACGTCGTTTGTATAGCGCTACGTTTAAAATTTGCACGTTGCCTCGCCCTCATATTATATATAGCTTGCGAAGTTTGTTTTGTTTGATCTGCTTTTCAACAATGGCGCTCTCAAGCACCGCTCATAGCAGCAGCGGCAAACAATGATGTGAAGCAGCGCTGGAAAAAACAAATAAGATTATACACGCATGCCCTTGGAGTTTACGGTCGCGGGACTTTCGACATCCATTTTCTCTACACGGCGTATACCTCGACCGGCTGATCAAAGGGACACGTGGTTGTTTAAAAGGCTTGCGAGCCTCGTTCCGGTCCATTACTGCCGTAGCGAAACGCCGGAACGGTTCTGAGTGCAAAACGTAATTAACCTGGCGTAACCACTTTCCTTCTTCGAGACGGCGGACTTTGCTTTATAGCGGGTCACGCGACTGACAGACTTGATGTGGTCATGCGGGATTATACGACAGGCGTGCGCGCCCTTGCATGCACGATAAATCATCCGCTACTTCAATGCAGCAATAGAACGTTCTTAGAGTGTGGTCGTTGCACATTTCGCGATAGTATAATACAACCTACGTGAAATGTACGGATGCCAAACAAAGGGAAGTCAGCCATTACAGTTTTTTGCATTTTTTTCTGGCGATTGTGTTTTGATGAGCGCCCGGTAACCATGCACTCTCAGGACGGTTAATGTTTTTCGGCAGGAGGCATTAACCGGTATGCTCTTATAGAAATACATACGAAAAAAAAGTTATTGTTGCTCATGTAGATTACGATTGCTTGACCACACTCGCATAGTTTGAGCTTTCCCGTATCAGCCGTGTGCACGCTATTAGTAGCGCTTCACGGGTTATTGTAATGGATTTCGGGAGCAGACGCACGTAGGCGGTGCAGTTGATATAGTGTGCAGCGGCATCGTTAATTGTGTGCAGCAGTATGAAAACAGTCGGGATTATCAGTAGACCGAAAGACCAATTCATTGAATTTTTTTCCCTTCTGGCATTGTATTGGCTGTCAGATATCACGCGCTGTCCGAACGGTATTTGAACGGCAATGTTAACTTGTCCAGTAGACGTGATCCGCATGAATACGTTCAACTTAAGAAAACGAAAAAAAAAAACGGTTCTTAGCGTTTAAAATTACAACTTACATATCAAAGCGTGTTCCTTAATACGATCGCTTCAAAAAGAAGGTAAGCACACTGGTTATGTTTTCAAAACTCGTTTTAAGGACATAACCAATGACTTCTAACATTCATATATACACTCCCACTACCTCTTATCTGATCTGCGCGCACTTAGCGTAATCATGTCTTTTCTGGCTTCTGTTTTTTTTTAATTTCTGTCTTTCTCCTTCGAGAATCTATTTCTCCCCGAAACCGTTGCTCACGAGACACCTGCTTGTCGAGCGGAACTTCAATAAATATCCTTATCTTTCTCTAGTTGCATATGAGGTAGTGACGTGGGCTTGTTGGTACGTGATATTTTTTTTTTCATGAGGTTGAGCGCGAAGAAGCACAAAGGCAAACGTATGAAGAAACGTACACAAGGACAAAAAAAAAAGACTGAACTGTTGGCATCACTAGAATTTTATTTCTAGCATAATAAATTCGATCGCATTATGCAAATGAGTAGCCGTGCATCATTTTGTCCTTTAACTGTGCAACTGTTCGACGCCACTGCTCGCTTTTGTTGGGTAGGCACGTCCTCGCGTAGCGACGGAAGCAGCAGCTGCAAGCAAGCATTCAAGCCAGCAACCACGTGCTGTCGAGTGCGCACCCGGTCGTAAGCAAGTCTTGGGACTTTCTAGTCTCGCTGTTGTTTTGCCGTTTCCCCCTGTCGGACGTCCCGCCGGCGGCAGCCGACTCGGTCGCCCGCTTGCGTGCTGGTCTTTAACGAGGACTCCGTACGTCCCTGCGGATGCTGTGCAGACGAACGTACAGAGAGAAGAGAGAGGGAATGAGTGAGAGGGTACGCGATAGACTAGGTCGCTGCAGGAAACAACCCTCTCTCTCTCTCTCGCTGCTTTCGACGCAGCACCTACACCTTCTAAGCCAGTCAGGTCCCACTAAAGAGACAAAGGAGTCGCCGTCGTGTGTCCGCGCATCTGACAGGCGGCGCCGAAAAGCAATTTGCCGTTCGCACGCCCTAGCTCACCTTCTGCCAGATGACGTCGATGTCTTATCAGGAGGAACTCGGCTTCGTTGAGTGTTCAGTTGTTACTCGGTTATATAGAATCGTGACCGCAAAGTCACGACATCCTCGTAGGGTTTGACCTTATACGTGAATGTCAAAATGTTCAGCGTAGGCGTGGCCAGATGAATGTCTGGGGGTCTGAACCGCCGTCCTTTTGATTTTTAAAGATTGCATGCTTATATATTTACGCACGGCACGCATAAAGACGCCCACGAACATAAAGAAGGGTTGAACCTGCCCCCTTCTTTATACCGAAACAGTACATATATCCTGGTTACACTCTTGTGTGGTTTTGTTCCGAGATGTACACTCTAAAAGAAAAAAGAAAACGCCTAGGTGGGATTTTCTGGCTTGTCCTCTAGAACACTCCCGTCTGTACATCATTATATGCCCACCGAACTGGGTGTAAATAAAACGCCCACGAAAGGGCATATATAAGACGTAGATAGGGCATAAACTTTACCCTCATTGCGGATCAGGGAAAGGACCGCGGGGTTTTATCTTTCTTACGTGGGCTCATCGTTTAGGTAAATATAACCACTTATTTGTTGCCAATCGCAATGCAGCTGAAAACGCTTAAGTGTGGTGGTTAAGCGGGCTTTTTGGTACGTGCACATAGATCTTCAAACAGCGCAGAATCGGGACACCGAGAATAAACCACGCAATGCAGGCACTCGTTAAAAAGGGGAAATTCGTGCATTGCGTATACACGAAAGTTTGTGCATTGTGAGGATTGCATGTATTAACGTGACATTTTGTACTCGCCAAGCGTGTAACTTATACGTTTAGAAAAGGTTCAAACCTTTTAAATGCTATAAAAAATACTGCGTGGTGTCAAACCACTCTATGTCCTTTACTAGTACAATGCTTGTTTAAAGTTTTTCTTGTTTAATTTCGGTATGCGTTGTTACTGAGAAATCGTGATGCCACTACACGCATTCTTCATTTTTTTCTGTCATTAGCGTAACTGCTATACTAAAGAACGCAGCCAGGCACAAATAGCACTGCATTCTGAATTTCGTTTTGTTACCATCAGCGTTATGACACACCGACATATCATATGGTTCCGTAAGGCGATCAAAATTCTATTGTTGCGTGACGTAACATTGATGACATATGGTCTGTGATGACTTCACCGTAACTTCTATGATGTCAGGTGAAATATTGCGAGAGCAACAGATCTAGTAAACTGAAATGACCCTATATATACCAACCCTGTTGTTGGTCAGTATATCCACTTTATGTTCGACAAGCATTCAGTAGTTCCTGTATGCAACCTCGCATTTTCCTTCATACGACCTATTAGTATTTTGTTAGCTTGTTCATTTCACGACGTGTGCTCTGCAGTTTCTTCATTGCGGTTTTGCTCTCATGCTGTTGGCATATCTAATGTTGTTCGTGCCATCAAAACCGTTTAGAACCTCTGAGTTGCAGGTGTGCAGATGCTCTTTAAAGCCCGCTATCGCTCAGTCGCTAAGAAAACTAGCGATAATGAAGAGAAGGCTAAGTGGAACTGCATTGTTGGGTCTGTTTACGAGTTTACTTGGCGTCAGTGTCGTACTGCATGTTGGAAGCGTACGCTGTAAGGAAACACGAAAAGCGGTAACTGAACAAAAGAAACGGCGCAACTCCATTTGTCGTTTATTGTTTCTCCCAACAAACAGCTACGGCTGCGAAGTGCGCTCTGCTTGACAGTTCTTTACAAATTATTAGTCGAACTCAAGTCCATATGGAACGACGGCGCTTTCATTTTTGTCTCTGTATATTATTTACCACTCTACGACGAATAGTGCGAAGCGTGCTCGTACTTTGAACCGAATGTCACTTAAGCGTCTTTGCTGCACTTATTGCTGGTGCTCTGCGGCCTTAGCAACAGGTGCTCCTCGTCTAAATGGGTCAACTTCGCTCGTTCTGGAAGCAGTACACACTGGCGGCGTCGGTTGCGCAATGGCCTCTGATTTGCGAATGCTGGTTGCTTCGTAAGCCGCGATAAATGTTCTTTATTTTATCAGCAACCACGAATATATCAACAAGAATGCATTAGGACAAGTTTGCATAAGGAAGTTTTTTAGTTTGAAGGGGAGGTGAGTGGCCTGAGTACACTAGAACCTAAGGTTTACTTTTCAATTGTGATCCAAGGGGCTTGCCTAAGGAAGTGAAGCGAAAGCCGACTTGCGTCTCCTGTATACGCTCTGTAACGATCTCTTTCGGTTCGCTGTTTTAGTTTACTGGAAAAGAAATTGTTCGTTTTGTGTGTGCATATGTGCATGCATGTCTGTGTCTCTGCAATGTGTCACCTTCAAGTGTTCTGGCTTTGGCGTTATGTATGCTATGATGCTCTCACTTTGAACTGAAATGAATCAAGAATCCCAAAGAATCCCATGAGTACAATACCTTATGCACACCTGCGTGCGTGTGTGCATACATACATACATACATACATACATACATACATACATACATACATACATACATACATACATACATACATACATACATACATACATACATACATACATACATACATACATACATACATACATACATACATACATACATAAATGAGGGTGATGACCAAGCAATTAAGTTTAGCACGTAAACTTCTGTTTCTCAGACAGAGTAGCCACGAACATTTATATGTGAATTTCCCTAGTATAATTCTCACTTTATAGATGAAGGACAATCCTCTTGTTCAAATTGGGAATCGAGTCCAGAAACGCACCCACAAACCTTACATTACTGCGCTTCCTTAGGAGCAAATTTTTTTTGAGGTGCGAGATTCGTCATTGGTCTCTTAAATAGTATCATTTTTGAATTTGACAAAAAAGTACCACAAATCACTGCTTAATAATTGACAAGCTCGCAAAAATAAAAGTTATGAATTGCGAATACGTATAGTATTGCTGGGTCTGTATTCGAATACCACTCATCAAGTGAAGTTTTTATCCCTCGTTGTTCTTCGACGAATGTGTCTTGTTATTTGTTATATTCGGGCTTTAAACTAACCTTTTACTCTCGTTTTGTGCGCAGCAATCGCTAGAGAAGTCTGCACGCAACGCCGCCGACGAGGTGGCCATCAAGGGCAAAGGAGCCGTCAAGCTGGGATGGATCCAAGGAGTGTTTGTGAGTGGCGGACGCACCTTTGCTGCTGTTCTTCCTCTCCAAACAGTGTGCACGTGCAATACTGTTGTTACAAGGGAGTGTTTACGCCTCGTTTCACCCAGAGCTGGACTGCAGCCAGTGTCGCTAGGCAGTTTAAAAGAACACTATACCGTTTGTAGTTCGGGACAAAGTCACGTCGACTAGACAAACAGGCTCGACGCTTTTCTTTTTTTTTGTGTGTGTGCATGTGCCGCAATGGTGGATGGCACAAAGATTGAAAACTGCATGTCTTGCCAATCCGGACGTGTGCGCTTGCGCCAAAAAATGCGTCGTCGTTATCATTATAAAACAAAATAAACGGATCATTGTCTTAAGTAGTCCAGGTCGTATATTCTGTATGTCTCCTGCAAAGTATTGCTATTAGAAGATGACAAGTAGTCTGTTCAATTTATAATTGAACAAAACAAAAGAAACTGTCTTCCCGGTACGAAGAACAGCCCATACGGCCATTTTGCATTGACTGACGTGACGTGATAATACAAGCACCAGACGCAAGTGACGCATTATGGAATCCGCTTTTCGCTGCCTCTGCTGAAATTCAAGAAGAGGCTCATCGACAGCTTTCAGTGCTGCTTGCTGAAACTTAAGAAGAAGAATAAAAAAAAGGGGGGGGGGGAGGCGCTCATTGACTTTTCATGAAAGACATGGTTTGTGCGTATTATACAGGGCGGAAAAAGCAATGGCTACTTTTAAAAAAGAATAATCTTAGAAATATATAAGTAATATCGATCTCCCCCTTCCTTATTAACACCTTCCCATGAATGTCGTTCTCTTCGCTGACGCAGGTGCGATGTCTGCTCAACATCTGGGGCGTAATCCTGTTCTTGCGGCTGTCCTGGGTGGTGGGACAGGCTGGCATCGGTACGTCTCTGCTACGCTGCACTACCATAGAATAAATTTCTGCCTATATACACGAAAAGACGAATCGTACCGATATAAAATACCGATATACTCCAGCAAAGCCTCCCGCTAACCTTGCTTCCAGTGTTATCATATGTTCTAAGTTGCACAAAACAAGGGCAGTGTCACCGCCGCACTGTTTTACGACCCGAATGGCGTTATTCCTTACCTATACGAGCTTCGTGCTTGTACACGTGTATGTATCACACAAAAGGGAAGAATCATTCAGGTGGATCTTTAGTGTAACTTCTGTACTCAAGATGTATCCCTAAACGAGCTCTGAGTCACAAATTCTTATCCCGGTGACTTGTCTTCGCTGTCCAATCGTTCATGCAGGCCTGGGCTCCGGCATCGTCATCCTTGCCTCCGTGGTTACCATGCTCACAACGCTCTCCATGTCTGCCATCTGCACAAACGGCGAAGTTCGAGGAGGTAAGAGCGTCGCCGTGTATAGTGGACGCAAGCCCTTTTATCTCCGCAATCGGGTATCCTAATTATTTACTTATGCCCTGATAATTTACCTACAAATGCGTCATTACTTGCTTTGGTTGCTCTTATTGAACTGTATATCGCCTAAAAGGCCTAGGGCTTATCCGCAATGCACTTTTGCATTGGACCAGGTACTAACCGGAAAGGCAATTGTACCGACACATTTGTGCGCATTTTCTTTTGATCAATAAAACGTTTGTTTGTTTGATTGATTGATTGATTAAAAATGAATTCATAGACTGCCATCAGAAGCATCACTTACGGTGGGGCTGTAGGATGTGATCTACTTCGCCGAGCTTGTTTACGAGGCTACATATACACAGCACCGTTTTACCTTCTTTCACGATAGAGTGTTCGCATCACGCATTTTGCCATCTCCCGCAGGAGGCACGTACTACATGATATCTCGAAGTTTAGGGCCCGAGTTTGGCGGCTCCATCGGCCTCATATTCTCGCTGGCCAACGCGGTGGCCATAGCCCTCTACGTGGTCGGTTTCTCGGAGACCGTCCGGGACCTGTGCAAGGTGAGCGAAAAGATGGATATGACGTGCGTGCTATAATATATCACTTCGGTAGTGATTAGGGTGGAGGCGATCTCGCCTTCTGTTCCCATTGTTGTTGGTGATTTTCTTGTGCCCGTACTTTTGATGACTTTTACGCGTCTAACATGCTCAGCTGTTGCAGATTGGACTAGGTCCGCCATATAACGGGATAGCTGTTCGTAATATCTGCAGCCAAATTTATGGAACAGGCGTGCGCCCTCCCGCCGTTTGCGTTATAAGAAGAGCTTTTGTTTTAGGTTATTCAATAAGTGCGGGTTAATATTCATGTGCGCTGAGCCTGAGGGGTAATATACGAGTATATACAGGGCGTCCAAGTTATGACGCAGAGCGATTAAAAAAAGGGAACGGCGTTACGCGAAGAAAAAGTTAGTGCATATAATTCCCAGTGTACTGTATCAACCGCTACTATTTTTTTCATTAATGAAAATTAATTAGTCATAGTCATATTTGTCACTCAAAAAGTACTCACCTAATTATCAATATGTCAATGAGGCAGTTGTGCGCATGTTGAAACATCTGTCTGTGCTACTTTGAACAACGTACTAAATGCGCGCTCATTTTTTCCCTGTTAGTAAAGAAGGCCCGCGAATTACGAAAAATAACGCGTGACTAGACCATTGCGAGCATTGAGAAGAAGTGTCCTCAAGCAAGCGCGCTTTGAGATAACCAGTAGCAATGAAGGAAATGTATAAAAAAGAAAAGAAATACGGATCGCGCTATCTGCCACTTCCCGTCCGAAGAGACGCGCCGCCTTGATCTTAAAGAACTTTTTATATATTACTCTATGCTTACGCAGTCAAGCTGTCATCGCTCGTAATCAGAACAGTGATACGGCCGCGAACTGTTGACCGTGGGATATGAATCGTGATAGCGACGTACAGTCAAGCGGAAAGAATCCCTGGAAAACTGCGACACATCTTGTTGGAACCCCGATTTGTATACCTTTGCCGAAGTGCAAAACGCTGTCTCTGGCAATGGAAAAAAAGGCAAAGCGGTTTCTTCCAGTGAAATGATTTGAGGGCGCTGCTTTATTTCGCGGGTGTGAGTGCAGTCTCGCGTTATTTTTCATATTTCGCGGGCTTTCTTTATTCCTATACACAAAAAAATGAGCACGCAATTATTACTTTGTTGGGAGTAGCACAGAAAGGTGTCATTTCAACAGGCGCACATTAGTCTCGTTGACATTTTGATAATTAGGCAAGTACTTTTCAAGTTAGGAATATAACTACAATAACTAGTCAATAGTCATCAATGTTAAAGTTAGCAGCGGCTACATCAGTATGCTAAGAACGATATGCAATACGTTTGCTTCGCGTAACGCCGTTCCTCTTTCTTTTTTTTTAAATTGTGCTGCGTGATGATTGGGACGTCCTGCGTATACAGCTTGATTGCTATAGACGTGCACTCTGTGTGAATCGATGGTATACTTTCAAAAATTTGTGGCTGTGCAACCGTATTAAACTGGTTCGATGCTGGTTACGTTGCTGGTGTTTCGCGCTATGACAAGGCCCCACTCTCCTCCTTTGCTCACCGCGCACAGCAACAAGGCACGTACATCGTGGACGGTGGCCTCAACGATATTCGGATTGTGAGCGGCGTGACGGTCATCTGTCTGCTGGGCATCGCCATCATAGGCACCGAGTGGGAGTCCAAGGTGAGCATCCGGCTCTATATGAGCATCCGGCTCACTGAAGTGAAAAAAACCATATCGAACTTTGCGAAAATTGAGCGTCGGCTTCGGCGGTGTCAACGCGAATGGTGCGAAGAAACTTAATCTAGTGATGACGTCACTAAATGATGGCGTCACAAGGACCCCAATTTGTGGCTTAACCATAGGCACCGAGTGGGAGCCCAAGGTGAGCATCCGGCTCTATATGAGCATCCGGCTCACTGAAGTGAAAAACCATATCGAACTTTGCGAAAATTGAGCGTCGGCTTCGGCGGTGTCAACGCGAATGGTGCGAAGAAACTTAATCTAGTGATGACGTCACTAAATGATGACGTCACAAGGACCCCAATTTGTGGCTTAACCATAGGCACCGAGTGGGAGTCCAAGGTGAGCATCCGGCTCACTGAAGTGAGAAAAAGCCATATCGAGCTTTGCGAAAATTGACCGTCGGCTTCGGCGGTGTCAACGCGAGTGCTGCGAACATCGTCAAGTAATAACGTCACAAGATGACGACGTCATGACGTCACAAGAACCCCAATTTATGGCTTAACCACGATGACGTCACTATGACGTGATATGATGACGCCATCGCGTGATATCGTAGCTTGGTCAAAGTTGGTCCGATGATCCTGGAGGCAGTGCAAAACCACGATAGATGCAGAAAGCTTTCGGGAGGGGGCGAGGGGCGGTAGTAGTACATTTACTGAGAAGGAAAAAAAAAGATGCTTTCAGCTTTGGCTATAGCCTTAGGGGCATGCGTAAGGGAGCCTGTGAGTCTTCAACCATTCTTCTTAAGGTGCAATGAAACTTGGGAGTATTGTTCCAACGTTGTTTAGCGTGATTCACCTAACCTTCCCTGCATCGGCGAGAGAATTTCGCGTAATTGTCGGGCGAGTGGAGTATTGTAGAGCGGCCCCTTTTTCCTAACCGTGTCGTTTGGGCCGTATGCTGAACGCAGGCTCAGATGGTGCTTCTGGTCATCCTCCTGGTAGCCATGGTTGACTTCGTTGTCGGAGCCATGATTCCCCCGAGCTCGGCCGAGCAGTCCAGGGGTTACTACGGCTGGAGCAGTGAGTATGCGCGCAGTTTAAAACCATGTGCGCTTCGACCGTAGGGCTACTTGCGCCGTCAAGTCCGCTGTATGTGTCACTGCGATGAAATGATTAGACTCCGCAGGCTTTCTGCTGACACCAGCGCATGATGTGCGTGTGTGTCCTCGCGAGAGCTTCGATAGTGTTTTTCGTGCGAACCGATCTTGCAGCAAGTGCATTCGGCATAATCACGATGGCATCAAGTTAAGATCTTGTAAGGCGGAAGCCCGAGATGCTTCATAAAACGGGAAAATTGACCGCCGGTCGGCTTCAACGCAAGTGGTGGCAAAAAAAAAAATCCCCGTTAATCGATGACGTCTCTATACATAATCATGACATCACGATTTGCCAAAATGTGTGACGTCATCATTACGTCGCGCAACGTGGCGTCACACGATGACGTCATCACATGGGATCGTCGCTTGGTCATATGTGGGTCACTCTTGGGAGCAGTGCGAAACCAGGTTGCGTGCATGAAGCTTTCTAGGGGGTAGGAGCGGGAGAGTATCAGTACAACGGCCAAGAACAAAAAGTTGATGTCTTTTGCCTTTGTCACGGTCGTGTTAGGCGAATGCGTATAATATACCCTCGAGAATTTTTTTTTTTAGGGACGACCTCGCACATCGGTTCCCCAGTAAGCACAGAACACTATAAGTTGTTTGCATGCTTTTTCTGCACTCACAGCGGTCGCGTCGCAGTTGCCCAGCTTTGAAGCGTGGAGGCCTGCAGCTTCCATGTACGCTTGCTTCGGTTTCGGAGTCGTCCGATTGCCGGGCGTTTAAGTGAAAGGATTGGAGAGAGAGAGATTCACTTGACGTACATTTAACAGTTAATAATAATAATAATAATAATAATAATAATAATAATAATAATAATAATAATAATAATAATAATAATAATAATAATAATAATAATAATAATAATAATAATAATATATTATTATTATTATTTGCTAGAGTAATGACTACACACCCGTGACTAATGGGACGCGTCTCTGCACGCAGCGGCCATAGCGCTGGAGAACGTCGGCCCGGACTTCCAGGAAGGCGAGAACTTCTTCACCGTGTTTGCCGTCTACTTCCCGGCTGCCACTGGTATTCTGGCCGGGGCCAATATCTCCGGCGACCTGGCCGTAAGTTTTCGACTGCTATGGTTCTGTCGTCGCTGATTGCTTTCTGATTGATTGATGCGTGTGGTTTAACGTCCCAAAACCACCGTATGAATATGAGAGACGCCGTAGTGGAGTGCTCCGGAAATTTCGACCGCCTGGAGGTTCTTTAACGTGCACCCAAATCTGAGCACACGGGCCTACAGCATTTCCGCCTCCATCGGGAATGCAGCCGCCGCAGCCGGGATTTGGTCCCGCGACTTGACTGATCGCTTTGCTAGAAGGGCACTCCCGTAATGTCTGTGACTCTTGATAATCATCGAAGCGTGATTTCTGACTAGTGTGTGCATGGACGCCAGTGCACGCGACACTCGGTCCGCGTGGCTTCACTCTTGCATCCACCCGTCAGAACTGATACGTTTATCATATTCGTGTCCAAAAAGGTAACGGCGCCTTGCAAGGCGAATAATAAAGATGGACGGCATAGAACAGGAGCTCCTTATCAAAGACAAGATTACTGCTCATTCAACTACGCACTGTGAATACTGCATGTGTGAGCCCGATATTACGAAAGATATCGTGGCGCGTGACAAAGGAAGGCCTATTTTATTAATGATGACTGCCAGTTGGGCGTGTTGGTAACGGTTCATGATGAGACAAGCGCAAAAAATACACACACTCAGAGAGGACACAGACAAGCGCTTTTTTTTTAGTGAACTCTCATGTTCACGAAGGCGCACATTTATGCACCGACCCGTCTGACCAACGTATTTCTTTCCACATCTGAAAGGAGTTCCGTATACAACAGCTTTTTTGCACTCAACGTACCTCCTGCCATGCTTTATGCTGCATTTTTTCGATTCTCCTGTTCCTTTCTTGTTGACTAGCCTTTCTACGAAGCGCTTGTCTGTGTCCTCTCTGACTGTGTGTATTTTTTGCGCTTGTCTTATTATGAACCATTTTATAAACATGCAACGATGTGTTTGTATCAGTGATGACGTCACTCACCTCGCGTAGAGCAGCAGTGCAATTTTGTGAGAGCGTGATTACATAAACGTGTGGTTATACCTGATTGTTCGGCGCAAAACTTAACGGCGCACCGGGCTGCATTGTATAGAAGAGAACCGCTCTATATTTGCAAGTTGCCACTCTTTCCTGTATACCGCCAATATGGTTTAGTGGTTATAGTGTTCCACTGCAGACTAGAAGGTCGCGGGATCGAATCTCGGTCGTAGCGGCCGCATTCTCGATGGAGGTGAAAATCCCTGAGGCCCGTGTGTACAGGTTTAAGTGCATGTTAAAGAACTTCAGGGGGTCAATTTTTTCCGGAGCCCTTTACTACGGCGCCACTCATATCGTAGTTTCAGAACGTTAAACAAAAAGTAATTACCTGTACTTCTCGTATCTTCGCTTTACGTTTCGTCACTGCCTCTATAGCACAGTATGGCCCCGCCGCGGTGGTCTAGTGGCTAAGGTACTCGGCTGCTGACCCGCAGGTCGCGGGTTCGAATCCCGGCTGCGGCGGCTGCATTTCTGATGGCGGCGGAAATGTTGTAGGCCCGTGTGCTCAGATTTGGGCGCACGTTAAAGAACCCCAGGTGGTCGAAATTTCCGGAGCCCTCCACTACGGCGTCTCTCATAATCATATGGTGGTTTTGGGACGTTAAACCCCACATATCAATCAATGTACAGTACAGTATGAACAAACTAGCCCAAAGACACGTTCAATCAAGATGCGATGTTCGTTTCTGCGTAGCCACTTCCTCGTTTAATGTATGCATACTTTGACCCTTGCGCGGACGGCTTTGCGTGATTGCAGGACCCCCAGACGGCGATTCCCAAGGGCACGTACTTGGCCATCATCATCACGACCATCTCGTACGTGTTTTTCGCCATTGTGGCCGGATGCGTGACGGTGCGTGAAGCCAACGGGCTCCCGATGGAGAACGGAACGACGTTCGAGGACGTGCGCAACTGCACCCTGACCGGGGGATGCGAGTACGGTCTCCTCAACGACAGCCAGGTATACGTGCTGTGTCATTCATTCATTCATTCATTCATTCATTCATTCATTCATTCATTCATTCAAAGAGTTCATAAGCTAGTCCGACTGCTTGTTTGCGCAAGTTCTTACTAACTTCAGGTCGTACCAATCGACAAAGTTAATAAGAAGCACTTCATTGAATGGTCGATTGAGTGATTGATTGATTGATTGATTGATTTTTGGGGTTTGCGAAGGTACGCGCTTTGCCTTTGTGTGAGCTTGAAGGGGTTTCTTAGAAGAACTTCCTGCTGGGCGAGTTTGTGCATGTCTGCGGTATGCAACGTTGCGCATACAATCGGACGAACACAGGCAGTAAAGAAGCGTAAAGAAACGCTCTTTCCGTTCGCGCTTCTTTACTTCCTGTGTTCGCCAGATTGTATGCGCAACGCTACATACACCAGAAAGGGTTTGTCTTCGAAATAAATCCGAATGTCGTTAAGAGTGTATATTTTGGCATGTGTACATATGTTTTTGAGGTGCACATAAGCGGTGTGAGTAACACTTAAATATAGAAGCGTTCGCTTCACTTTTTAACGTTGATGAACATGGCAGCGCACGTCATGCAGTATTTCTCTTATCTGTTTCGGATTCATGTTTGAGGACCTGTCACATGCGTGTCGAATCACTTTATATTGCAGTCGAGTTGTGGTGCGGGTCACAGGAAGTGTATCTTAACTTTTCAAAAGAGATACAGTTGTTGATGTATGAATGTCACTGTGTTATAAAGGAAATGTTGTTGTTTTCAGTAGATGGTTTTTTTTGCATCTGTTTTACGATTGCTGGACATTCTGCACGTTTTTGCACAACTCAATGTCCCAATGCGTGTGACGGTGTGGCTTGCTGCTGCAGGTGATGGAGTTGATATCCGCGTTCGGTCCCCTTGTGTACGCCGGCATATTCGCCGCCACCCTGTCCTCTGCTCTGGCTAGCTTGGTCAGCGCCCCCAAGGTCTTCCAGGTGAGCAAGGCGCATGCGCGCAAGTTGGTCTTTATCTCATTACGATAAGTTCTATGCGATACGGAATAGTTTTAACTACGTCGGCAGCGTGTGCTAGGGACGCGAAACAGTGGTCGAAACTGTCACAGCCACGTCAGAAACAGCGTTTAAAGGCTGCCATTATAGACTGTATGTTCGCCCACTATGGCCGGAGGTGGCAGGTGCGGGTGTGCGGGCGTTAGGACCTGTTTATTCTCAAAGTGGTACCGATACTAATGTTAAAGTATTTTCGGATTGTTGCTCCTAATAAAAGCGCGAGAACAGTAAATAGGGTATTGTGATGCCAGGGAATGCATAATACGCAGGGTGTTTCTTTTAAGCAATACAGAACTTTTCTTAAAAAAAGTATAATAGTTTGGCACTTGCCGTATTTGCGGACAATTGCCGGGATGGAAAAAAATTTGCCACTAATGACATCACTGAAAAATGACTTACAAAAATATTTCAATTAACTTTTTATAATAATTTTAGTGTGGTATAGGGAAATTGTTTTACGTCACAAATTATGGCTAGCCTAGATTTTCAAAATAGAAAATATTGCGCGCAGTGTAAGAGGTCTATCACCGAATTTCCGGACCACGATGCGAGGGAAACCGAAACTAAGCGCACCGGTTGCGCTGGAAGGGTGTTGCGCCACGCTTGACCGCTCCTTTACGCAATTCGAATGATGGCGCGCCGTGCGGGAAACGATTTCTCAAGTCTTGCGGCTCGCTGCGATTCACGGTGTAAATGAAAAAAGATCACAGCATATACACGGAGTGAATGATGATCAGGGGGTGAAGTGTCCATACGTCCGTATCTCAGTGCGTCCATCCATTCGTGCTTCCGTTCGTCCGTCCGCCTGTCTGTCCATGCTTCCGTCCGTCCGGGCGGACGGATGGACGGATGCACACATGGACGAACGGATGGATGGACGCATGGACGCTTCGCTTCACTCATCATCATTCACTCCGTGGTTATGCTTTGAAAACCACTAACGCCATTTAGGTTTATTATTCCCAAGTACATATACACGCAACGCCATCTGTTGAGCTACCGAAACTAGAGGTGGCTACATACTACTACTACTACTACTGCTACTACTACTACTACTACTACTACTACTACTACTACTACTACTACTACAAAGGAGAGAACGATCCACGGCCTAATGGGCTTCAGCCCTAAAAAAGAAAAGCACACCCGCATTGCGTTCCAGCGTGACGTAACACAGACACCGCACTCACGGCGCACCAAGTGTATTGTTTTTGCTTTCTCCCGCATAGCGGTCTGAAAATTCGACGATGTATCTCTCAAAATACGCGCGATATATTAAATTTTTAAAAAGTTAGGCTGGCCATAAATTGGGACGTAAAACAACTTTTCTATGAAAACAAACACCTCAAAATTGATAATGAAAAGGTTGATTGAAATATTGTTTGTTAATAAATCATTTCTCAGTGATGTAATTCGTGGAAAAATTAATCCGCCTTGGCCTAGAAATTGTCTGCGAAGAGGGCAAGTGCCTAATTATTGTAGTTTTTCCAGAAAAGTTCTGTATTGCTTAAGAAAAAACACCCTCCATATACATTTATTACATAAACCTTTAAAAAAGGACATTTTCGGTTTCGATATTCAGGGGTGGACTTGACAGTGGTGTGGCATGGCAGTGTGACGTCACGGGGAGATCGTAACTCGCGACGTACTAGCGACAGATCTGTGGTGCACGTTAATAACGATCGTAGTCCAGCGACCCAGGCAGTGCGATTTAGGGCGCATTCAGGACGCAGTGTGTGCGAAATCAGTGGAACTGTGTTGACTTGTCTGGATTGTGTCCGTCGCAATGCTTTGCGACGAAAACTTAAGATCAGTGTAAATATATTTTACACAGTTTGGCTGACTCCGGTGTATGAAGAGTGTTAACACTGCTCGTGAAGGAAACGTAAAGTGTTTATTTGGCGGTATCTGAAAATCGTGTCAGTACTCCATTAAGACGCACTACCACCCCACATCATGCGCCATTGGCCACTCGCGCCTCTTTCACTCCTCTTTCGCTGGCTCCTCTCAATGAAAGGCCTTATGCGGTGTGCTCTTGAAGCTTCAGGATAAACAGGCCCTACCGAAAAACAGGCCAGGAACACCAAGAGTCCAGGTGGTGTTGCTGCAGCCCCTTTCAACTTCTGAAAACGTGCTTCACCGCAGCACATGTAGGCTTTGCCTGATAAGCAAACTGTACTGCAACGAAGCCAGCGGTAGAAAGTCTTATTTACGAGATTTTTGCCAACGCCGCACTCGGACGCTTGGAACGTACAGATCATAACAGCATGATTCTTTATTTAAAAGGATAATAAACATTAAACAGCACGAAAGACTGTTTGATCACCCGAATGGCCGTATAAGCGCTGTAACTGAGACAGGGACCTATCCCCGGTTTGTTGCGTGTGACGTGCACTGGAGAAGCTGTACGAACGTCTTCTCGACGCCGTATCTTGTTTATTTTACCGGGTACACTTGAATGCGCGAGTTATTCTGATTCGAACAATGGTGTCACCGTGCGTATTGGGCCAGGGAAGAAGTGAGCAAGAAGAAAGCTATCGAAGTCGCTGTCGCAACCTTCCGTGCGTATTGATCAGGTCGGTCTAGCCTTGTGTTTTACTTACAAGACGGTGCACGGCTCTCTCATTTCTCTGTGCCAACGAACGCGATGTACCGTTGTGACGCAGGCTTTGTGCAAGGACCGCATCTTCCCGCACATCGAGGTGTTCGGCAAGGGCTACGGCAAGAGCAACGAGCCCCGACGTGGATACCTGCTGGCCTGCGCCATCGCGCTTGGATGCGTCGCCATCGGTAAATGCGACCGCCAACCTTCATTCGCCCGGTTGTTCGATTGCACAGCATTCTTCGGGAAACGTGGTAGCGCGGCTACTGAGCGGCATATGAAGCAAGGTTGTTACTTCCGGTAGACAGCATAGGCAAAGACGAGAACGGTATCCCATGGGTTGCGTGTTATAACAGACGCAGAGACTCGCGACGGCATGGAAATTGGGGCTCTTGTTTCGTCATTCACACGTGCCCGCCTTTCAAACCAAAACCGTTTCCGGAGGGGAAGTGATTCCTAAATCAAAGAAAAGAAGATAAAAGTGAGCCCCGTAACTTTCAGCATCAGAGTACGACACCTCAACAGTGGCTGGCTCACGAGCGAAGGGGATAAGGAGGGATCAAAAAGGATAGAATGAGAAGTAAAGATAAGACAGAGAAAGATGGGGACACGATCGAAGGAGTCCGAGGACGGGGTACCACTCAACGAGAGCTTCACGGCGTCAGGATATGGCGGAGGGCGAGCCGATCGGCCTGAGCTGCGCCGGCGTCGGAGATCGCGGGGGCGCAACCGTTCGACACGGAATCCAGCGAGCGAGTCCCCGACTGTCGACGAACCAAAACTGTTTCCGGAGAACCGGGCCCGTTCTGTTTTGGGCTGCACGGTGCGTGGCTCAGCTTAATGTCCCACCCTTTGTTTGGCCTAGGTTGTCTCGGGGGCTTATAGTCTATAGCCAAGTGCGCAAAACCGCTATTGTGCTCTTTCGTGTAATTTCGGGGCAACGGTTTCCTCCGAGGAATCCAGCAGCCGGCTGAATGATGTTGACGAGCATATTTTTTTATGTTGTGCTGGACTATCGAATTTCGCTATATGTACATATCGTTTCGAGTCAATGAGTTATTTCAGACGTGGCTTTCATGTGAACCATGCAGTAACCCCCCTCCCCCCCCCACCAAGAATAAAAAAAGCGAATATGACAACGGTGTGGCATTCAATGTAGTGTCCAGGACAACACGCTGGTGTGCACGCAGTGCTTGCTTGTGTGTTTTCCGTTTGTTTTTTTTTTCGGGCTGTCAATTACAGTGTTTTCCGTTTCGTCACGCACGACGCAGGCGAGCTGAACGCCATCGCTCCCATCATCTCCAACTTCTTCATGGCTGCCTACGCGCTCATCAACTTCTCCTGCTTCCACGCATCGTACGCAAAGTCTCCTGGTAAGTCTTTCATGCCTGCGCACATCGACGGAACTTTGTTTGGAATCAACTGCATACTGGTACAAACACTCGGGCGTTTACTGAACTTCTCGACTCGATACCGGCGTGCCCGCTGAAAATTGAACGACATAGCCCAGACAATATTTGCACTGCGCGTATTGTGCTTTAAACCACATGGAGTTTCTACATAGCTGGAGGTCTTGCAAATTGTGGCCGTAGCAGTCTGGGGCTGCCCCCCCCCCCCCCCAAAAAAAACGAGGTCTCGAGTTCGATTTCCGGCAGTAGTGACTGCATATCCGGTCTAATTGGACTAATAATAATAATTAATGAGTATGCCTTATTTTGTTTTGGAGTGCTTTGACGAACGGTATACTACGGGCTGATCTCACAGTGTTAAAGCTCTTTTTTTGGACATTAATCCTGATGAATTAGATAATAATTTCCAGACAAGTCGTCTGTCCCGTCATGTGCTCGTCAATTACTTGCGCAGTGCACTGTGTAACTCGAAGTCGCCTACAGTCAATGCTGTAACGACGGACGAAACAGAAAAGCGACGCTTCCAAGCATTCTCGAGTGTAGTAGTTTAGTGCTGACTAGCCTGAAGTTTTAATTTTGAACAACTTGAAATGGAGAAGAAACAAATGAAGGCGCAGCAAAATGAGACGTTGTGGTATGGTGTACTGTAACCTGAGGTGCTTCCTATCAAAATGAGAAATTTTTAATTGGCAGTGTTCTGGAACCGACCCTGCCTCAACGCTAGACCATGTGAAACGGCCCTATAGTTTCTCTCTTTGGTTTATAACGCTTCTTTTTCAGCGCTATGGAAACGCCGACATGCCAAACTACCGTTATAGTTAGCTATATGAGCCTTCAGTAAGGGCCTGTGACGAGCTCGCGCCTGCTCACATGAGTTAAAGCTTTATGACGCAGGCAATTTCATTAGTGGCGGAGGGTCATTTTATATTTCTCATTCTTCGGTTCCCCGCACAATGCACGAGATAAATCTGGAAGAAAGGTCGTATGTCGGCGCGTTTCACGCGAAATTTAACTATCGATCGTGCCTTAACGACCTCCACATGTGACGCAATGAAGGCTGCCGCTGTAACCGAGACCGCTGCCAGTGGCGCAATAAAGAAGGATGGTATGGCCCAGTCTTCTTGAACGTTCTGAGCACCCACACGAGAACGGCACGGTTCAGTAAAAGTCGGGCGAAACGCGAGGGAATAGCGACGAGAAAGAAACTGAAGGCCGCACACATTATACCGTTTGCTTTTGACGTTTCTTGGAATGGCGTCGCTTTTGGCTTTTATTTAAATTGAATCGGGCGCGTTCGCATAACGGCCAGAACAGCGGCGCAGTGACGTGCGAACATTCGCGAGAGACGTGTTTACCAGCCGGCATGTCCCGCGTGGATGTTTAACTACGAAATGGTTTGGAATCTTATCAGTAAGTTGTGGGCCTTCTCGTAAGTAACCTCATCTTTTTGCCCGAGCAATACAGATTATTATCACTTCGGGCAGCTCGACTAATCTGCCTTAACTAGCTGCATCTCTGCGTATACGTACTTTCCACCATCGATTGATTGATTGATTGATTGATTTGTGGGATTTGACGTCCCAAAACCACCTTTTGATTATGAGGGACGCCGTAGTGGAGGGCTCCGGAAATTTTGACCACCTGGGGTTCTTTAACGTGCACCCAAATCTGAGTACACGGGCCTACAGCATTTCCGCCTCCATCGTACTTTCCACCATCCGGTTACATCGATCTAGCGCTGTGTTAATAGCCGGTCTCGGGTAAAACCGATACGGCCGTTGTGTTTGCGCGTGTGATAAAGTTAGCTCTGTCTTCACGAGGATGAACGTATTGTGCACGATATCTATGCATGCAGTCGAAGGCGATCGTTGTCGCGGAAAAGCGTTCGGTAAGTACACACGCATGTGTGCGCAGCTTTTCGAGCATGACGTCATGCTGAACTTGCGGCCTTACGCGCTATAGTGAGACTGAAGCACTCTCATCGAAAGTTGTGCTCTCTGGCACATGATGATAGCGTTCAAGTTCCGCCGTAGCCCAGCTTAACAGAATTCCCTAATTATCATCGGTTAATTTAAGTTGGTCAGTCAGTCATGAGCTAACTTTTTTAATCATCAATGGCACGCGTGGTTTATTGCCCGAACAGTACGGAAACAGGCAGCCCACTGTGATAACAAACGCTGGTAAATGGTTGATTGATTGATATGTGGGGTTTAACGTCCCAAAACCACTATATGATTATGAGAGACGCCGTAGTGGAGGACTCCGGAAATTTAGACCACCTGGGCTTCTTTAACGTGCACCCAAATCTGAGCACACGGGCCTACAACATTTCCGCCTCCATCGGAAATGCAGCTGCCGCAGCCGGGATTCGCTCCCGCGACGTGCGAGTCTGCAGCAGCCGAGTACCTTAGCCACTAGACCACCGCGGCGGGGCGCTGGTAAATGGTCAACATATACATACTGCCACGTTTGTGACTAGTTAAAATTTTCCTTGCAGCAAAGGACAGCATTTTTTCTAGGTAACCTTCTAGCAGCAAAAAAAAAAAAAACAACTACACAACGTGTTTTTATATTGCGTTCTTTTGGCTATCAAAATTTACTATGAATGCACGCTAACTAGCCCATCAGTTCATTTTACTCAGCTCTTCTTTTCTCAAGTTAAAAGACACATGTGACAACCGTTAACGCCAATTTCCTACTTTTTTTTGTTCGAGAACGCTATTTTTCTAGAATACTTCCTAAATAAATTTTTGCTGTCCCTGCACAAATCGTGAGGCAAAAAAAAATTCTCAAAATGCATTAACTGATCGTTACGCAACCTGACCCAGGCGAACTTCTGTGTAATTCATGACCAGGCACGAACACCGGCGCCTGTGTTTGTTTTCACATTTATTTGATTTATATGTGGAGTTTAACATCCCAAAACTTCCATATGAATATGAGAGACGCCGTAGTGGAGTGCTCCGGAAGTTTCGACCACCTGGGGTTCTTTATCGTGCACCGAAATCTGAGCACATGGTTTTACAGAATTCTCACCTCCTTCGAAAATGCAGCCGCCGCTGCCGGAATTACATCCCGCGACCTGCGGGTCAGCAGCCGAATACCTTAGCCACTAGACCACCGCGGCGGGGTTTTTTCACATTTCTGTCAAGTGAAGCCAGCGAATACAGAATTTACGAGTTGATGTGCTCTCTGGAATGTCCATATATTTTTTTCTTCTTTCGAATACGCCTTCTCCGACTTACCGCAGGCTTCCGTCCGGCCTTCAAGTACTACAACATGTGGCTCAGCCTGATCGGCGCCATGCTGTGCGTGTTCGTGATGTTCATCATGAACTGGCAGACGGCGCTCATCACTTTCGCCGTCGTACTCGGCCTATACATCTACATCAGCTACCGGAAACCCGGTGAGTCACTCGCGATGGAAGTGAATACGCCTGCATTCTTTGAAAGCGAAGTAAAAGTATCGGGAAACGCCTTTTCACTTCAGCTAAAGAACTCGTTGGTGTTTCAGTTTACAAGCGTGGGTTTAAAAAACTATTGAAAGTTTTTCTTGATTATGATGAACGCGACGTCTTAAAATCGGGAAGTGCCGCCTTCATTCCTTCTGTAAGCTAAATATACAGCGCGACCAGGATCAATGAACTTATAGAGAGGGATCGTAGCAATTAGGAGTATGATCGTTGTTTAGAGTTTTGTCAACATGTTGTGATGGTATTTTTAGAACAGTTTCTAATTCTTGTTTCCAAGCAGTGGTCCTTGAATATAGAAAATTTCAAACCGAAAGGGAAAAAAAATGACAGTGCATTCCTCCGCTCTGTACTTGGAGAGCTCAGATGGACACTATGATTTCTAGAACCTTGCAATCCCCGTTGTGCACCATTTTTTATGTGAATGTTTAGTAACAGACTACATGCAAATCAGCTAGCCATGATTGTGTGGACAGCAGTGTTTTCTTTATGCGCAGACAGCGCACGCCGTTCTCCGTTGTCACAGTCACGCTTTGGAGTTTGTCTTCACTGCAGTTAGAGACATGTAGCGGCGAAAAAAACTTTCAGGACTTCTTAGCAATGTACTGCAACAAAACCAACTTTCGAACTATCTTTCATTGCCGCAGCAAAGTATGCGAGGACTCCAGACCCGCTCATACCGAAGAGTTGGTGTCGTAATTATCTCTAAAGCGAAAGACTTGGATGCCTAATTAAACGCGACAATTAACTGGTGGCGTTCGGCGGTGACGGCATCAACACGAGTGATGCAAAAATTTATAATGGCGTGGTGGTGTCACAGGACGCCGAAATTTCTGACGTCACTGCGGCACCACTGCGACGCCGCATAATGGGACGTCATATTATGGCGTCATAACATGACCCTGTCGTTTGGTCAAAAGTGCGCCGATCACGGAGGCAATGTAAAATGAGGCGAGGTGGATTAGTTTACAATGCCTCGGATCCCTGAGGCTGTAAAAAACCGCGTTATCTGCAGAAATGTCTCGTACTGAGACCCCGTGAGTTCTTATGTTCCAGTGTATAGGTTCAGGTTGTTCAATACCCAAGTAGGTTCTTTTTTTTTACGTGTTGATGTTGAAGGTGTAAAACGCGAGTCATCTCCGCATTGTCCTACAGATGTAAACTGGGGATCTTCGACGCAAGCTCAGATCTACAAGGACGCACTCAACTCCGTCTACCGCTTGCAGACCGTACAAGAGCACGTGAAGAACTACAGGTACGAAATCCAGTTCGCGGGATGGCGGCTGTTTTTTTTGTACTCGCTGGTTAGGTTGCTGCCACACCGGTACAAAGTTTCGTCCCGGGACTACATGTGGACCCATATTGTACGTTTCGCCCTTTTTCTTTTCCTTTACTGTGTAGTCTCGCTAGGTGTATTCCGTGATGAACGATTGTGTTGTCCGCGATCTCCGATACTAGCATTGCTCCCCCGTTTAACATACTAACAGTGTCCCCCGTTTTCCCTCCTGTGTGGCAAGTGCCCCGTCTGTGTCTTTCTTTTTTAACTATTCTTTTTATCCCCTTTCCCAACGCGGGTCTTAGCCGCGTCACCGTATTCGAAAGACAAAAATTGGCTCCTTTTTCTCTTCCTTCAAGATACACTTCCTACTACGAATGTGTATCAGTCACAGAGTGATTCCTATGGAACTACATAGAATCCTGGCGCAGATCTCATAGCTTTTTTTCCTCCACTTTCTTATACCCTGTTAACTGCAGGCCAAATTTTGTACTGGTCATCGTTAAAAAAATATTGAAGCTAACATTTTTTACAGAGAATGCGAGAGACGTTAGTGCATCACTTCTAATGACTCTATTTGCAAAGGGACGTTAGAGCATGTTGACTCTGGTGAAATGTAAGTCATGAGAACATTGTGTCTCGATAACACAAGCTTGATCACTTCTTCAAATTAATGTATGGTGCAGTATAGGAAATCCGGACCTGCAAATCAAGGCTCGAATGTCTAGCACATTCATCTCAATCGACTGCTTACTTACGCGTTTAGCAAAACTGTCGAATCGCGTCACGACTCAAAAGCAAAGAATATAATCTGATAGGCAAGAATAAGCAATGTTCTTTCCAAACATAGAATACCTCTTCCAGCTGAGTACGGCTGTTCTTTCCAGATCGGTTATTTAGCGAGGGTTCCAACTGTGACTTATTTATCAAAAGATTTCATTGCCCAGTGTCGCGCTCTCGCTGAAGGTAATTCGATGGTACACATGCAAGCGTGCGCATGGCGTATTAGCATAAGGGCCGACTGTTCTTTCAGCTGTTTTTATTTGTGGAACGTACGTTAGTGGCCGGTATTATAGCCAATTTTATGTCGCCTATTGCGTTAGCGTAATAAGCATATTGCATACCTTTGGCGGATTTGTTTTTCTTATACCAGTTGCCAAAACCTGACCGCTTTCTGCCTTCTCGAAGCTAGCGAAGTTAATAGGAACAACCGAGCATTTGTTATCCCGGTCTTAGTTATCGCGCGGGCGTCTGTCAGTCAAATATTTACTCCACAGGTGGCGCGGCAACTCTTGTGTCGCCCGGCGGCAAGAGAAGACCGGGCGGGGCAATTGCCTGCAAATTTCTCAAGGCTAAACCCGCCGGAAACCTACAAAAACCTCATCCTTATCTTAATCCTAACAATCAGCGTGCAGCGATTTTAAACGTTAAAGCTATGCGCAGTGAGAGAGGCTCTGAATGTTTGTTCCAGGTTAAGAGGAAGTTGAACATTGGGATAAAACCTTGCTTGTTCCAGGTTAGAGGAAGTGGAACATTGGGATAAAACCTTGCTTTAAGCGTTTGTAAAGTCACGTTGTACGAGACGGACACGTCATTTCATTAAGAAAGCCTACTTTATTCTGACAACCAGAGAGTCAAAAATAGAGCAGGTGCACGCAGTGCACCAGAATTGACAAGAGTGAAAGAGACGAAGGAGAAACAGAGAGAAGAGCAGCAGGTTGCTTGGTAAGCTGCTCCGCAAGTTTTTATGACCGTGGGGTGCGCGCGTGGTGGCGGCCGCGTTGCTACAAGTCATTTTGCGGGACGTTGTCGCTTTACAAGTTTGTTTATACCGCTCCGGATGTCCACGCTTAGCGATCCTGAAACGAAATCTTTATTAATCTAGAATGACCGTACATTAACGGAGAAGAAATTCCGCATTGGCCACGGAGGTAGCGTTCGGTAGCCCCTGTACTGCGTTATGGCAGAATGCGTCAGAAACGCGTCCTCGTTTGTGATGCGTGCTGCCATAAGCAATACTGTGCGCCAACTAGCTCAGCAACGAAGCTTACGCCGGCAAAGCATTCGCTTTCTCAATGTACGTACATGCTCTGTTCACAATAAACAAGAAGGAGAAAAAATCAGGGAGTTACTGTATCATAACTAAGTTGCTCGAAAAAAAATTGAAGTACAAAAAGAATACACCTGGACACAGCGCACCTTGGCAGTGTGCTGTGTCCTGGTGTCTTCCTTTGTTCATTTTTTTTTCGCGCAACCCAGTTAAGATGAAGTACCAACTCGTCCAGCAGTCCGCGCTTCTCAATAGTTACTGTGGCGGCAGATTTAAACAGACGTCGATGTGGTTCCTCTGTGTGTAACTCATGCAGGCCTCAGATCTTGGTCCTGACCGGTGACCCTAGCCATCGTCCGCCCCTCGTGGACTTCGCCTACAGCATCACCAAGAAGCTGTCGCTGCTGATCTGTGGCAACGTCACGCCCGTGAGTACAGCCAACGCCTCCTCTAGGAAGATGCCTGCCGCATGAGCAGAAAAACAGCTGCCACACCCTTTCCCTCTTTCATTTTAAAGCGATCTCGGTCGCTAGCATCACTTGTGGCGGACGGTGCAACAACGCAACACTCTGCATAGCCTCCGAAACAGTGACGCACAGTTGCAGGTCTCGAACAACTCTCGACTGACGCGCCCCTGTGGGCCGCAGATGAAGAACGCTTAGCTGGTACCGCCCGTCGCCGTGATGATGGATGGATTGATGGATATGGCTGTACCCTCTGGTATTGTCGGTCGCGAGCGCCACCGCGCGGAGCTTGTTTAAAACTGAAGGCAGGCCAAGTCCTCTGGGAGCGCGAGCCATTCCTCAGGCATCTTTCTAGAGGAGGCGTTGGTACAGCCCGTGTGTTCGCCCGGGAAGCGAGGTCGTGTTCCAAGCGTCCCACGTCACACCAATAACGCTGTAAAACTCTTTGTTTGAAGATAGTTATAGCGCGAGAGAACGACGACGCAGAGACAAGAAGGACACGAGCGTTCGTGTCCTTCGTGTCCTTCTTGTCTCTGCGTCGTCGTTCTGTTCTCGCGACTATAACTATCGTCATGTCATACCAATTAGCCCAAGCTGCTACACTTCTTTGTTCGAAATACGGAAGCAGTGTGTTTGATAAACTAAAGGTGCTTTAAAGAGAGCACGCAAGCTGCGTCGCTGTGAACCCTAACTGCCCCCGCTCGTAAAAGTGTGGCAGCTTGGGCTAGTTGGTATGACATGACGATAGTTATAGCGCGAGAACAAAACGACGACACAGAAACAAGAAGGACACGAAGGACACGAGCGCTCGTGTCTTTCGTGTCCCTCTTGTCTCTGTGTCGTCGTTTTCTTCTCGCGCTATAACTATCGTCAGGCCCGCTCGTAGGCCTAGTCAGAAGGAGAACTAGCTTCAATGTGGGCGCACAAGTGACGACGAGGCGATGACGCGCCTCATCTGAACGGCTAGCTTTTGGTCATTATCGTCCCGGCGTGGGAACTAACGAGTTCCTAGAATTCAGTTCGAGGTGTACTCGGCCACCATTCCTGCCAGAAGCCTTCATAACTATATTTTACCTGAACATATAATGCAAGTATTGTAAAGGCCCTCACAAAATTAGGCACAAGGAGGCGGCTCAGTTTCCTCGTGCCTTCCCTTCTGTACACTCTAAAAAAAGAGTGAGTAAAAAAGGCGTCTTTTTGTCCCACAACAATAATCGTCAATTATATTGCGTTCCATCCTTGCGCTTTCGCCCCGCGCCCGGTACATTACGGTCACGATCGACATGCCCATTAACAGGGTTACATTCCATTCTCGACAGGAAAGTGGCCAGCGCCGAGTTTTCAAGAAAGGAAGCGCACGCAAGCCTGATGACGGTTATAGTTTTGGGACAAACTAACAACCTTTTTACTCGATATTTCTTTAGAGTGTACGCATGGCTAAATCGCGTGCTATGCTCATATTCAATCAATTTAATCAAAGTGAAATTCTGCTGCAGTTGGTTCATTGTGGTTCATGGTCTCCACGGTCTTATCTTTTGTGACGTCAAGTGGACGGGACGTCTGGTTTTTCGCAGCACCGCCTGACGTACCGGTCGCGCACTGCGCTCACTAACCGCGCCCACGCGTGGCTCGAGCGGCGCAAGATCAAGGCCTTCTACATACTGGTGCGGGACGAGGACTTCACGCACGGCGTGCGATCCATGCTGCAGGTGGGTTGGTGCAATGCCACCTAAAAAAACTGCGGTGGTGGTGCTGGTGATGAAGCCGATTTCGTCATCGCGATAACCGCGAATCACGTGTTTAGGGCGAAAAAAAGGTCCTAAACTTAATTAGCCAGCATACCAACTTAATTAGCGATCAAGCCACGCGCTGGTGCGAGAAAAAAATCGCAACTTAATTAGCCAGCATACCAACTTAATTAGCGAGCAAGCCACGCGCTGGCACCGCCTCTAATGAAGCACATACCAACTCATGTCAAGACTACACGCCATTTTTTCACAGGTATCTACAACAAGAATTTGCCCCCCTGGTGCAGCGACCACGCTTTAATTGATGACTTACCAATGCAGTATTGACGTTGGTGTTTGTCGTGAACGACAAACACCAACGTCAATACTGCAGCGTCAATACCAACGTCAATACTGCAAACACCAACGTCAATACTGCATTGGTAAGTCATCAATTAAAGCGTGGTCGCTGCACCAGGGGGGGCAAATTCTTGTTGTAGATACCTGTGAAAAAATGGCGTGTAGTCTTGACATGAGTTGGTATGTGCTTCATTAGAGGCGGTGCCAACGCGTGGCTTGCTAGCTAATTAAGTTGGCATGCTGGCTAATTAAGTTTCGTTACGTCTAGAGTGTTTGTCGTTCACGACAAACACTCTCGACGTAGTCTTTCGAGTCGCGGCTTTCCGAGATGGCACTGGGGAGCCAATTGGCGCCCCTAGAGCAGGCCCGTGGCCTGTGGGGCTCTGCTGGAGGGCTCCACCCTGGGATTAACATCGGTCTCTCATCGTGCACTATATCGCGTCCGGGGTATATTACAACTTCGAAAGCGTGGTGTTGAGTTCCTTTTTTCATCTGACACACAATTATTTTATGCCGGTCTTCATTATTAACAATTTACCGACGTTAATTATGTCCACGTCAGTAATAGAGCACGTTCCTTAGAATAGGTGCGAGATGTATGTTAATTCTGCTCTCCAGTTTTCCACTTATGGTGTCGACTTCACCTCCCCTTTAAGCCTATCTAAAGAAAACGTGATTAGCTGAGAAATAATCGTAGGCACGGTTCACACCATACATCGTTCCAGCAAGCGTCGTTAAAGGGGCACTGACATCAAATTTCAACATCGAGATATGCCCGTCATTCGATCACTCGGTATGCGTAGGCCTTCTTGACCAAATTTGAATGGCGCCCGGCGCGTCGAAGTTATTTTATTTCGACGTCAAACAGCGTAGAAAATGTAAGGAGAAAAAAACAAAAAAAGACTGCCCTGCGATATCAAAATTAGTGCTCCGTGTTCGGTGTGATACGTTCCACAAATAACATGAGTGACGATACACTAGTAACGATGACGTCGACGATCTCCGAGTGCGTTCGGAGCCGACTCTCAGGCATGTTCTCACTAGTGGCTGTCCTTGCTGTGTTAAAGCGTGCGTGCGATTCATCGCGCCGCATCGACTAATTTGCATTGTGCTTCGCTGCGTGTGAGTACGATCATTCGGAGCGACAATACGTGCCAGCATGTCGGGGAACCGCTGCGTAGTGAGAACCTGCACGTCGACGCGCGGAAAAAGTGGAAAGTGTGTGGCGTTTCATGCCTTTCCAAGCCACGAACCTCGACGCAGCCAGTGCGTTGACTTCGTATACGCGCCGTTGGACAGAGGAACCGGACGCCCTTGAAGAACAGCCGCATTTGCTCCCTTCATTTTGCGGTGAGCTACTACAGGGTAAATCCTGTGTTGGCGAAACGGTTAGGTTTCGCTGGCTGTACGAGGCCTCTTCTCGAGGCCGTGGCCATTCCTACCGCGTGCTCTGCTGCAGCTGAAAGCAGTGAATTCACTCGCCAAACGCCCGCGACATGAGGTGCATAGTTGGTGTTCCCGAGCTCCGACAGTACGGCCGGGACTGATAGATACATTGCATATAACGCGGAGCTTGTCAAGGAAGGCGATACCCAATTCCGAGTCGCTGTCATCATCACTTGCCGATGTTGACCGCGACGACGGCGAGGATGACGATGTTGGCGACAGAGGCATGTCTAAGCCTTCAGAGACACAGCTGGACTGACTGTACGTGTGCTCCTAGCAGTTGAAACGGCAGTGTGACGTCACCATTTTTTGTGAAAGCGACATCAGCTGTGCAGCGGCCTGACGTGGCCGCGAGGTAACTTTGCCAGCACTAAAATTTGGCGGGCTTTCCGCCCATTTTGAACCGCGTTCGATAGCGAATATATTAATCAATATTGCAGATATCCATTCGTCCCTTAGATGTGTTTGAGGTCGCGAATCGCTACTAGGGGTCGATAGCTACTCGTTGACAATTTGGTGTCAGTGCTCCTTTAAGGATGCTCACAAAGATACGTGCGGTACGTGACTTCCAAAAGGACGCGTTGTCTGTTGCGTTTTTTTTTTAATTTTAAGATAGGCATTTACGACCTCGTATTTCTTAACATCCGACAATTATTCAATGTCTTGCAACTAACTTCTATTAGGAAAAAATTTACCGCGTTGTGACCAAAATCCATGAAAGAGGTGCCAACCACTTTGTTTTATTCATTTTTGTCCTACAGTCTTGCGGACTGGGCAAGCTCCGTCCCAACGTGGTGATGATTGGCTACAAGTCCAACTGGCAAACGTGCGACCGCCAGGAGGTGCTCAAGTACTTCACCGTCATCCAGTGAGTGATGGAGCCAGCTGCGCGACCCATTTATCGCTTGGCAGCAGGAACAATGCTGTCTGCTTGCTTATATGCCAGCAGACAGCATTGTTCCTGCTGATGGCGTTATTCTACTCTTAGGCCATCTACATCGTAACTTAAGGCGAAAGGCCTCGCCATTGCGCTGTTCCTATTGGAAACGCGTCGAATGGAACGAATGCTTAGAAACGACGCGTTGAAGCAACTAATCGCTGATGTCCCAGTCATGGCGCATTACTGCATTTTATCAAGAAGGATGTGAGAGGACAGGGGTAGATATAAAAGGTCAAAGTTTCGCCAAAAGGGGTGAAGCAATGAATGCGATAGCAATATATTCGAATGTTTTACGAATCAAGGATAGCACTTGGGGGAACAATAATAATTGTGCTAAATATGCGCTTGCTAAATAAGAGTTTCCTGCGTCGTGGCCACAATAGATGACCACAACAAGGCTCGTGCGTAGTGACGGCGTTAATGAGAAGCGCCTCCCGCGGGCAGCGCATGCTGGTACTAAGGAGAGCTCTACATCGTGTGTCGCCGCTGGTGGCAGTTTGATATGTGCAGAGCGCATCTATACGGGGACGGCCGCTCCAGGTATGCTTTTGGCACCATTTTTTTTTCCTGTTGAGAGCGTAGCGCGTAGAAAATCTCGCCTGCTGCAGGGGCAAGATCCGCGCGCTGATCATTGCTACGATAGCGGCGGTAACCAGAAGCGCCCCCCCCCCATTTCCACTCACAAGATAGGCGCGCGCAGACGACCCTGACCGATGTTCGCTTGCTCCCTCCGCAGAAAAAGATTATATATATATATATATATATATATATATATATATATATATATATATATATATATATATATATATATATATATATATATATATATATATATATATATATAAGTTAATGACTGCGTCAACAAGACTGTCCATACAATTGCTATCGCAATGAAAAAAAGGCGTGTCTTTAGAGCAATAAAATTATGTGACCTTGGCGCAGTTGGTATCTGATCTAGCGGTCCCCCGCATAGAACAGCTTCGTGTTAAAAGATGGCTTTCGTTTTCGAGTCGTCTAAGGCGCACGCGCGGTGGACAAATGTGAGTTTAGTGATAACGGAATGCTGATTCCAGAGGTCTGCTAGCTTCATCCGCCGTCTCTGCTTTCCAGTGACGTCCTGGACCTGTACATGTCTGTCTGTATCCTTCGGCTGCCCGAGGGCCACGACTACTCCGAGTACGCGGACCAGGACACCGCGGTGGCCGCCAACGGCAAGAAGCTCGACATGCTCACCGTGCCGGGAGGCATTGAGCGCGAGAACTCGTCGGGAGCCTTCCCGCGAAACATTTCCAGCGCACAGCTGTCCATGGGTGAGATACTAGCCTGATCTGTACAAGCGAGTCTACCGACGGAACTGTGTAACATCTTGAGGTAGATGAACGTTGATGCCAAGGGAAAGAAATCCCTAACCACAGTCATGCATTGTCAGGAGGGCAAATGCAAAATGATATCATTTCGCTGTGTCTAGATTATTCGGTAGGTTTGGAAACGTTTACAGCTTAATTAGCTTAGATGCTCGTGTTGCTATCACTTGTAATCGCATTCATTTGCGGTCCAGTGGTGAGAAATTACTTACAGTTCAAGCCGAATGGGACGAGATGCACTCGCTGGAATACCTCTGTTTTGCTTCTTTTCGCATTTCTTATACTTGAAGCGCTGTTTGGCGTATACGCAGAACTCTCGATTTTCACGCAAGAGAAGAAACTGCGCCCCGTTAGCGCGTAGGTAGTTGTGCGATTCTATTCAAACACCCTGGTTGTTCTTGAGTCCGCTTTCGGGCGAGCCCACCACGCAGAGGAAAAGTTGAGAGTCTCAATTTTTGCACTGTGGAAGCACGGGTGTGCGGATGAGAACAGCTGGGTGGGTGACAACAAGCTGTTTCTTAAAAAAAAAACTGTGTGTCCCATGGGTGGATTTGAACCATCGCTTCTGAATGCAGAAGCCAGGTGAACGAACAGAACAATCGAACAAATAACCTCCTGTAACATATAGCGCTTTAAAAGTATTGGCGCATGCGTCGCTTAGCAACACTTTATTAATGGAATTAAGGGTGATACTGGTTCTTTCTTCTTATGATTCGCAATCGCAAGACAGGGTTAAGGGACGAGGTGCAGCCCTTCAAGTAGTCCCATGTTGCCGCAGCATAAATGACGCTCCTGACATTATATCTTACTCCACACTGACTGTACAAAGCTAAGGTGAGAGGCACATTCATAGATATCTATGCGTCTTGCCTTTCTTCCCGCTTCGCCACCTCTGCTTCCATGATAATACAGTGATAAGTTATCCTCGGCTCGGCTCAGCCCCGCGCACTTTCCGAGGCACAACACTCGGTAGTAGGCCACCACACAATCACCTGGTTTCCGGCCCACATGGGCTCAGAGGTGCATCCGACTCTTCCCAACGCCAACGAACTTGCCCATAACCGTGCGCGAGAAATCACGTGCCGTGGCGGTCCGGGCGGGTACGGAGCTGGGTTCGCGGATAACTTTAAATATCCACTTGGCACCTTTAACGAAGTGACGTCCCATTATTAGTTGTCTAGGCGGAGGTAACCGCTTCCGCATTCCAAGCTCACTTGGCCACAGTCGTTGGTTCTTCGGATGCTACAGGCAGGTTCATTCCCATCTCGTAGCACATTCAGCCACTTTGCTGATGGCATAACTCCAGGATGCCCTAGTTGTGAGGCACATAACTGCACACTCGCTCACATGCTCTGGCAGTGCCCGGCGTTACATGGCGCAAAGTTCAGCACAGAAGAAGACTGGGAGAGGGCTCTTAAAAGCCCCTAACTCTCAGTCCAATACTCGGCAGTCCAGGAGGCCTGCGAACGGGTGGAGAGCCACGGTCTTCCAGTCCCGGCGTGGACGCGGCCAGCAACTGCGGCGGACACCTCTTAGGAGGGCGTCTGACCAGTTCTCCAGGACCAAATAAAGTTAATTTCGCTCACTCATTCGGTGCACATATTGTCGCACTTGTACTAATACGGAACATGATGGCGATGGTGAACTTTCGTCCAGACAATTTGTATACAAAAAAAAAACGTAAGCTTTGCTTTTACAGTTATATTCAACGGATTTTTCGCCAACTCCTTCCAACGTTGATGTAGTACACGAAACGAGGTCGCCAGCTCTTTTCCGCACTTGCCGCGCAATGCGTATGCGAGTGCCAACGAGGCGCCGCACGGTGTCCACGCAGGCGGAAGTTCCCGGGAGCCCTCCCCGCCGGCCACTCCGCACATGAGTCGAGCGGTGGGCATGCCGGGCAACGCCTCCGAGAAGGCTCCGCTGGCCGAGCCCGAGCCGGCCTCGGTGGTGGTCAACGTGATGCCGCAGCAGCATCACCAGGGTGCCGAGGACACCAACAAGACGTCCGATGAGCCCAAGGAACTGCCGCTGTCCATCAACCAGTTCCTGCGCAAGCAGAAGAAGGGAACCATCGACGTCTGGTGGCTGTACGACGACGGAGGTGAGAACGAAGTTCACACGCCGTAACTATTGCGTTGACGATAGTTATAGCGCGAGAACAGAACGACGACACAGAGACAAGAAGGAGACGAAGGACACGAGCGCTCGTGTCCTTCATGTCCTTCTTGTCTCTGTGTCGTCGTTTTTTCTCGCGCTATAACTATCGTCATGCCATACCAACTAGCCCAAGTTGCCACACTTCTATATTGCGTTGAGCCAGCTGTATTCGAGTATGGTTGTCTAACTGGTCTTCTAAAAATAATGTGTTATTATTACGAGAAATCGTGAAACAAAGAATGTGCTCTGACGAAGACAAACCACTTGGCGGAAGGTCAACTCCAGTCACACTCTTTGCTCTGGGATTTCGCAATTCGGCGTACCTTCAATTATCTATGTTCCGCTGAACTTCTGTTCTACCTTGCTCGCAATAAGGCGAAAATTCGTTAACCGGCCTGTGTCGGCAAACCGGACTAGCACAAGATGCACCCTCACACGATTAGAATCGTGATTACGCGGCACAAGCGCACAGTTCTCGCCAAATGGGTCCGGCTGAATGGCCCTACGTGGCGTTCTTTGCAGGCTTGACGATGCTCATTCCGTACCTGCTGTCCACACGCAACAACTGGAGCGGGTGCAAGTTGCGCGTCTTCTCGCTGGCCAACAAGAAGGAGGAACTCGACCGGGAACAGCGAAAGTGAGCTTGCTGTCGTGGAATTCAAATCGGCACACGTTGTCTCTCAACGAACGTTACAGGAAAGGCTGGCGCAAGTGTGTACAGGGACATCTCGTTGACGTATGATTCTGCGTGATACGTCCTGCAGGCAATAGAGGTTTTTAGCGAGCTACGGAAATACGACACGGTTCCTTTCCGTATGCGCGTACAATAGACAGTTATAGTTTACCGTTAGCGTGATAGCGGAAGTTAAGGGAATGACGATACCGTGCAGCAAACGTTCGTTGCGACAGCGTCATATAAGACAGTTATAGTTTACGGTTAACGTGATAGAGGAGGTTAAGGGAATGGCGTTACCGTGCAGCAAACGTTCAGAAGATGCTTCAATATTACGTAATACAGCCTTCAAAAAGTCCGTGGGCATCCTCCGTGGTATTGTATTATAGTTTAGCGGGATAGCGTTTACGTGCTCCAGCTGTGACGGTGGCGCCACCTATCGGATGGTCAGTAAGTTAAAGACGGTGAAAAGGAAACGAAACGAGAATGTTTGCCTATGCCACCGCGCGAAGCATTGTTGCAAGTTTATTTTACTACTAATAAAAGCAAATAAATATGAACCACGCACCAAACGCAAAAGAAATTGTGTTGCCAATTCGTTTACATTGATCTTGTAGTTAGGCCTAGACGCGTTCGAAATGGGAAGCTATCTAAAAATATACGCCAACTTATTTGTAATACTCGCTCATCGAAGCTAACTGAAGGCAAGCGAAGCCGTTTTAAACAGTCGTTTCCTGCGAACAAGGTGAATCTTTCAACAACTACGCCAAACTCACTTTCGAAGCGGGCCTCCGAGAGCGCCGCCGTGTTTACGTACGCTTGGTACGCTTACGCCAAGGTAACCCTAAATCTGAAAAGTACCGCGCGGACGGTAAGCGGTACGGGTACCGTACGTATCTGCGCACGCGCACTTCGATCCCGGTATCACGGTACGCCCGGTATCCCGGTAAACTATAACTGTCTGTAGTTTAGTTTACGTGGTTTACGTGCCCTAGCTGAGGTGGCGCCATCTATCGGAAATTTGAGAACTAAGAACAGTGAAAAGAAAACGAGAGGGTCTGCCTATGTCACGGCGCAAAGCATTGTTACAAGTTCATTTTAGATGATAAAAGTAAATAAATATGAACCGTTCCCCAAAAGCGAGAAATTTACCTTGCAATATTTGTTTACACAGATCCTCCAGTTAGGCCTAGACACGTTCAAAATGGAAGCTATCTCAAAAACTACGCCAACTTACCCGTAATACTCAATCGTCGAAGCTAACTGAAGTAAGCGAAGCCACTTTAAACAGTCGTTTACTGCGAACAAAGCGTATATTTTAACAACTTCGCCAAAATCACTTCGAAGCGGGTGTCCGAGAGCGCCGCCATGCTTACGTACACTACGTACACGTACGCTACCACGGTAACCTTAAATCTGAAAAATACCGCGCTTACGGTAAGTGGTACAGGTAACGTGCGTATCTGCGCATGCGCACTTCGATTCGTGTTTCACGGTATGCCCGGTATTCCGGAAAGCCCAGTATCTGTCTATTGTCCGTATTTGTCTCTTGCAGATTGAGAGTTTTGCAAATGAATTTTATAGCTTGCCTCGAAACGCTCACCTCGCTTGCCAGAATTAATGGCAACATTGTGTGTGTGACGTTGAGTTTTGCCTGGCGGAAGGGACGAACTGATGTGGCACTGCAGCGTCTGCTTGTCTGCTATGGATTGTGTGGGTTTGGCCGGTGCTTCCTTAGTTGAGCGTGTGATTTCCTTTTTCGTGCTGGCGGACGTGCGATAGGTGCCAAGTGGTGTTGCGTTGTGAGCCACACACGATTCGCCATATATTCACCATAACAGCGTAAGCGTTTTAGCCGATCGCCGCGGACGGCGTGGACAGGTAGTGCCATCTGGCGGGCATTATGTGCAATCTGGCGGGCATTATGTGCAATCTGGCAGGTTCCGGCAGCGTCAGGCAAATGTTTACGTCACACGTAGAAGCGCTCTCGGTTGAGTCTCGGTTTCGGTATTGCGGGTTTTTTGGTAATTGAAAATTATTTTCGAATTTTTTGAGCATTTTTGTTATCGGGCGCGTGAGAAGGAACATGGAAGCACCATTAACCTGACATGGTCAACTCTTGATGGTTAACAGTGTCTCTTTCCTGTGTCTGTGGGTCTAATTTTTGTTGCAACCACTCGACGTGCTTTCAGAGTAGCACTATAAGGCCGTGCCAGTCTTTGAGAATGAGACATCCTGATTGACTGGTCGCATCATCGACTGAACGAGCACTCTTTTTTCTATCAAAGCAGAGTTTCAGGGTTCAATATGGTCAGTTGTTGGACGTTTTCAGTCAGTTTCAAAGACGTTGGTTCGACATTTTTCTTAGGGGAGCGCAGCCTGGCTTCTTTCTGTCCTTTGTCTTTTTCCTAAACCAATCCGCATCTCCCTGGGCAAGATTTCAGGGATCGCACACACAAGCTAAGGAGCGCTTGCTCACGGGCGATGCTTGAACACCTTTTGTGTTCAAAGTGCTCAATGGCACGATCGTGACGAATGAGTTGGGCATAACCAATCGCAGGCGGCATTCGAGATAATGATGTTTTATGCTTGCGTGAACCATGCGAGGAGTGTGTGGGGGGGGGGGGGCAATGTCCCATAAATTGTTTAAGTTCCCCGTGTAGGGTTGAACTGGCTATCCCGTCTGCTTTTATAGACTCCCAAGTTGGCTTTGGCTTTTTATTTGGCTAAGCACGTCATCAAAGGGGCTGAATTTCGACAGCGTTCAGAACAACGGCAAGGTATCCCATGTGGTGTCTGTGTCATTGGATGTCGCCATCTGTCATTATATATTTTGAAAGCTTGCCTTTAATTAAAGATCATCGGCCTTAGCGTTTGAGGTGAGTATAGCTGGAAGGTGACCGCCATTTTGTTTGCGCATGCAGCATGGCGTCACTGTTGAGCAAGTTCCGTATCGAGTACTCTGACGTCACAGTCATCCCGGACATCGTGCGGCCTCCGGCTGAATCAAGGTACGCCATGTTTTGCGCTTTCTGTGTTCGCCTAAATGTATCGGCAGCGTTCGAGCGCGTCACATTTTTGTTGGGGCCTTCAACGTCTTTCGTAGGATGTGTACTTTGTGACAGGGTGAAATCACTGAGCCATAGAATATTTGTTTTATGAAACATTTGTCGGAAGATATTCCCCGAAGAAAATGAGCAATTTTTAACACCATACCTGGAACAATAGCTGCAGCTCGGTATGGTGCGCGATAAGATCTGGAGCTACCCCAACTCTTACATGGGACCGCTCACTACCACCAGAAAGAAGTCATACGAGTACTGCCGCAATCAGCAAAGATCGTGACCAATTACGGATTTTTTTCATGCCGGCTTCGGTGTTTTAAGAACCCCACCATGAGTTGCTTTTTCGTTTTCTTTTTGTAATGGCCAGCAATGCTGCGGTCATGCAACACGGCAATGGCTGCAAAGCAGAGCGTAACAAGGGCTTAGCTCAACGGATGTGTAAATAGTTATGTGAACGCTATTTTACTGCTACAGCTCCACGCCGAATTTCGGGTTTCAACACCCGATTCTGGATGGCCCATTGGAACACGTTAGGCGATAACAGAGCAAGCAGAATCTAGCAAGTGATCTATGAAACGTGGGTCTTGCACCGATTTTAATTTCAGTATACCATTTAAAACGGCACCATTAATTTTTACGACCTTGTACGAAGATGCAGGAAGGCCGCAATGTGCGGCGGGACCATTACCGCTGCAACCATTTCTTTAATAGACACCGCGGCATGGGTATTCTACTCACACAGTCGGAACTCTTTGTAACGAAGTAGAATCGTATCCATAAACTATTTAGTTACGTCGCGTATTCATTATAGAAATTTGATCAAATAAAGTGACAATGCGGCTCGCGTAAATCCCTGAATAGAAAAAAAACATTTACACCATCTCCCGCTAAAGGGAGCCATGTGTAGATGCGAAGCAGCGGGCGCTAAAGCCTACACTAGCGGCCACGTTAACGCTGGCGTTCATTGCGCTGGCGCTCAAGTTCCACGCGCTTAAATTCTATAGTTTCTATTCACTGTAAGCTAATTCAGCTTTGCCCGTCTCCTTATAGATAGCATTTCTTACTAAATTGAGCGGAACATTGAAAGGTGACATCACGACAGAGCAAACTTCGTTTGAGAAAACAGACCGTCTTTCACATTTATTTGAAGGAGCATGTGATGCAAACGATTGTTGCAAAATGTGTTTCCTTTCGAGTTCTGAGCCTTGATCGTGAAAACCGAGTGTTGTTTTTTCTTGTTATTGCCGACATCGCAGCGTCTCTAGAGGTTTAAATTGCGTTACAAAAAAAAAACACAAATGTCACTAGATTGAAGCGTGTACAACCAAAGTTCGTGTTTATTTATTTATTTATTTATTTATTTATTTACATGTTACTGCTAGCCTGGGTGCCAGACTTTGAGCAGGTGCGGGCGATACAAAAGAAGAAAACAGGATAACATACAAGCATAACAATACACTTCTAAGGGTACACTTTGAACCGGAAAAAAAAAAAACCGGAACCGGAATATACTGTACAAGTGCAATCGGTAGGATAACAACTACTATTGAAGACTAAATCATGCCGAATTCAACAGGGCACGAAGAAAGGATGAGACATCAGAACATTGCTATAACCGTTGATTCGTAATATCAGTGTTTGTTATAGTGAGGTTACCTTTTAGTGATGTAACTTCTTACCAATGTTATGCGAGGTGTCATATGTATAGTAATACATTGGGAGGTCGCTAGCATGACTTGCATCCCAATGGGTGTTCGTGCTTGCAACTTTGGTTTCTGCCCCTTTGCAGCAAGCGCGAATTCGAAGAGTTGGTCCGCAAATGGCGTCGGACGGAAGACGACGCGGAGGTGGAGCACGACCCGCTGGAAATCTCGGACTCCGAGATGCTCGCGCTCAAGGACAAAGTAAGCGATCACGGTGTCTCTCACTACCTCGGTTGCGCGACAAGCATGACATGCAGATTTATCCTTCAATCCACGTGTCGTACATCTCATCAGTTCTCGCGCGCTGCTACATCCCTTTATTTGACCGACACATCAAGCTTACGTTAAAAACTTATCGAATGCATCGACAGAGAGGCTCAGGAAAACACGTTTTTGTTGCGCTTGTTCTGTTTGCAATATGAACGTGCAACAACTAGTTGGTTTATCCATTTTTGATAATTGATGAAAGCCCGCTAACGTTCAGCTTCACTTTGTGGAATAAATGCGAGCAGTCGAAGCAACTTGTGGAGGTTGCGCTGGCCTGTTTTTCGTGTATTACTTTCGCTCCAGCCATTATTCTTACGTAGCGCACGTTTACGCCGGGGGTCGCGATTATTTTTAGTTGTGTGCGCATACCAATTCATATGCCGAGGCGCATGCGCGGACAATATACCTCGCGTTGTCTCCGGCGTGCATGCCGCAGGAGATGCGCAGAACCACGCCCATTTTATATTATCGCGTTTTTCGAAGCATGTTTTTTGTGGCAAATTAACCAGTCTTGTCTCGAACTTGAAGGAATGAAGACGCGCTCTTTTTCGCTCCTACTTGGGGTGAGTACGCGACAAGTACATCGACTGGGCAAGATAAAACTATACCTGGCTTCATGTACACCTACGGTCATTAACGAAGGGTAATGCTGGTTAGTCCGGGAGTACTTTGCGTGGATGACCATCTCGAAAGGGGGGGGGGGGGGGTTGACTTTGGGTTTCTCGCGATAACACGTGAACAGCAAACTCCTGCTTCGTATACAGATAAGGTGGATGTAGGGCATCTTTGGCACGAACAAGATTTCTGCGCTGCTCGACCTGTTCCTATAGGTACAAATACGTGGCTATCGGGACTAAGAGCGTACAAGAAAGAAATGAAGAACATAGCAAAAGTGAGAGATAATGGGTATCGTCCCATTGAACGAGATATCGCAGGACGGCACACGCAACTTCTTGACGTCGTGCGCCTCTCGAGATACCCGATGAAACAGCGACGAGCTACCGTCTGGTAATGGAATGTGTTGCGACAGGCACTTACGCTTATATCGCTGCAACTGCGCATGTTCCTATCGAAGTGCCCCGATAGCGAATGAGTGCGAACGCGTATGGTCGTACACAAAAAACGTATCGCGGGAAAAAAAAAATCATTGCGACTTTTGAGCCGGCATTTCTTGATACGTCGAAAGTACAGGTGCAGTAAGTTAACTGCCGCGAAGTGCAGCTTTTTAGCCAAACCTAACTTGTAATCGCAGCTACGTTCTGCGTAAGCTTGTAACAAGATGTAGCACAGTTTACTCTCCGGTTACTCACGCGAGGAGCATTTCTTTACACACTGCGATAGGTTTCGAATGATGCATGAAGAGTGGAATTGGCTTTCGAATTAACTTGTTAAAAAAACACCAAGAAACTATTTTGACTAGCGAAAACAGTAATTTGTAGCCTTTGCAGAACCCGGCTAACACATATCGTGTAAGAAGATTGTCGAATAAACAGTTAACCAGTAGACGTATGCATTTACTGCCTATATATGTAATAACTTTATTCTTAAGAGTGCAACCAAACAATGGCATGCCCCTGTTTCAGAAAGCAATAAATTATTTTAATACCATTTTAAAAGCCAGTCTGCATAGATGGTCAGTAAGTCAGGGCTCTCCACGTGGAAAATTATCAAAGTGCCGATGACAATTTTCATTCCTTTACCACTTCAGTTACCTGCACAGCCTGCGACTCTGGGCCCTCATGCACAGAAATGTTCCTGAGCTATATATAGTTCTTATTAAGATATGATGCAAGCCAGTGGTGATGTACACTGCCAATTTTTATGAAAGGGGACACGGGAGCGCGTGGCCTGCGCTTTCTGGCGGCAACCGGCAGCGCGTCCAAGCGGGAGCGCTAGCAACCACATCCTCTTTTCGCATCATCTCGACGCGAGCAAAGCAAGCAGTCACTGGTGATACTGATACCAAACCAGCTGCAAGATTGCAACCCTCTCCCCCTTCAAGGCGATTACTTACCCCCGTATTCTCGAACGTCCCTTCATTCAACGCTTCACCTTCACTTGAGAAAGCCGGCGGGAGGGCCGTCTCTAAGAACGGCTAGTCACTGCATATCAGGGATAATCTGCTGCGATTCTCGAGCAGCGCAGCGTCATTTTCAGCCTGTCAAGTGAAGGGTGAAAGTCGAGATGAGGAGTTTTTTTTTTTTTTTTCACTCGCTTGCTGGATTTGGTGCCGACCAGTTGTGCCCTCGCGATCTCAGGCGTCAGCGTAGCTCTGGTCGATTGGGCTCGCCCTACGTCACCTCCTGACGCCGACGACCTTCGACGACAATGTAGCTCTGACCGACTGGACTTGCTCTACGCCATCTACCGACGCCGACAAGAGCTCTCGCAAGTGGTGCCCCGTGCTCGGACTCCTGTGACCGTGTTTCCATCTTTCCTATCTCTCTTATCCCCTCAGTTTGTTGTCGCTCCTTCTGGCTTACCACCTCACGTCTCTTCCTCTTTTCTACACCTTTACTCCTACCTCATTTATCCCTCCTCACCCCCATCCCTTGTGAGCTACTGTTGAGGTGTCGCTCACTGAGGCAGACAGTTACGGGGCTCACTTTTCTCTTCCTTTCTCTCTTAAGAATCACCTTCTCTCTCTCTCTTTTCGAGGAGCGTTTGTGAATACCGGGGTTAGAGTTCGAGCGTAATCTCCTTGAAAGGGGAGGGGGTTGCTATCTTGCCGCCGGTTCCATATCACCAATGACCGGTTGTTTTGGTCGCCACTAAATGACGGGATTAGAGGCATGGTGTTGCTATCGCTCCTGCGTGAACGCGCTGCCAGCAGCCGCCAGAGCGCGCTGGCCACGCGTTCGCGTGTTCCCTTTCATAAAAATTGACACTGTACATATCATACGGATGTCACGGGGCGAAGTTTCTGTTGTAGTCGAGCCCGATCGGGACTGCGCCTGCTGATATTGATAAGCTTATTCACGCAAAATGCGAAGCGAGCGAATAACAGCCGAGGAATTCTATCCAGATCAAGTCTCAGTCGAGATCCGAAGCACCTGCGTGACACTCGTAATAGTGACGGCGGTTGTCCCATGACAAATGGCACGAGTGAACAGAGTGTTTATTCGCAAAGTCGAACGCTGGTCACTTTCGCGAGCTTCGAGAGGACAGGAAAGGCCCAGCCGAACGTCCGTTTGGTCATTTTGGAATTCGACCGAACCTGCAGTGTTGCTTGGAGTCGCAAATCAGCGACGTGTTGTAGAAATGTCAGAGGCAATGACTTGTCTGCAACAGCTGTCAGAACGTTTAAGCTCACCATTGTGTTTTTTTTTCATCTTTCCTCTTCTCCAGACGTACCGGCACCTGCGTCTTCGCGAGTTGCTGCAGAAACATTCCAAGAATGCCACGTTGGTCGCTATGTGAGTACCTCTTGCTCTGACGTCGTCCACAAAATTCCCGCTTGTATGTGGTGCCTTTGTTGCGAGTGTGTTGCGAGTGCGAGTGTGTTTTGTAATATATTCTTACGATGTCATCGGTGGTGTCAATGACAAGGCAGCCATCTCTCTCACTATCATTAGACTATAGTGAAGCTCGGCCGATGACAACACGGTTGACTGTTCGTATTTCCAAGTAATATCATCAAGTGTCAGGTCCAGAAATGGTACAACGACAATTAGGTGTCACACCAGTCTCGCGTGACCAGTGAAAGGTGACATAAGTGAGTAGGAAGTGAATTAACATGATTCTTGGAAGTTCGAAAGGGATTCGATGAAAGGGGTGCCCCAATTCAATGCTAACGCGCATTTCTCTCGTATTCACGACTAAATACCTTCTGGACGTTTCCATTTGCTCTCTGTATACGTTTACCTCGTTTCGTTCAGGACTATGCGGTTGTAGGAAGGCAAAACTAAAGGCTTGTGAGCTTGCAAAGCTTGCAAGCATTCCGATATCCACTGAAATTCATGGCTCGTCCCCCTGTCGTGTTTTCCCTCGGCAGGACCCTCCCGATGCCGCGCAAGAGCACTTGCTCGGCCTCCATGTACATGGCCTGGCTGGAGACCCTGACCAGGGACCTGCCGCCTTTCCTGCTCATCCGAGGCAACCAGACCAGCGTGCTCACCTTCTACTCTTAGTGGCGGCCTGCCTTCGACCTCGCGCCCCATTCTCTCCTGGCGGCTCAACGCGTGACACTTTGCCACACCGTCCAAGCTGCCCGGCCACGAGTCCTCGAAGTCTGCAAAAGTTTCCTGGTGGTGGTGGTGGCATTGTGCGAAACGCCTCGCCGTTTGGACTTTGGGCGTGATCCTTTGAAAGTGGACTTCCTCCCCGTTACTTCTGCGTGCGTGTTTCTGTACGTGTCTCGCCTCTATTACTTCTTTCGACCACCGTGGCATCGAAGTAGTTGTATCCGACGTGCGCACTCTTACGGTCCACTACGGTATAGAAGATTCCTGCTAGACGACAGCGTTGCCCTGGTGAACACTGTCCTGTCGTTGCTATGCGATGGTGGACGTCGGTTCGTCTCAAGGAGGCGGCGGTGTGTTGTTGTTCGCCTAGTACATAGTATTAGGTATCGTTGTTGCCTTCCACTCCGCCTTCCTTTTTGTTCTTTACTAGTTATAATTCCGCACTACTTTTTCGCGTACTGTCGACTGGCGTCACATAGTGATGGGTCGTCGGACATATCGAAGAACGTGGTGGTCTTCCTTTAAGCCTGTTGGTGCACCCGTAGCGCCCCCTATTTACAAATGTTTCGGCGGCTATTGCCATCACTGTTAATTCTTTATAGCGTGAATTAAACATTTAGTTTTGTCGTTATACTTATATATACATATTTGTTCTTACCAATTTGTCAAGTAGCACCCATTTTAACAAAAACCCCGAGAAACGATCTCGAAGTTGTACGTTCAGGAAAAAAAATAATAAACCGTTAAGAACTGTGCTAGCCCTGTTACAAGCAACCATCTGTTAAAGCTCCTCGTGCACAGATGTAAATTAGCATACGTCTCCGGTGATTCACATCGTGCCATTGTGGAGTCATTTATAGGCCCTCTTGTGGTTAATAACGCGTTTGTATAATAATCTGCTATCATGACCGACCATTTCGTTGTGGTGTGCAAACGTGCGTGTGAGATCTGAGTGGTGTGTGTAATCATAAGTCATCTGCTCGCATTGTGCCTTAACAATACGCACGTACGGTATACACTTTAAAGAAAAAGACTGTGGTTTAAGCAGCAGACGTGTTAAGCAGGAAGCGCTTTGACATAGAAACCATCGCGTCGTGGAATCTTGAGGTGCTGGACTCCGATTAGCATTTTTTTCTTCTATTTTTGTTGCTTTTTTGGCTCATAGATCAGCCCTTGTTGATATTGTTATACACCCCTTGTTTTTGGTTTTTTTTTTAAATCATAAATGACGTCAAATTCTGCGCGTGAAACTCGAGCACTATTGGGTCACGGAGAATACCGCGATCTGTAACATCTCTCGCAAGGCTGCTGTTTCGTCCAAGCGCCGTACGTTAAGCTGCTGATGAAAAGAAGGGGAAAAAAGAGTAGTTTTAGCCCTAAATTGTTACGTGTGTACCCATGTTAACCCACAATTCCGCCCATCGAGTCGACTTCCACGCGACCAGCATTTAAAACGAGAGGTTCAGGGGCAGCATTGTTACGCGTTTAATGCCTTGCAGCCCCGATTTTTTTAGTTTTCTATTTTTTTCACAGACTAATAACTTCGATTACGCTATACTATACCTGTAACCTTAAGCATAGCTGTATATTGCTTTATCTCGACAGTCGCACTCATATATATATGTACCTTCAACACAACGACGAGAATATATTGTGTTCCAGTCAATGCATTTATGAATAGTTTGCCCGCAGATCGCACTTCATTAAGTCTGCGGCCAACCTATGACTGACCCGAATGATTTTAGAGTAGTTAGATTGCATGTATATTGTTTGCCAACTTCGTTGTGAATCTCCTCTGACCTTTTGTTGCCTAAGAGACAAGAAAAGATTGTGTGGTCCATGTTCATTTTTAAAGAACGGTTTCCGGTTTGAATGACGCCACGTGCGGAGTTCTTTGCTCTTATGCAATTGCGGTATTTTTTTTGTGAACTGTAGCGGCATATTTCTGAATGACCAGTATGCAGGATACTTTTGCTCGTAAACGCTTCTCTCGTTGAAAAATAGACAACGACGAAAAACTAGGAGAGAGAGGTAGATTTTACTTTTTACCTCCGCTTGCTTGTTTCGCAAAAAAGGCTGGAGAGGAAATCACCGAGTGGAATCTTTACATCGCTTTTGCATCGAATTTCGTGCACTATCCGTTTGTATCGTTGCGCCTGTGCCTTTCACGCCGCCGGAGTCGATAATTTTAGGTCCTCTTTGTTTATTTCGTCCCGTTTTGAGTTTCGCATTTAACCGTAGGCAACGGAAGCACAGTGGTGTACCGATATTTGTGAAACAACCAACCCTGACGCTACTTCCTGCATTTATTGTTTTTTTTATTTGTCCATGTTAGGCATGAAACGACGTTTTTTGAAGACGTCGAATTTTCTCGTTCGCGAGCAGGTCTTCCATCAGCCTCCACGAGTACTTATATTGTAGCGTTGTTTTGTTTTTTAAGCTCTTGTTTCTTGCTGTGCCGCTTGCATTGTGTGTCTGTAGAAATTGCGAACGTATAGATAGTGGTGTCACTGAATCGCCGTTCTATTTTAGCGTTTTGTTTTTGTTTTATATGGGCGCACCAAATGAATCTTCTCGGCAGCTTCGTGGTTCACTAATGCGTTTGGGGGCCCCGAAACGCATTTCGTCAAAGTTTTCAGCTTGTCCCTCATATCCCTCCTGGTTCGTTTATTTTCTATTGAATACAGGCGTCTCGCGTAAAGTATGGCTGATGTGAGCGGTAGCGCACAGCGTGGATTTGTGACGTCATACTACGCTGTTTGCCTTATATGGACAAGTGCGCAGACGTGGCTTTGTGTTTTCACCTGTGCTTCACGTAAGAGGCAATCTTGGTTGAGAAAGATAACGCGAAGCACGTGTGACGAGTACTTTCCCCTAACTTTTTCTTTATATTTTGCTTACGGAACTCACTTTCTTCTAATCTGCCAGGCACGAAGACTGTACTGTGGTGACGTCAGAAAAAAAAAAGAATTTTTGGCCGCTTGTTGCTACGTGTTAAATGAGTCGTAAGTTTGGAACGTAGCGTTACCTGTGCGAAAACCAACACACCCAGTGAAAACCTCAATTCGAAGCAATTAATAAATCATTGCGTCAAGAGTCGACCGCATCTCGTGTTTTTTCATTGGCCGGTGACTATCCCGCGTGAACTTGCTGAATTCTGGCTTCCTATTGGTTGAAGGTTTCAGAAAAATTAAGGCCGGTGTCTGTCACACGTGACCTCGCAGTGTTCGGGTTTCCCATCAGCCTGAAGTGGAAGACAAGGTACAGCAAACTGCTGCAGCCGGTGGTAATTTATTTTTGTCAGATTTTTTTTAGGGGCCCAGTATCTCCTGTTGGTCTTTTACAAATGAGATGGGGCCCAGATGTTTGGAGGTTTTGAGCCATTGCAGCGGCTATATACATTATGGCTCTATGACATTTTTTCTCTTTTCGCTCCGTTACTCTGCAGTGTGTGTTTAATTCGTCAAGAGTCGCATCATTCGGAGACGCCGGTTCAGTTTCCGCTCTCGCTATAGAAATGCTACTATTTTTGTATTGCAATGTAAATAGGAAGATAAATGTTTTTGACAACTACGCGAAGCAGTATTTTAGTTGTACATAGTATTTCTCAGTGTTTTTATATCTCGTTCTCTTCTTCGCCAATGTTAAAGTTGGCCCATAGCGCAATGATATTAGCGCCTTCTTTGCCATTGAGCGTATTTCTGTGCTTGTTTTTTTTTTTGTAAGAATACGTAGAAACTCTCAGTGTCAAAACAAAAGTGCCTTTGGATAGGAAGCGTGTTTGAACGCGCCTTTTCACTGTTCACACTCGTTTTTAGAAAGAAAAAAGAAAAACTCAACTTCTCTGACCCGCATGTCATGCTCTGCCTAGTGAGTGATCGATTGTTCCAAACATGTTTCTCTGGGCTTCAATAAATAAGATGACGTGGTCGACTTACCTTTCCGAGTCGTGGTGGTTCTTGAATTGTGACGTTTCACTGAATAATTGTGACATTTAAACTTTGCTTCGACGTACGGGCTGCGAAAAATAATAAAAGAAGACAGTTGGGCCTGTGAAATAATTGAATATCTGGCTCTTCGTATATATATATATATATATATATATATATATATATATATATATATATATATATATATATATATATATATATATATATCCGGATAGAAGTTAGTGTGCAGCAGCACACTGCCAAGCATCTTACAGACATATGCGAGACGACGTGAATGCAGCCTCTTGTGTTTGTGTTCATGTATTACCACCGTGACCTTGTTTAATAATATGTCTAGGTGACAACAGGAGTGCCCACAAGGGTTTATGGGGGGAGGGGGGGGGAGGAGTCTTTCAAATCATCACAAGTTTCCACGCCTTGTACCTTTCTCATCTTATTGTTCATAGGGTTATGGGCACGCACATTTTTAACTACAGTGGCAGACGAGGAAAGAGATGTTGCAAATAAAGAACAATTTTGCCTTTACCACCGGAAATCAGCGAAGTAGAGACAGACCGTTGAAAGAAGCACGCCATTGCTTCATTTTTCTTTTTGTCCCTTACTTGCGAAAAGTTTTTTTAGACTCGCCCAACCAAAAAAAAAAGGAGGGGGGGTGGCAGAATGGTCGCCCCCTCAAATTGAGGACCGTCGGCATGCCCATGGAGCCAAGTTGTATGCCTCACGCAGCAACAACTGCGGCACATGTATATTACCGGAAAACCCTTCATCTTCCACCTTGTACAACCACGGCTGACTTCAGAAATTGCATCCTAGCAAATAAAGTGTTATGAGGACGATCGCGCCCACATTCCTTTCAAAACGACATTTCACGCGTGTTCATTACTGCAAAGCCTGCGAACGACATAGTTCTCACGAAACCTGAACTAACCGTTCGAAACACGTTCCGAACGGCAACAAAGTGCGACAACGTGTGCGCTGATAAGCGATTGGGATAAAGTATGACGTCGTGCACATCGGCGCACATTTTGTCTTACTAGCGCACTTGACACGGCTCGCACGTAGATTGTCGCCTACGAAGAACGCTGTGCAACTTTATCCATTCTTAATCGAGGATCACTCTCGAGATTTGAAACTCGGACGTACACGGCCCGATACAACGTATACGTACGTGAGACAGTTATACAAGCGTAGAACATTGGCTTTTCGCGTAATCAGTGGCAGCTGAGATGCTCCAGAGAGATGATTTTTGCCAATCTGCACACCGTATATTGCTTACAGACCATCGCTTGGCATGCACGCCAGCGACCTCACAAAGCAAGTCGCAGTTATACCGGAGCCCTCCACTACGGCGTCTCTCATAATCAAATGGTGGTTTTGGGACGTTAAACCCCACATATCAATCAATCAATTAATCAATCAAGTCACAGTTATACGTTGTACCTACGTGATCGTTGCGTCACTGTCTTGTAACGCTGCAGGTGGCGAGCACTTGACAAAGAACGGACGTTCGATTCGAGATAAATATGCTCAGCCTATTGCGCACTTTCCCGCATTTCTCAATTAAAAACACGATCACAAAAACAAAGAAAAAAGAAAGCGCGAAATAGCGCTTGTGCTACTTGACGTTATCGAAAGTAAGAATTCGCACGAGTACACTACATATCTCTGGGACCGACGAGATGCCTATATGACCTAATGTGAAACACTCAAAATGCTAAATAATAATAGTTGATATGCTTGAAGGTCTGAAAACAGCGATGTGATTGATTGATTGATTGGTCTGTAAGGTTTAACGTCCCAAAACCACCATATGATTATGAGAGACACCGTAGTGGAGGACTCCGGAGGTTTCGACCACCTGGGGTTCTTTAACGTGCACCCAAATATCAGCACACTGGCCTACAACATTTCCGCCTCCATCGGAAATGCAGCCGCCACAGCCGGGATTCGATTCCGCGACCTGCGGGTCAGCAGCCGAGTACTTTTGGCACTAGACCACCGCTGTGGGGCAACGATATGATTATGAGGGACGCCTTAGTAAAGGGCTCCGAAAAGTTAGACAACCTGGTGTTCTCCAACGTCCACCTAGATCTAAATACGCAGACCTCGACAATTTTCGCCTCAATCGGAAATTTGGCCGCCGTGGCTGGAATTCAATCCCGCGACGTGCGGGTCAGCAGCTCAAGACGTTAAATGAAAATTTGCTGATCTGCAGGAAGGACACGTGTTTTCTGAAATCGCAGCGTGCGAACTTTGTATGTACTTGACTTTTCAACGCCGTCGTGGTGTTTGTTCATCGCCCGTTCGGATACAATGCTCTTACAGCGTTGGCTGCAAAATTATACTCTGTCACCTGTTTCGTTCGTGCCGAAGAATAAAGACTTTCTGCTTTTCATATGGGATGAATTAGCGTCCGTGTCATCAGGAGAACGTCGCTAAAATCTTTAGTCACTACTCTCAGTTCCTGCGAAAACAAGATGACGTCATCCGGTCGAGTAGCTCATGTGCAGAGTAAGCATGCACGTAGCTTTGTTCGTTGGGCTCATGCATGTAATGTGCTTTCGCACTTTTCAGCCTTCGCCTCGCCGCGGTGGTTTAGTGGCTAAGGTACTCGGCTGCTGACCCGCAGGTCGTGGGTTCGAATCCCGGCTGCGGCGGCTGAAGTTTCGATGGAGGCGGAAGTGTTGTAGGCCCGTGTGCTCAGATTTGGGTGCACGATAAAGAACCCCAGGTGGTCAAAAGTTCCGGAGTCCTCCACTACGGCGTCTCTCACAATCATATGGCGGTTTTGGGACGTCAAACCCCACATATAAATCAATCAAATTTTCAGCATTTTATAAGAAAGAAAATTGATTGGTGTACCAGGTCTCTGAGAAGTTTGTTGAGTGTTATCTTGCTACGACAAGGCGAGTTATATGATTTCTCCCGAGGAAAGTACATGCGCGAAAGCAAACTATGAAACGATAACATAATTTTGGGAAATCTCATGGGCCAAAACCACGATTTGATTGTGAGGCACGCTGTATAGCGGAGGGCTCTGCTTGAAAATTTCGATCATCTGATGCTCTTTATCATGCACTGGCATCGCGCGATACGTGGGCCCCCATTTTTTCGCCTTTATTGAAACACAACCTTCGGGCCAAAATACGAAAAGAAATATTTCTAATACATTTGACCCTATCACAATACACCAATTTACCTCGCTCAACTATGATCAACCCATCGCTGGTCAATGAGAATCAGCCAGCACTGCCCATGTTATGCTATATGAAGATCTTGTTGTACGTCTTCACTTGTTCCAAAATAACGAGCGTACGTGACACTTGAACTTCAGGACTAAAGTTCGGCACCTATTGAATCCTTGCGTCAAAATCGAAGTCAGATTAAAATTGACCGTTGTGTTCATGCTTCGGCACAGCTTCTGAGCAGACGGGGCCCAACCGCAGGACTAAAACAAACAAGCACAACTGCGTAATTTCGCGCCGCTATGCGATACCCCGATTCCTTACCTCTTGCAAAGAGCGGTGCGTCATACAGCGGATAATGAGGTACACTGATTACTTGTTTGTAATGTCATTTGTCCGGCTTGAATGATCGGATGCACAGTGATTTCGGTGCGCGGGTGTTGAGCCGACGGTTAAGGGTTCATTTACGAACTGCAGCTGTCGCATTTTGATGGAGGTGAAAATGTAGAGGTGCTCTTTGTACTGTTCGGTGTCAGTGAACGTTAATAAACACCAGATAGTCGAAATATTCGGATTTCGCAGCTATGGTGTACCTAGTAATTATATCGTCGTTTTCGCACTTAATATTTCAGGTAATATTGTAAGAGCTACAAATAAAGATTTATGGAGCGTTCACTTTCAATACTTTTTTCATTCCGGAAGGCCACACATATCGAAAAGATGTTTAAAAAACGAACGAAAAAACACGAATTAACGATATAGCATCTCGTCACGACACCACCGCCATTCACGCCTAAGTACCGGAGCAAGTTGTGGAGTGGTGCGCAAAGTAGTCATGCTAATACACAAAGAATGTCTCGTCATCCAGGGTATCTTATCAGCTACTAGTACATTGTATATCAGATGCAGCTGCCTGTGAAAGATCAGCCACAGCGCCACGCGTCCACCGCTAGACTTACAATACATTCTTTTCGCTAATCTTGGCCTTCATGCTCATTCACCTATCGTCATTACACATTCCAGTTTGCGCAATTTTTCAGCAACTTCCTTTCCTTTCGCACGTGTGCGAAAGTCGGTTCACCAAGCGTTTTCACTTTTCGAGTGCGCGTGTCAGTGACGTGGTGGATGGCAGGATCTTTAAAACGCTGCCAGTGAAAAAAAAAATGGCAACGACTTCGCCGCTGAGGGAGATAGATGGAAAGATGACAGAGAGAGCAAAGATTGGCAGGCGACGAAAGGGAGAGACAATGCGCGGTTGGCGCTGCGAGCAGCCGACCAGAGCGGCGGGAGAGGGAGTTGCCCAAGCGCGCGAGAGAGAGAGAGAGATGTAGCGGGAGACGGGGCATTTCGCGCCGTTCGCGCTGCTCTTTCGCTTCCCTCGGCTGCGCGCTTATAAAGTCGCGCCCGACGCGAGTCCGCGGGTTCGAACCGCCGCGTAAACGGCGCTGTCGTTCGTCGAGCGCGACGAGAAAGCCGCGCGCGCACGCCTTCTAGTCGGGCGGGCGGTTTCGCCGAAAGAAGAAGTGATACCACTCAACTTTTTCTTTCAACTTCTGCTCGGTGTTTCGCCAGGGCGCGCCGCACTCTACAGACGCGATGTCGACGGAGAAGTCGCGCTTCCAAGTGGCTAAGGTGGACTACGTGAACGAGGCGATGGCGCCTGACGACGACGTGCCGGAGACTCCCACGGCCATGGGAGGTGCTCCGCCGCAGTGCCTGGTTACCAGCGCGTCGGCCTCGCCGACCGAGCTCACGAACTACGGCACCGTGTACGACACGGTGAACGTCAAGAGCCTGCTTCACTACACGCACGAGGCGCTGCCGCGCGTCGACCACTACCGCAACATCATGTCGGTGCACGGACACGTCAGTCGGCCCACGCTCGACGAGCTCCACTACAGCGGACGCGGATCCATCGCGGGACTCACGCAGGTAAGTGACATTCGATTGAAAAAAGTATGACAAATGATTTCTACAAAATCTGAATGAAACCGCAAGGATGACTGAAAGTGGAGCAGTAGGAATTCGTCTTAGAAGTGTCACTACAGTCAAAACGGCAACTGCATCAAAGGCAATGATGAAACGCGGCACAGAACGGACTCTTGAATCTACTTTTACCTAATTAACAGCGCACGTAATTGTTAGTGCTTCATCTGCACCGCATATAGCACATACATACACAATGATGCAAAACAGTGCACGTGGTGCCGCTCTTGCCTCGGTGAGGTAAAGGTGTCTAACTCAGTCTAATATTTTTACGTCTACGGCTTTACCTTGGGTAGCCAAGCTAGCTATTGTCTAGTCGTTCAAACTTTGTACAGACAAATGGGGGGATTGTCCTTGCTGTTTCGTGGGGTTGGTTATTCCTTTTTTATTCCCGCCGGCATGTATTTTGTTAGTGTGACAAAGACAGCCGGAAGCACTAGCAGGGTCTGTAAGGAAAAATAACAATATATTTAGTACATGAGCCGAGCAGGAGTGGAAAAATCTTGCCTTCGATTGCCGGAAACAAGATATCCCGCGCGAGTTTCTTGTTTAATGGCAACCGTACAGGCCAAACAAATCGCCTCAAAACAGGTGGAAGCTCTGGAAACACATAAGTGGAAGTTCTGATGCCGGGGATGGTAGTGGTTGTTCATTATCTTGCTTGTATTGTTACCGTACACCATGAAAAAAATATAACAAACATGTTAGGCTTCGAGTAGATTCTACGAGCTTCCTCGTGAGTGTTGTATGTGGCCAAGTCTTGATAACTTCCGACTAACTTATAGGCACGGATTTCGCAAAGGGTGTTGAAGAGAATAGCCCGAATAACCATGCACTCGACTGCTGAACATCTAATTCCGGCTGCGGCGGCCGTATTTTTGATGGAGCCGACCATGACCAGTGCACTTTGATTTAGGTGCACGTGAAATAACCTCGGGAGGTCGAAATTTCCTGAGCCCACCGTCCCTCATGATCGTACCGTGGTTTGGGCACGTTTAACGGCAGCTATTAGTATTGGCCTGAATAGCGACGCAGCCGGCGCTAAGCTAAAGCTGGAGTGACTTCGAATTAGGCAACTTGTGACAAACATCGCTCCGCAAGTCACGTCACTCAGAGATAAGTTCGGGCTTCGAGTGTGTACCTAGCCGAGCTGACAGCTTCTAGGGGCATCTCTGAATCACTAGCGCGTCATGTTTGTAAAGAGCCGCACGTTATCGGATATGACCGATTGATTCTGGCTAGCTTTGATGCGCTCGTAAATGGCATACGCGTATACTATGCGCGCGTATGTTTTAGTGTTTACTTATCGAAGTTCTTTTAGAGCTAAATTGTGCACCCAGCCTGCACATGTCGTGACGTTCGGAGTGGAGTGACGATGAACCAGCTGCGAGTGATTGCTCCGTCGAAGAATATCGGTGTGTAGATTGTGCACCGGAGCATTGTGTGCGGGAAGGGGGGGGGGGGGATGTTCAAACAGGGAACACTTGAAGGTGCGTGCTCTGATAAATGTCTTGTGATGTGCGCAGGTTGTGCCGTACCGGCTCGCATTTCCAAGTCCTCCTCATAGTTTGATAGACGTAACAAAACGTTAATTCCTTCATTCGTTCAACCACCGTTACCGTATGCTTTTGAAGAGAAAAAATCACTCCATCGTGCAGTGACTCGCTACAAAGCAAACCTAATGCAAAGGGGCTGAAGAAAGAAAGCTAATGTTCTGTTGTGAACAATCGATACTGATAAGGCGGTGTCTCGCGAGAACTGGAGGTGATTAACGACGCAACTAAATAGGAAAGTTCCTTTCAATGGTACACCAGGACAACTCCTGACGCGTCCTGAAGTCACAATGCGCGTCAGCGTGTTCTGCACTTATACGTTTTTCTGTATGTGAGCGCTCTATAGACGAGCCCACCTTTCGTCAACTTGTGTCGGCATTTACACGAGCTTCTGTTCACCGATGATTTTACTCATCGCTTTATCTTTCGCTCGCTTCAACGTCTTCGGGCCTCGCAAGTAATTTTTGTTTACAGCGTCGACGGGTTTCCCGTCCGCGTGCTTTGGCTGTACTTTGCCACGAAAGCTTAGCGTTACTCGAATGACAATGCGTCGAGTCGGTACGTGCTTCCAGGGGCGAGCCGTTCTCGCCTTTCAGTTCGGGCGCACCGCCGATGTGCGGCTTTCTCGCACGTGCGATTCCTTCGTTTAATCTACCGACTGGGCCGGCGTGACCTGTTGAACAAACATCGACGTTATTGAAAGTGATGGGGCGTCGGGTCTCGGCAATTCGATTTGTTCATTAGTCCCTCTGCATATTACATGTTATCACATATTATTTTTAAATATATATTCGGTGTTGCAGTTACACGCAACCGTGACATCAGCTCTGCATATTTAGTGTTGCAGTTACACGAAACCGTGACATCAGCTCTGCATATTTAGTGTTGCAGTTACACGAAACCGTGACATCAGCTTCTTACGCGATATCCACCTCTGTGCCTGGGTTATTCCGGCTGCTTTAAAATGCATTCACACCGCCTGGACATTGCCTGCTGCGCATTTGAGGTAACTAAGAAGCCATGCGAAATATTGTTGCTGGTTGTTGCGTAACAAAACGAGTGCGCGCCTGCGCCATCGCGATGGCGATAACGTGCAGAGGCGTCAAGATAACGCGGTCCGTCGGTGGCAAGTATACATACAGCGGTTTATATAATCTGACGCGTGGCATACTTGGGCGTTTTTATCTCGTCTCCGATCTCTTCTCATGGACATGCGCCATTAGGAGTAACGCAAAGCCAAAGAAAAGCCGCTAGACTGCAGTTATGTCACAGGAGTCACAATATAAGAGGCAATTCTTCCACGATAACGGTCGGCCATAAACGCAAAGTCAAACAAATGAACGCATGCGTGTACGCTATAGCACACGAAAGTACCACATTTAGCGTCTTTCTGCGCCGTATATTCAGCGTCACACTTGACCGATCTTATTGTTCTATCGTACTTCAGCGCCAATCGCTCAGAGCCAATAGCTCAGGTAAAGTCTAACCAACGCGACTCAATAGCCCTATAACTGCTGAAAATCAAACGTGTAGGGCATGTTTGCAACAAAGATGGCACAGGAAGCGTTTAATATTGTGCCTGTGTTCATTATTCAGTTGCACCTATCAGTCTGATCTTGAACGATCTAAGATACAATGTTATTCAACAATTTAAAGTTCTAAAGGCTAGTCTGAATACGTATTACTCGTAGGTCTTCACAATGTTATCGCGACATCATGGCGAATAATTGTTTTTGCGTAGTACAAAACTTGAGTATAACACAAGTGTCGCTAACTAGGCAAGTCTTACCTGTGCACCTTGCTATAGCGTGAAAGCTATCGCTTAGCGTCACAATGCGAAGTGTGTCAAGCGCGACCATGTCCAGCATATACGTCACTGTGTTCGTGCGCGCACGTGTGGCGTTTTTCGATCACCACCCAAGTGACGGTGACAGCATAACACAAAGGAAGGACGCTTCAAACCCAGTTTTGAGCGCTGACCCGTTGTCACGGACACCGTTCTTTTGAGGAACGTTCACAATGTCCTGTGATTGCACAAGCTCACGTTCAATACTGCCGAGCTGCTATACGGATTCCGGAACGAGCTGCAGTTCTTTTTCGCTATGTTCGAAACTGTCGCATTGTCACTTCCCGAAGTGACTAGCATCACACGAAAGTGATGTCAGCGTTCGCGCATGCAGAGCATGCTCGGACGCTGACTTCAGACATGGCCCTCTCTACCACGTTAGGACAAGCACTCGCTGCCTTCTTTCCGACAGGAAGCGTGTGACGGTTGTCTATAGCAGGGGTTTGTCAGCTGCTGTCAGCGACGAATTCCTTCTTACGTAAAGTTTAAATGCCGTTTTGGCGGGAACGTCAACCTGTTGCGTTGCGTAAGCTTGGCATGCACTTCGTGCTCTGCAAGGATGCGCCTGTCTGCTGCTGCCGATGCAACAAGCTGCTTTTGCCGCTTATCCTGAAAGGTCAATGTCAACACACCGTTCAAAGTTTAAAAAAAATCTATTCGGCAGAATTCGCGCGTCTTGCGTTCGTGGAGTACAGGAAGCAGACGCTAACGCCCACAATAAGGGGCCAATTCTAAATATGGCATAACTTACATTTGCTAGCAGGGAAGGTTCTCATAGGCATGCTAATGTGGCAGTGGATACTCATTTGCTACGAAGTTGCACGTGTAGATTTATGCACTTGCACATCTTTGTCAAACATATACGCATGCGTTGTTTACGCTTATTCGACCGTAACAGTATGAATAATGACAAAAATCGCAGCATATTCACGAAACGAATGGTGATGAGTGGAGCGAAGCGTCTGTGTCTGTCTGTTCGTCTGTCCGTCCGTCCGCTCCTATCACACTAGAGCACGCAGTGGATAGACGAATGGACGCTTTACCCCATTTCATCATCCACTCCGTGGATATGCTGTGAATTTCTCATAACAGCGCCATCTATCCTCTTTATGCCTCAACTCTACAAAAACCTCTAACGCCATCTAGTGGACAATTCATAAACTAGATGTGGCTACATACACATTACATACAAACGGAGGAGGGAACCACACAATGAGCTTCGCACCTAAAACCCCCCAAAAAATTTGCCGCGTAACGCGTGCATCATTGCAAATGCCATCGAAAAATGCTACTCTTCTGTCGGGCTTCTCTTGGGCATTGCTTCGAATTTTGAACGCAGCCGAAGAAACACTAGGGTCATTAGAATTACATGTCTGTTTTCTAGTAAAAGAACACACCGTCTAATACTCGCGTATTAACGTTGGGCCCCAAATATGTGCAATACTTGCTTTTTCGTCGACCATGTTCAGTAGTATGAACGCAGTTACCAGTTGAGGATGGCTGAGCGTTCAGCAAGTGCTTAAACTTTGGCCAGCTGGCTGAATTGCGTGACCGACAGACCAAAAAAAACTATTGTTCGTAAAATACTCATTGTTGCTAAGAAATGAGCTTTCAGAGCAATAGTGCGTACAACAGCGATTATCTGTGCCTTGTATGGCAAGGAGGCCATATGGGGCTAAGTGATCAGTTCGGTTAGTAATGGTCGTCGACACCGTTTACATAACATTCTGATACAGGAAGTATTTCCATGCATGATGAGGGAAGCGTGCAGATGAGAAAAAAAGATCTTTGCTCTTGTATACGTTTTCAAGGCGTGCATTTTACCTGCTGCCCTTTCCTGCAATAGACACCGGGCAAATGTACACGCTTGCATTTCTTAACTTCAGATGAAGCTTAAACTGCTTCACCGATGACACGTCTCACTTTAGTGTTGTAACTGATTCCTATGGACGGATGGATGCAAAACTTTATTGTTAGTTATGAGGTGCACGACTCAACGCGCAGCGGGCCGCTCCCACGTTGGGACAGTCGGGCCAAGCACAACCACCGCGTCGTGAGACCTCTGGACAGCCTACTCTTCACGGACATAGCGTATCTTGGTAGCGGGTAGCCACTTGTCTTGAATGGATTGGTCCTGCACCTTAACGAAGATAGTACATTCGTTACAATGCCTGTTGGAGCGATTGGGATGGATGTCAGGATAAATTTTATGTCGTGAAGCTGGGCTGGGATACGAACCTGTCTGCAATGTCTGAGTCAATGCCAGCGCTCGGTTTAACTTCTTATTGGGAAGGGGAAAGGGTTCTCTGCCGAGATAAAAAGTGCTGTGTAATTTAGTTATAACTGGTTGGATGATCTCTATTTTCCACAACAGCTGGCCGGCGAGGAGTTTGCTATGGTCGCGAAAAGCGAGAGCTCGCGTATTGGGGTGGGCCAGCTCGTTGAGGTTCGTGGGGCCTCACCTGATGGATCCCATGCGAGCGGGAAACCACGTGAAAGAGTGGGTGGTGATGCATTTTAAAGACGATAGACGATAGCATTGTATCCACCCCGCCACCCTCATTTCAAAATGCTCTGTCACAATTTTTGTTGAAATGAAAATTGCCAATTGCTGTCTGCATTTGTTTGTGTTTTACTTTTCCTTGATTGCCTCGTGTTCCCGAGATTGTGTACACACTGTATAAGCTGAGCATGCTTACTTGTTTTCGATCACTTGTTTTGTTATTGGTATTCATACCCTGTATCAATTTCAAATGTTTTTGTCTCCTCCCCCCTACTGTAATGCCCAAATTGGGCGCTGTAGGTACTCGAATAAATAAATAAATAAATAGTCTTTCTTGGGGGAGGGGGGGGGGCACCTTGAGTCTGTCTGTCTGTCTGTCTCTGTCTGTCTGTCTGTCTGTCTCTGTCTGTCTCTGTCTGTCTCTGTCTGTCTCTGTCTGTCTCTGTCTGTCTCTGTCTGTCTCTGTCTGTCTCTGTCTGTACATTTCTCAGTTTGTCCGCCCTTAACGGTACTCTAAATGGCACCAAAGTGGCCAAACGACACTCCAAACGACCGACCCCATTCGCAGCGCCCACTAATATTGCTCAAGGTTCAGCGTTCATACTTGTGTGATTGTAAATTAAAAAGGAATTACTGCGAATACCTGAGACACCTAACAACATGCCAATATTCTGTATGTGTGTTTCTTACTAGAAAAGGCATACAGAAGGAATTCTAAAGACCGTAGCGTTTATCACGTTGCGCCGACCATGCAACGCTTGCACGAAAAGGCAAGTGTTTCCAACGCTTTGCGAAGGTGGTGGCACCTACCCGTTGCCTTGCGTTCTACACCTTATCACCTCCGAGACGGGCGCGCAGGGCGAGCACGCTTTGTTTTCTAAGATAACTGCCAGATAGCGTTCATGTCTCACGCGCCACGTGACTTTATGCGCTCGTTCGCCTCCGCTGCACGCTCGGGGCACTCTGACGCAGCGCCTCCAAGTTACCATTCACCGATTTTTTTTTCGCGCAGGACATCAAATAAACGCCTTGTTCACTCTCTCCAGACGCAAGTCTTTCGACATTTGCAGTGTAACATGCAGATACGGGGCCATTTTTTTTTTACCCCTAGTCGTGAAGCGTACGTTAGCTACTTCATTGGAATGTTGATGCATTATCCGAATATAAATGTCACACGCTCGGTAACTGTACGTAATGAAATTAGCTTAACCCCTTATGAATCCGTGACAATCAAGTCTCATATGATACAGTATACTCACAGATTGAAACGGTAAAATTTACGGCTAATTAATGCACACACTTTGGTTTACAGCGTCTATAGCTCGTACCTCAATGACGACATTTCGACTCACTTACATCTGAGCTAATGTTACCTTTAGTCGCCATATTTGCAGTGGCATGACAAGGTTTTCACAAGCAGTTACTCGCAACGGTCGTTATTCTCACGAGTTCTTATACACGTTGCATTTGAATCCGCGCGTACTACACACATTTCTCGCATGGAGGAGAAGCATTCAGCATATTACGCAGTGCGACCGGGACTGTTCTTGGAATTACAGAATGTGGACTATCACTATGGTTTCCTAGAAAACGCAAAATGGTCGCGGTTCTGCTTGATAACTACACCGAACCGAACGTGCTAAATACTGGCAAGTGTTCCGAGGGCCATGAGTGACAAATATGCCATATCAGGGACGTTCGCTTGGCGTTGATATTGGCGCTTGGTTGTTCGGAGTTGTTTCCGGCCCACACATCATCATCATCATCATCATCATCATCATCAGCCTGACTACGTCCACTGCAGGACAAAGGCCTCTCCCATGTTCCGCCAGTTAACCCGGTCCTGTGCTTGCTGCTGCCAATTTATACCCGCAAACTTCTTAATCTCGTCTGCCCACCTAACCTTCTGTCTCCCCCAAACCCGCTTCCCTTCTCTGGGAATCCAGTTAGTTACCCTTAATGACCAGCGGTTATCCTGTCTACGCGCTACATGCCCGGCCCATGTCCATTTCCTCTTCTTTATTTCAACTATGATATCCTTAACCCCCGTTTGTCCCCTAATCCACTATGCTCTCTTCTTGTCTCTTAAGGTTACACCTACCATTTTTCTTTTCATTGCTCCACACCTGCCCACACCCGCTTGTCACTAAAAACTGAAAGTTTAAACAAGTCCGACTAGATAGTTATTTTGTTTCTGTATCACCGTGTCGCGGTGCATGACCAGACGATAAAGCTAATATTAGCGCTGATCATATTGTAATCATGTACCAAGTAACTCATTAGTTAGTCCGTTATGCTTGTTTTTTTATTGAAAGGCAGTAACAATACTTCATCTTTGTATTCCAAAGGTTTTTGACAGCCTTGTTGTAACTTGGTTGGCGCTTCCGATAATTAACATTCTAACACGTTAGACACAGCCTTGCTCGTTAGTTCGAAACTCAATGCACTTATAAGCGATGGCCCGTTGCGTGGGTGCTCTTTGCCGCGCTCTGTAAATGCGGCGTCTTTTCTTTCTTTTTTTTACTTTCATCTCTCGTCGTTTCGTGCTGCTGGTTCTCGCGTTGCTCGCATACCGGGGCCGCCCGTTAGCGCAGCGCTATTGTTTTGCAGAGACTCGCTGGGAAGCCGAAAAATGCCTGGATCGATAGCGAAAAACCATGCGTCGACAGCAGCTACAGTGAAGACCTCCGTGCAGAACCATGTGCCGTTTACGTTTATTGTGCATGTTTGTACTAGTTGAGTTATATCTCTCGTTTAGTTTTACACTTTCTATTTCTCTGTCCGAGCGTTTTTAAGCTCGCGCTGCCCGCCACCCACTTTCCTTTTTTACCAGCACATTACTGCACCCTCTATATTTAGTTTTGTGCGGTTAACTCGCGCGTGAAGGATGTCATGCGGAGATACGAATAGTCGCACAAAGCTATCTCTATACTCGACTTAAAAAAAAAAACTTTCTTCTCTACTTCGGATGTTATTAACTGGCAGATGAGAAGCCACGAGTGCTCATCTTTCACGGGTATACTTCCCTTCCCAAGTCTGAAGGCGTGCATCTATTGGCTTAGCCTCGATGATTTACGACGAATATTAACAGCAACATCGGTAACAGTAATGGTTTTCTTTTCTCTCTCACTTTCTCTCTCTTTGCTCTAACTTCTGTTTTCATACCCTTTCTCCTTTTTTCTGCACTGTATAGTTAAAAAGACCGTAAAAACTGCGATCAACCTACCTGGCTTCATCTTCCTCTTGTTTCTCTTTGTCTCCCGCAAGGCACGCGCACTCAAGTTGCCATGGTAACTGAGTGATTAAGGCGTTGCGATGCTAAGCTCGAGGACACGGGCTTGATCCCGTCAAGGGTGGCTGCATTGCAATGGCGGCGGAGGGCGAGAGAACACAGCTATACGACCATTTAGGTGCACGTTAAGGATGCTCGGTTAATCAAAATTATTCCGAGGTTGCCCACTACAGTCTGCTTCAAATTATATCGTGGTAGATGGACGTAAAATGCCTGCATTTATTGTTTGATGACTGACTCACAAACGTACGTCTCAACCATGCCTCAGAGGGAGAGTGATGTAGGGAAAAAGAAGGCAGAGAAGGAAAACAGCAACGTGCTAAACTTGGGTAAAGTTCTAAAGATATCCCAGGGACAATGACCTAATGAGGAGGCTCCTAAGGAGATAATATTAGAAATAATGAAATTCAATCTAATTTGATTGAAGGCCACTATAAGAATGCTTTTCCTCAGTGATTTGAAGCGAGTACGCGATAAAAAGTAATGCTCGTACGTTTCATCCTTGTTAAAAAATGAGCGAAGAGAGGAAGGAGCCAGACCAGCTCTATGAATGTAGTAATTTAGTTTTGGAACTCTAAAGCGTAATTTCGCAAAAATACCATCTTTGCGTGTTGACCAGAACTTCCTATAGGCCAAGGGAACAGCAGGTTTCGATATTTGATGAATGAATAATGTTTTACCAGAGTCTTCAATTATGGCAGGCCTTCGAAATCTGTCACTTATTATGAGTGTTGATGTGGGAATAATTGGAAGTACCGGACCACTGGGAGTGGCACTTGCGTGTTTATGAGCATGATAGTTTTTTGATAGACCGCACAGATTTGAGTGGTACATGCCCATTTCTTGGGCTAACTGTCCCCCTTTCGTTTTTAGTAGCCCAGTGGCGAGTGGTGGAATTTATCCAAAGTATGCAGTGCACAGCCGTTTATCTTGCCCACAAATGTTACCATGGATGCCAAACCTGAAAGGCTCTACCAAAAAAAAAAAAAAGCTTCTCCTTTAATATTAGAGTTTGAAAACTAAAGGTAATAGAAAGAGAGAGATGGCGGGGAAAGCATACGCGCACGAAGTCACACTACTCACAGTCACAATATCACCGTCGAGGCTTTACATCCGTTCTCGTGGTCACGCCCCGACTACCGACGTCAGGTGCCCAATAATGCGCTGCGTTATTATGAAACGAGGACGCTTCATTGGCGGTATCTGACATCAGTGATGCAGAGCCATTACTAAGCCTGCGACCAAGTTTCTGCTTCAATGCTTTGGAAAATACCAGCTCTAAGTGGCCCTGCATGCAGGTATTCACAACGCTTTCGTTTTGTTTGATTGGAGCCTGAACGAGTCGAACCTCTTCCACTCGCGTAAGCTTTGAACTTGTCCAAATAATTAAAAAAAAAACCTAGAAAGGTTATGTCCAAATGAACATTTGATTTCTGATTATCTCGTTCTCGGCTTTTGTGAGTCGGAGTTTCAAAAGTAAAAATCTGTTTCCCACTCGCCGCCAGGGCCGAGAGGGCAGTAGAAGCCAGAGGGTTCCAGGACTAAGGAGCAATCCCACCTCAGGGTGACACTGGACATTGCTCGGGGCACTGTTTCAAAAATAAACCTTCACCTCGCTCTCTCTCTCTCTCTCTCTCTTTCCGTGTTTCATTCTAATGAGGATGTGGACATTTTTTTTTTCTCAGCACTCGTTGTGGGTGTACTCATTTTGAACTGCACCTCGAGCAGGCTCGTTCTGGGGTCCTAATGTTTCTTGAAGGCCAGCAGACATGTTTAGCCTGCACTGAGGCACCCATATACGCAAGTACAGCGTGCATTCTTACAAACGTGTCCTGTAGTAACATCTGCAGTAGTAAACACCTACGGAAAACTTATTTCACACCGTTGTTGTTAAAATGCCAATGCAGTCGGCCAGTAGATCACCCTATTGAACGTTAGGAAACCTCAGCGCCAGCAGGCCAGTGATTCAATAATCAACCGAACTCTGAACAAGTCATAACGTCACCACTGTACTGCCTGTAACACGCTTTCGTACTTCAACCCATGGCTCGTGCGCGTGACCTACGCAGCAAATAGAGTTCAATGCAAGAATGCTAGCTGAAAAAAACAAAACAAAAAAACTAACACATGGACGTTGCCGGGATGCATGCTCACTTCTCTCCTCCACTACACCCCTTTTTTTTTCTTCTCGTCTGTATAGTTTCCTTCACACGTGGTAGTTTCTTTACTTGTTTGTTTTAGCGTCACGAAAGCACTGAACCGTGCACTAAGCTGCCGTCGTTCGCGCGGTCGTCAACCGTCCCCGGGAAACGCCGGAGAACGTTGGTTCCGCGCGACGCCGTTCTCTTCGTGATTCCACCACGTATTGCGTCATTGCTCACGCCCGTCACTATCTTTTTTTTCTTTCCTGCACGAAACAAGTCCAGCATGTAGCTTCCGAAACTTTTTCGAAGTGTGTGAGAATCCACTGCTTAGCTGTTCGAAATGCTAAAGCGGCTCTGTTTAAAGCCGAGCGGACGCCAGTAAGGAGTGCCTGGACACTGATACCGCTGCACTTAGTGAAAATTGAAAAAAAAAAGTGGTTCGTTGGCAACTCCGGTTCACACCGGTCAGTGGACTCGTTTTAAACAGATGTGAAGCGTACGCGATGCTCTTTTTGCGCAAGTACCCGCGCAGCTATAGTTCGTACGGCTTTATGCTCTCCCATAGTAGAGTAACTGTAGTACTCTAAATTGTTACACACTTTTTCTGAACACTCGTTGGAACGGAATGCAATGGTCTCTGTGCATCGCTGAGGTATTTCTTTGTTCTTGCAACAAAAATGTCGCAGGCTTAAGCATCGCACCATCGGGGGCACCGTGTCTGCAATAGCAACAACTGCGACTTTTGTAAACCTCGCCGTGTACATATATAGCTGAGTTTTGCCTTGGTCATGAGGATGAAAATGGGGGCTTGTTGGTATTACTTTTTTTGATAGCAGCGCAGGCTAAAAGCCGGCACAGCAGAAAAGAAGTGTTGGCACAACAGCGCGCAATCCGCGTATTTTCTGGAGAACAAGTGATGACGTCATCGTACCGCCTACTTTAAACCGACTCCACACACACACCCCGGTTAGGTATTCAAGACTGGGAGGCGCTGCACTTTCCCGCTTTATGCGTTTTGCTTTTGACATCAGTGACATTAAAAATATTATTCAGTTTTCGCAAGCAGTTTGACAGGGAAGAAGCAGTGGTGATCCGTAGCTTTCGAATGGGTTGTCATGGGGACCGGACATTTGAAGATATCATTTTTCTTCCCTAAAGGTCCTCGGCAACGAAGAGGAGGGCGCAACGTGTTTCAAAGGCCCTCCTGCGAAGGGAATTCAGGGGTTCAACGCGCGGAGACGGACCCCATAGTTCACGAGACGCTCAGGTGGAACAATTGCGAAGCTATGTAAACCAGGGTAACCCAACTTGCTGCACCGTCACAACCAACCAACGAGCGCTGTCTTGTGTCGACTGTGCCTTTTAAGTTGTTCCTGGCCTTAGCCTGCGCTACGATCGAGAAGACTGCCTTTGTTCATTAAGAACGAGACTCCTGTGCGGGAACCGAAACGCTAGCCTCGAGTCTCTGCACAGCTGGAATTTTATCCGGATATTTCACCGCTGTTGGCATGCTTCGTTTTATTTATATACTGACCACTGGCGTTCTCAAGTTGGCTGCGATCTGTACTTTTCTACTGTGCGGACCTTCGCTTTTCAACTTTATTTTAGAGCAAATCATTCCACTTTTTATAGTGTAAATGCAGGAGAGGTTTCTATGTCGAAATCGCAGATCACACAGGAGGACAAATGCACAGTAATACAAAAACAGGGAGCATGAACACCCGCTGCCGCTCAGTATACAGCAGCACCATAACGCAGTCACGTGGTCTGGCCTCGTATTTTGCGAGCTGCCTTTTAAACGCTGAAAAAAAAAAAACATGCGGCAACAATGTTGTCACAAAAGACTGGATCTGCAATTTTGAAATTTTTTCTACAATGTAAAAAAAATGATCCTGCAGTGACCGCTAAATTTTTTTTTCATAACTGATCTTGGTTAATTAAGGGCCATATTTAAAAAAAAATAACTCTAACGGGTGCCTCACAGCGGCAGACCGTATGTCGCTGGTCTCGTTCAGTGGCGGTAATTCGCTTCTCAAATATTTTGTTTTAATTATGTGAAACAACCTGCATGAAAATAAATAAAACGCGCTGTGCATGCGAATGCGTTCCGAGAAACGGCAAATTATTTAGATTATAGCGAGCACTTTACAACTGGGATGCTCTGAGCACCTGTCCCTACATCGTTTGAGCGAGACTCGTTGTTAAACTATAGGGCATGCTACTTCTTGCACCTGGCACTATTTCTCACTTTGTGATTAACTCTATGTTCACGCCATCGTGGACGGATCGGGCAGCGTCGTATACGCTTGGATAGTCCCATGAACGTGTCATGTGTGTGCGGTACTGAGTGTGGTACGCTGTGTGCGCTTCTATGTATTTAAAGGTATACGATGGGTTACCTATCCCTACTTTGGATCGAAAAGAGGAAGTTAAATATGTATTATTTGTGCACGTGTGCCTTGAAAAGGTAGCAAGCGATTTGCGGCATTACATGTGCTTTATTATGTGAAGGATGTATATGCACTGAGCTGTGCTGCGCGCGTGTGTGTTTCGCGAGCAATAATGTTAGCGACGTGCTACACCTGGCGCTATTTCTGACTGTATGATAAACTCTCTGTTAGTCTAAATTCATTTCATGCTCACGTGTACGCTGTAAACAGGTCATGGCATATTTTATCGTGCTTTCCGCACTGAATCTCCTCGTTTTTTTTTTTTTGTGAGGTTGGAACCACTGCAGCAGCTTTCGTATCTTCTCTTCTTCCGCGATAAGGTATAGTGCGTCTAAACATAGCTCAAACAGCTGAAAAAAAAAGAAAACTAAGTTAGGAGGAAGGTTACGATAGAATCAAGATAAATAAAGAAGTATGTGGCTGCTTTACGAATAAACTATTATGTTCCCGCTACTTGTTTGTCACCACATTTAAACCTCCATCATTGACGATAGTTATAGCGCGAGAACAAAGCGTTCGTGTCCTTCGTGTCCTTCTTGTCTCTGTGTCGTTTTGTTTTCGTGCTCTAACTATCGTCATGCCATACCAACTAGCCCAAGCTACCACACTTCCATTATTGACTCTCGGAACATCAGGTGGATGTAAATGAAACGGTATAGATCTTTGTTGTTGTTTATAATGCGTGGCTGTATAATAGGCTTAACACCTTATGGCCCTTCGCGCTCTGCATCCAGAACAATTGACACCCGCGATAGATCACACCTCTTACATATTTCTTCGGTCACTTACGCGTGGAATTCACACTGTTATCTATCACATTCGCTCTAAGTTGTCCGCTCTAACTTACAGCCTGCACTCAAAATTAGGAAGCTATAGTCTACTCCTGTTCCGCGTTAGTGTACTCTAGTCCACTCGACCTGTCGGCCATTGATCGAAGTGACTGGCGTGAAGGATGCTCTATAGCCGGACGCACGTGACGGCCTGGCCTCGGTCTCCCTATTGTCGCTTTCGGCCTCTTACGAGACGGCTGAGCCAGCCAAGCTTCTTTCAGTGAGGATAACCTACGGCAAAGTCTCTGAAAGTGAGTGCTGTATGCACGTTTTTTATTCCACGCAGCCGGCTTCAGTTTCTTCGGCGCGAGTTCCACGACGCAACGTGCCTCAATGAGCAGACGGTCAAGACGAAGTGGAATAGGTGTTTTGAAGTCCGGAGCCATCCTGTACACTAGCAGCCTTTCGGAAGTTGTTACCGTGAGACATGTGCTAATCGTCGCTGCATGGTGTGGAAGTGATGCAAAAGAAGCAATTTTTCTCTGAGGTAGCCTTAATTGTCCGACGGACCCGTGAGTGCTATAGCGACCTACGTTTATAAGTCAAAGTTTGTGATAAAAATAACGTGATAATAAATTGAGCGTTTATATTTTTGTATAACCACTAGTTTTCGATCATAAAGCTCGGTGTATTGTGAAAGATCAGGATTATAGACAGTTTATTCGCAAGAAGCATACGATTATTGTCGACTCGTTGTGGAGAAGTAACAGGTAGACAGTGACTTTACCAGTTATTTAGGGTCGGTTAATTAAGCATCGCACTGACTTGTACCGAATTATTCAAACGAGACTGTGACGTATATTTTTACGAACCAGAAGGTCATACTCTGATGCGCGCACGTTTCGTTTTTTAAGCCGTTGTATTTGTACCTACAGATAGTCATGACGTCATTACATGAACAGAGGTGTAGAGAGACGTCATACATACTTTGCGTAGTGGTTTGCGTCCCCCTTTAGAGATTAGCGACGGGGTTTTGAAATGACGCGCAAGAATGAAGTACGTTCGAAAATGCACGAATGACGTATGTGCGATTGTCGAGAGTTCTCCATCAGTCTTCGCTACCGTGCACAAGTCAGCAAATTTACTAGACACGGTTGTCGGTCTGCACTGATGACGAAAGACGTAGCTCGAAAGCGATGGCACAGCTTCGTGTACGCTAGCTTCAGAGTATCACGTGATCAGAAGCGCTGGCAACTTCATACCACGTGTTCGGTCCATGTTCAATTCTATCTCGTTGGTCCCTTTTTTTGCTTTGTTGTTCTTGCTTCCGCAGCGAACGAATTGAGACAAATTGAATGTCAGAGACGTATCAACACTTGGCGTTTTCAGATTGGGGCCTTGAACAGGCACTCATGTTAAACCGCCATGTTCATTTAACAATTGTGTGCGCAAATGAGCACTATAGCGATCTCCCGGCTACTGCGGAATTACCCAGATACTGTGTTCGCTTAGTAGATATTCAGAGATCGGGACGATTTGCCAAAGAGCACCATCGGGAAATGCGTGCAAAGTGCTCTAGATCAATTTCTAATTACTTTGTTTTCCCATCAGACAGATGTGATTTGCCGGAGCACTGGTGGTTGGTTGTCGCAGCAGATTTCGGGACAGACAGACTAGATGGTAGTAGATACTACGGCAAAGTGTTAAGCTGTCCTTTGAAAACAGGCTCGCGATCTGTACCACCGACGAAGTCCTCATCTAAGCGTCGTCATATATTGTTTTTGGAGCGGACAATTACGAGGTATAAGACAAATGAGTAAACTTCATCTCCGAAAGTATTCCTTACGTAGTCCTTCAATAACGTGCGGGTGACGTCAATTGGAGAAGAACGAGCTGTCATGGTTTCGAATTTTGGGGAATAATCGTGTAGCGTCCGCGTACGTCTTCTTTCATATTGCCCCCTTTTCATGAGTGTCTGCGCTCAGCTCATAGGATACGTCGTACCATAAGTGTGGTCTTGCAGAAACAGTTTTGTATTAAATTTTCTGTTTGCCTTTTTGTTCACGCTACTGGTATACGTGACCACTACAGTCTTCGTTTAGCTTGTGGATGCCCTCGTATTTCCTTATCGTGATAATTAGCGCACCATCCTCGACAAACAGCAACTTGAGAACTGCGGGTTTATATACGCACTGCGGGAGTCGCGCGTAGACATGCGCCCGTTTTTTTTCTTTTTTACCGCATCTTAAGGGTCCAGGTTCAACAGTAGTATTGTGCCGAGCCTCTCTAGAGGTATCGATAGTGCGTCGCTTCCGTCGGCCCTATCTCACTCGGCTCTTGTCCCGTTCCACGAACGTGGGCTTTGTCCCTTTGTTGTACATTGGTGCCAGCTAAAAAGGCTGCCTCTGCGTTTATACTTCTTTGCAGCTCGACATTCTTTCCGTATCGCCTGAAGTGGACACAGCGAAAGCGGTGGGCCGCGAACACTGCAAGCTCATGAAGTTTCCGCGCGTTTCACAGCATACTGCACCATATACGACGACATCTGTACTGCGATCCAATCCCGAATTAGTTTGTAAAGGCTCGCTAGATTCAGGTATTTCCAACCACTATTTCCCCGCCCCACTTCTGGCTGCTGAGGGTTGCAAACTGGATGCTAAAGTCTGGTTAACCTCCTGATCGATTGATTGATTTGTGGGGTTTAACGTCCCAAAACCACCATATGATTATGAGAGACGCCGTAGTGGAGGGCTCCGGAAATTTTGACCACCTGGGGTTCTTTAACGTGCACCCAAATTTGAGCACACGGGCCTACGACATTTCCGCCTCCATCGGAAATGCAGCCGCCGCAGCCGGGATTTGAACCCGTGACCTGCGGGTCAGCAGCCGAGTACCTTAGCCACTAGACCACCGCGGCGGGGCTGGTTAACCTCCTGGTCTTCCTCTTCATCTCGATATCTCACTCTGAGCATTTTATTAGCGTGTGCTGTCTTTAAGAAAACCAGCAGTGCTTTCATGTAGCCTAGAGCACATTCTTTACTTTGCTGCGGGCCACGGGGGTGACGCCGCTCCAAGCTTGATTTGCGTTGCGACAGTAGAGTATGTGTCTCCGGCTAGCAGCGGCGACAGTTACACAGGACGCCTTTGAGGTCTTCCTGAGTACTACACTGGTGGAGCACTTAGGAGGTTGTGACTGCCGAACTATATGGCTAAGCATAGTTTATCTGAATATGTCGAGTCTGATCCGGTGAATACACACGTGCTTCACCGTCGACTGAAGATGACACCAGGTGGCCAAGATTTCTCGCAGAAGTGAATGTCTTGTGTACCGCAGTTTTGAGGGGGGAGCTTGCACTGAATTACTTCGTACGGCTGTGTGGTTAGCGGTTTGGCTACGTCTTGACGCACACACGTATAGAGCGATATTCCGAAACGAAGCTCTTCTTTGTTTCTCCCGAATAATCATCGTAACTCAAGACGAGTAACACACATCACCGAAGTACTAAAAAATCATCGTGTCACTCACTCGCTCTTTTATGGAGAGGCCACATAACCAAGTTCCTACGACTATTCCTGAGCTGGCAATGAACTGATCTGTTTGTTGCTGTTCAATGTGCATTCTGAATGAATATGGCTTGGGCTGTAGTCCTCAAACATTTAGGGAAAAAAAGAAGAGCTTGGCATCGCGTGCCGTCGCTGATCCGCATATCCGCACATTCCCTTCTCATAAGGCAAAAATTACACGCCATGACGCTACAAGAAAGTCACTCATTACTTTTCAGAGTCATTCGCAACATTTGAGGACTCGTTCCCCTCATCGTGTTCTCTGTTGCTAGGCGGATGCTTTTGAAGTTCATCTTTGTTTTCTGTTCTTACAAAAGCCAACCTAAAGTAAACAACCGGCTATGAGAAGGAACTGCTTCTTCTCTCACGTGCTCTCTCTCTCTCTCTCTCTCTCTCTCTCTCTCTCTCTCTCTCTCTCTCTCTCATTTTTCATCTCTCCATGCTGATGGCACGTGACACACGTATACATTCATTTCAATTTCGCCTTTAGCTTTGCTGCGGCGCGAGAATTTCACGAGACCCACCGCTGTGGCTCGGCCCCTCGCGTCTACTCTGAGCCGCTTTTTTTCCGAGAGCGACATTTCTCAACGACGCACACATCCCAGCTGCGGCGCATCTCGCGGCTTAAGCGCGTCTCCCTTTCCATTCTTTCCTGGAAGAAGAGAGGGCCGCCTTTCATTCCTTATTGATGCTCGAGTGAACCGCGCAATAAGCCTCATCCGAGACGCTCCTCCTCTTGCTGCTGCGTTGGATTCAGCTTTGTTTGTGGAGTGATACGTCAACGTCTTTTCTTCGTGACGGTTTGTGGCTTCAGCAAAACACATACGCCTTCTTCCTTTCTTTTCTTTTTTTTTGCATGCTACTCCCTTCTCTGCTTAGATGAAGCCAAATGTCATCTGCCAAGCGAATACCGCCGCTATGAATTCAGTATTCCACTTCGTGACAAGAACCTTCCTGACGCGTACCGTGCTGCACTGTGCGCGGGTTAAATCTCGAAGCACCACCGGATAGTATGAGCTGAGGCAGCATACTACTGTGACCGGGCATTGTAAATATATATAGTTACTATGCATGAGAACCTTGGTTAGTGACCTTTTGGTTTGTTGACATTGTGAATAAGTTTTAGGTATCTTTCTGGTTAATAGTATTTTATACATTGCTAGCATTGCTTGCTCTGGTTTTGAGTATTGTCACCCTTCTTTTATACGCAGTGGATGGACGGCAAGGCCGGCACCTCGATTGCCCGCGCGCCTAAAAACGGCACTAATACTGGGTGTTCTTTTTGCAAGTTCAAGATGTTTATCCTAACTAACCATGCACCTTTCACCACTTCTCCGGTTTGAACTTCAGTAAAAAAAATCTTAGCGCAGTGACTGTAGTTACTACTACCTTGAGGCTGAGCCACGCCGCGGTGGTCTAGTGGCTAAGGTACTCGGATGCCGACCCACAGGTCGCGGGTTCGAATCCTGGCTGTGGCGGGTGCATTTTCGATGAAGGCGAAAATGCTGTATACGCCCGTGTGCCCAGATATGGGTGCACGCTAAAGCACCCTAGGTGGTCGAAATTTCCGGAGGCCTCCACTACGGCGTCTCTCATATTCAGATGGTGGTTTTGGCACGCTAAATCCCACGTATCCTTTTTTTTCGGTTGGAAAACAGTTCTCCAACTCTTAAGAGGAGAGCCCTCCAGAGACAAAGTGAGTCACCGGCGGCAAATTTTGGCGTTGCACCGAACGAGGAAGTTTTTCTGAAGCAAGCATTTTGTCCTGCAAATACTAATTTGCCAAATGGCCGTGCTGGGCGAAGCTGTTCAATGTCCTCCAATGTGACGTACAATGAGTGGCTGCTTACCGTAACTCTTTAGGATGTACGTCGGGTAAGATAGTTACTCCAAACTAGAAAACTTTCCGGGATTTTGAGGTTGTTCGATTGCATCAAGTCGAGCGGGCCCAGTGAATCAACTGTGTGCCACAAAACCTTTACTACACCCTCAAAAAAAAAAAATGTGGGCGAAATAATCGGTCTAAAACAGGAGAAAACGCTCTAGCATTCGAAAGGCTTGTTGACATAAGAATGTGTACGTGTACTGGAAACGTTGCAATAGCTAGCCATGCACTCCTGAGAGCAGGTGCGTTACACGTGATCTCTTCGAAGCGTATTTCTTAATAGTACTCCGTGTTTGAGTTGTTTTGGGCATTTCCCTGTTTCATACGCGCGTCGTCAGGGCTGTTGTTTCATGCACCCGGAATATCATTCTAAGTCGTGCGTTGCTGTGTCCGCGCAGCCCCGTGGTGACGTAGGATTTGCACAAGACTCGGTTTACATGTATACACGTGGTGGCTCCTGTAGATATAGCTTTGGCTACGCCATAGCAGGTCATCCTGGCATTGTGTAGCAAAGCACTAGCCGACATCTACTCGGTTAAACCTTGTTTCAAATAAATTGAAGAAAAAAGCCTATCCTTGAAATACGACACGGAGTTCGCTATAAACGCACCAGCTACTATTTTAGGCTCTTCAGGATGACGCCTATACGTTCGCAGGTGTCGCGTTCTTTGAGGCTTGTGTACAGGTGATGCAAACGTGGTTTTGGTATGTTAAACCCCACAAATTAATCATTACAGGTGGTGCAAGGTTTTGCTGCAATGTGAAGGATCATGTTAGATGCGGAGCATCTTATACTCGCGCCTTGTAGTGCGCCGTCCGCGCCGTCCACACCGCTTCTCGAACATTCGACAGCTGACGCGCGCGCATGCGCCGTCGCGCCGTCGCCCACTCTTCCACCATCTGTGCATCCCTTCCTCCTCTACACACCGCGCGCGCTTCACTCCTCCACCATCTGTGCACCCTTCCTCCTCTATACACACCGCGTTCGACATCTACAATTCTCCTGATTCTCCAGTGGACGCGCATGTGGCGTCGCGCTTCGAGAACATTCAACAGCTGACAGTGCATGCGCCGTCGTGCTGTATATATACTCAAGGTCGGCGCTCGCTCGCTCAGTTGCCGCTCGTCGGTTGGTTTGTACGGCGCGTCGACGTCCAAGGTCGCGGTGAAATGAATTCCAACGAATCCACAAACACAATGATCGACGTCCCTTCGACCAGCGCCGCCCTTTCGCATACGTGTGTACGTGTTCACTCATTTAACACCCCCTCCTACAACCACGTTAACCAATTTAGCCATCGACCCAAGTAAGTCGCAATTTAACACCCCATTTCACAACCACGTTAACCAATTTAGCCATCGACCCAAGTAAGTCGCACTTTAACACCCCGTTAACCAATTATATGCTCCGCATCCTCCTCAGTGTTCCCCCGAGGGAAGCTGCGGGCAATTTTTTTTTGGCAGCGCGAATGGCTGGCTGTTTCAGCCCGTGTGCTCAGATTTGGTTGCACATTAAAGAACCCCAAATGGTCGGAATTTCCGGAGCCCTCCACTACGGCGTCTCTCGTAATCATATATGGTGGTTTTGGGACGTTCAACCCTACATATCAATCATAAATCAATGGCTGGCTGTTTTCCCGTTGGTCGTAGCGCTTTACCTGGCATAGTTAATATATTTAGCTTGTGCTTTATCTTGTATATAAAGAAAAAATGTATTCTTTGTAGCCATCATAGACGCACAAATCGAGTAAATCTGTTCCTGACTCAACGTATAGTTCATATGGATTTATAGTTATTTTACGTTCAATATAACTTGCGATTTGAAGCGTGGTTATCATCCCAAGACGAAAATTCGTAGGGTCTTTCTGCTTAATCTTCTGAATACTGTCGTCGTGAAGGTTATCTTATAGTGGCGGTTCAGCCATTTTGGTGAAATAAGCGCTCTCACATTAACGTCCTCATGATTTCTTTTTTCGTCGTTGTCTTTGTGAATCAGTATTGCTAAAAGTCGAGGGCATCAACCTGCAGCGGCCTTCCAAACGTAACGTCGTTATTGAGGCCATTTATCGTTTTCCTCATCCTCTCAAATCGAGCTTTGTAGAGAACTTGAGCAGTTGCTAAACATATTAGATTATTAAAACTAGAATAATGTTATATGTGGTGATATTATTATCAACATTATCGATCCTAAGAGTCAGTCTTCATTCTAATATTTGCGTACATAAATATGAGCTGTGGTCTCTCTTCACTGATTTCAGTTCCAACTAGACGTGAAATTGGTGGACCTAGTACTTTGATTGACCACCTCCTTTCTAGTTTGCATAGCCTACGACTTGATCCGCGCCTATTACTTACGATTACAGGTGGTTTATCCCGATCTGAGACAGCTGTTCGCGGCTCCATGTGGCTTGGTGTGTCTTATACGAATGCCTTTGCTTGTCGCATCGGATGGGCAGACAGTGCTGCATGTGACTATTGCGGCGCTGACGAAACCATCGAACATATTTTGTGTCAGTGTCCTCAGTACAGCTTTTGTGTCCTCAGGCCGCTTTACGAAAAATCAATTTTGAAATGCTGGAAAGATCGAGCGTCACGCCGAAAAGCGGCGGAGGCGCTCTTGAAGTTTCTGCGAGTGACCCTCCTCGTCGAACGATTTTGACATTCCAGTGCATTTGTGTTTCCGCTTCTCTCTCTCTCTCTCATTACGTTTTTCTTATTTTTCTGTCTCCCCTTCCTCAGTGCAGGGTAGCAAACCAGACACTTGTTTACCGGTTAACCCCCCTGCCTTTTTTGTACCATATATCTATAGTACGTTTTCCGCGCTGGAGAGCTGCATGCACTGGTCTACCCTTAATGCAGCGTAGATGTACACGCGATCGTAGCTTCCATGCAAGAAACGTAGGCTCAATTGCTTTAGTGCTGGAGCAGGGAAAGTCGATTTGTTTTGCAGTCCTGCAAACGCACTGGAGAGAAGTATTTACATACATACAAGCGCCACGGAGAAAACACCGGCTTCTTCGCAGGTGCATACTCTGTTGTAAACGAGGCATGATAGTCATGACAGATTTGATAAATGGCGTACGGAGCCTCTCTGCAGCGAGGCTTGCTTGAGTTCCTGAGATATTACCAGAGGTAGGCAGGTACGCATGGTTTCGATGGGCGTCGTGATTGAGTAGCCCTGAACGATGGCGATGGTTTCGGTTGCTGATGCGCAGAGTAGTCATCATCATCATCAGCCTGACTACGTTCACTGCAGGACAAAGGCCTCTCCCATGTTCCGCCAGTTAACCCGGTCCTGTGCTTGCTGCTGCCAATTTATACCCGCAAACTTCTTAATCTCATCTGCCCACCTAATCTTCTGTCTCCCCCTAACCCGCTTCCCTTCTCTGGGAACCCAGTCAGTTACCCTTAATGACCAGCGGTTATCCTGTCTACGCGCTACATGCCCTGCCCATGCCCATTTATTCTTCTTGATTTCAGCTATGATATCCTTAACCCCCGTTTGTTCCCTAATCCACTCTGCTATCTTCTTGTCTCTTAAGGTTACACCTACCATTTTTCTTTCCATTGCTCGCTGCGTCGTCCTCAATTTAAGCTGAACCCTCTTTGTAAGTCTCCAGGTTTCTGTTCCGTAGCTAAGTACCGGCAAGATACAGCTGTTATATACCTTCCTCTTGATGGATAGTGGCAATCTACCTGTCATAATTTGAGAGTGCTTGCCGAATGTGCTCCACTCCATTCTTATTCTTCTAGTTACTTCAATCTCGTGGTTCGGCTCTGCGGTTATTACCTGCCCTAAGTAGACATAGTCTTTTACAACTTCAAGTGCACTATTACCTATCTCGAAGCGCTGCTCCTTGCCGAGGTTGTTGTACATTACTTTCGTTTTCTGCAGATTAATTTTAAGACCCACCTTTCTGCTCTCCTTGTCTAACTCCGTAATCATGAGTTGCAATTCGTCCCCTGAGTTACTCAGCAATGCAATGTCATCGGCGAAGCGCAGCTTACTAAGGTATTCTCCATTGACTCTTATCCCTAACTGTTCCCATTCTAGGCTTCTGAATACCTCCTGTAAGTACGCGGTAAATAGCATTGGGGAAATTGTGTCCCCCTGCCTTACACCCTTCTTGATTGGTATTCTGTTGCTTTCTTTATTAAGCACTATGGTGCTTCATAAAGGGAAGAGTACCAGAGTCTTGGAAGAACGCTAACATCATCTTAATACATAAGAAAGGAGATGACAAGGACTTGAAGAATTACAGGCCGATCAGCTTGCTCTTTGTAGTATACAAGCTATTTACAAAGGCAATTGCTAACAGATTAAAGAAAACATTAGAACTCAATCAACCAAAGGAACAAGCAGGATTTCGAACAGGCTACTCAACAACTGACCACATTCATATTATCAATCAGGTAATAGAGAAATGCTCAGAGTATAACCAACCACTATACATAGCCTTCATAGATTACGAGAAGGCGTTTGATTCAGTAGAAATATCAGCCGTCATGCAAACACTGCAGAATCAGGGCGTAGATAAAGTATATATAAACATTCTGGAAGAAATCTACATGGGATCAACTGCGCAGCGTAGTAAACCAAGGCATATCCTAAGAACCATGGGCTTGGATGCTTTGGGTCGTATGCAGGTTCGTTTTGCATGTACTGAATTGCAGGAAGGCTGTATGACAGGAACCGAATAATCGGAGCCCGGTACAGATGTAACATAGAATATATGTACACTCTCCAACTTTTCCTGCAGGGAACCAGTACAAGTGACAGGTGGAAGTCTGCTGCTTTTTCGAATAGTTCACGTGTGGGGTCCAAGACAGGCCTCTGTCGATTACGACTCCCAAAAACATGCGACTCCTATGCGCACATTACCCGTTGATGGATACGCCGTAAGCGGAAATTGGCTTTCAGGGGAATGCCACGAATGCATATTTTTCACATGCGATCTCGAGTCCTTTATTACATAGGTAACGCGATGTCACTGTGGCTACCTTCTAAAGCCGATCGCGAAATAGAAGCCACGTCACAGTTGACTTCCATACACAGATGTCGTCAGCATAAATCCAAAGTCGTACGCTACTAGGCTACTACGCACGCAACCTGTCAAGGCGGACACATTTTCTCGAAATGGGGAGGCAATGGTAGCGTCCAAGAAAAGTTACTTATTCATGCGGACTGCATTGTTGCGTGCGAGGAAGGCGTCGTGTGCATGTATACTTATGCGATTTATTGCGTTGCTTTCTCTTTCGAAGAAACGCCCAACCCGGTCGCTGTATAAATGTTGTCGTGGTTGGCTGTGACAGCCATAAAACTTCTCTCAAAATTACTTCGTGTTTCGTCGACTCTCTCACTCTGTTCGGCAGTGCGTACACATTGTGTAGTGTTTTGCTGCTGGTCGTGCGTCCGCCCCGAGAAATCTCGAACACCAGCGCGCGCGATCGAACGTTCGTCTAATTACCCGGCATGACTGTCGGTGATTGATCGCTGTAGCCCTGCAGCAGGCAGGAAGAAAATTCAACCGTAACTCCATAGCTAAATGCTTATACGTGTCTTTAGATGTAGACGAAGCTTGTTTCCGAGAGGAACGTTAAAGTAAACGAACGGTTGCAGCTTTTGTCATTCTCGGTGTTGGTGGCCGTGGTGGACGTCACATTTGCGGGTATTGTTGGTGACTCGATCAGCGACTAAATGGTGCATTGATCGCTATCAGAAATAGCGGCCGTAGTGTTTTGCGGCTGACGATTCGTGATAGGTCTATAACTAAGACGTTGCTTTGCAAAGGCTATGACGTATACTTTGGGGTTCGTTTTCAGGCCGCGACTGCATCATTTGGAAGATTTTAAACAACTATAGCCCATCAACGAGCATTAACAAAGCAATCGCAAAAGCACGACAGGTAAAGTATAGCATGATTACACGCCAGAACACTGACGCTTTGCTTTGATATTCGATGGTAGCTTGATGTGCATCTTGAGGCCGTTATACCCGTCTGTTCGTATGGCGCTTTGTCTATGATCGCGAGGTTTTAACTTCGAATCCCGACCGTGGGGTAGACCAAAGCAAACGACAAGATTAAATAACTAAACGCAACAAAATGGTATATGAGGAATTCCGTAGTTATGTGCTCGCCGCATTGTTTTGATAGCCAGTGTATATTTCACGTGCACTTAAACCACCTGACCATGTTCTTTTCTAAAGGGGGGGGGGGGGCATTTCGTCGCCACCAGAATGTGACATCCGTCGCCATAAATAAAACATGCAACCTTTTCGTAACTTGCAACAATACATGCTGACGCTATAAACTATCTTGTGACGTGACTTTCAATGGAGCTGCTTTTATAGTGCGCGCACTTTCTTATACTGCCCGTCCCTTACAAACATTTAGTAGAGGATTAAGTTGAGCTAGTTGGTTAAGGCATCATTATTGAAAGATTTAACTGTGCTGATACGAAAAACGGGAACACCGCAAACGCGAAGGGCAGCACATGCGCAACGCAGATGCTGTCCCTTGTTTTCTCTGTGTCCTTGTTTCTCTGTGACCGAAGCCGTGGCCTCGTGGTTGAGCGTCCACTTTGGTTGTGAAAGGTCATGGGTTCAAACCCACGTGCCGCCGCGGATACCGACCGGTTTCACAAAATGGGCACAGCGGTCCCCCGGCACAGAAATTCGGCTTCTTTCAGTGGTGAACCGCCTGGAAAGGGTAGCCTACGCCATACATTTAGGTTCCGGCAAGGAAACCACACGGGATTAAAATTAATCCCGGTGTTATCTCCACTACAATCACGCAACATCAAAGCAACCTCTGTATCGCGTAATTTTACAGCGTCCTTAACATTTGATTTATTATGCTTTAGCGCACTCCATCACGTCTCCGCTGTTGGCATTCTACAGCGCTTCGAATTTTATACTGTTCATAACTATTCAATGTTATTCATATCAAATGGTTAATTCGAAATGTCACCATCGCCAGTTTATCACGTCCATCATGCGCCTCATGAATAATGTCTCTCGCACAGCAAGTCACCAAACCGCGATGCCACAGAATGTGGTTACCGCCAATGAATCTCGACGCTTCATTGTTCGTATCGACCTATCCCGCTGATCGGAACTCAATCATGTCGGCGCCCCAGAACGACTGCTCAGGGAGGCACCCGCTGCTAAGGAGCTTTCCGGATTCAACCGGCTTTCGAAGCACATGTTCGTCTGACGTCATTGCCCTTCTTGTTATCCGCCGTATTGAACATCGCGGGATTGAATCCCAGCCGAAGCAGCCGCATTTTCGATGGATGTGAAAATGTTCGAGGTCGCTTACTTAGAATTTTGTGCCCTTCTAAGAACACCGGTGGTCAAAATTTCCGGAGCTCCACTACAGTGTCCCTCATATCGTGGGATCGGGACGTTCAACCCCAAAAATTATTTGTTTATTATCCACCGCCCCCGTGCCTTTCCGCTTTTACTTTCCCATTATACTGCAGGTTGTAGCGGACATACTAAGGACGACCCCCTTTCTTTATACGAACACCTTCCACCCTTTAAAGGTAGATCAGGCGCTTGTTTAGCACAGTGCTGTTCGCTTGATTGGCTTGGAAAAGGTCAGACATTTTGTCGAGATGTCAACTATATAGGCACGCGTCTGTTTTGATTGTGTTCGCTGCTGTGCTTTAAGCATTCGGATAATCGGTTTCCTCTGTCTTCCGTGGGGAAACTCCGATGAATGACTATTGTGTTGGAAACTATGTGGAGGCGGATGACAAGTCACAGTGACGTTCGAGAAAATCAAGCTGACCCTGGGGACATCAGAAGGCCTCGACAGCTAACTGCAAAGCTTTGCCTCCTTGTAGTTGGCGTGCTCACGTCAAAGCAGGATCGTAATCCTATTGTCGTTTGGGTGATTCAGCTTACTTGTAAAGTCACGTGAATCTCTAAGGTTCACCAGCCATGTCCCGCACGCAACAACAAATGATCACGTTATTATGACGACAGTAGTAAAAATGTAAAACTTAAAAGAAAGAATTATAAATGGGAGAAGACCTGGGACGTGTTGATACAACCTCTCGAGCCGATCTAGCCACATTAACAATAGTTGTCTTTGCCATAATTGATGACGCTTCATGACAAAAGTACTGCGTCGATCCCCTCAAAACGTGCTCTGCGCTCTGTACCCACCCAATTTGAACTATAGATGGCATTAGGTCTTCCATACATCTTTTGAATATAGGTCACCACTACTTATCCAAAACTCAGGCGTGATGCGGAGCATGACGTCGCTAGTGCGCCGACAAGTACAAGCACCTTTCAAAACAATGGATGTTTTTTTGTATTATGCGCTGCAACTAAGTGTTGCGCAGATATGTCCTTAAAAAATAATTTTAAAATAAAATTGACTTTTCTCCAAGGCTCTTACATGCTCGGGCTTCCCGAGTTTATTGCTACGCTGTTGTCCTCGTCACCGCCGCAGCTAAGAGCCACTACTTTTTGGTCCTGACGCATAGCGTGAAAGGGCGTCCTTATTGTGGCTATATAGTTTCGCGTTGTTCCTTAATTGGACACACCCATACGTCCGATAAAGGATAGATGTTGGAGAACCGCTTACTGTATGATGTCAGTGCCGCAGTGCTTGTTGAAAAACACCAGATGGCCGAAATTCCATTGCCCTTAACAACGGCGTGCCTGATAGACATATTTTGGCTACAATTTAGATTATTATTAGACGCATACATTTCCCCATTACAGGGTGGTAAATGACACATATCCATTCTCCTCTTCCATTTTTTTTTCTTCTTGTTCCCCCGCATACCATCTTACCAAGAATTTGTTGCTCGTAGCTGACGGGGCATTGCTCACAGAAGACATATATATATATATATATATATATATATATATATATATATATATATATATATATATATATATATATATATATATATATATATATTAGATCACTCCATGCTTCCAAGCCCCTAACTTTCTGCTCCTTCCGTTCGTGTATAAAGTAGCGGTGAGAAGTGGCACTGCTCTGTCGCTTGGTGAGTGTTAGCGTATTTTTTTTTCTTCGATAACGTTCTCTCTCGCTAGCAGTTTTTATCGGATTACATGACTTAATATTTTGTTGGTCTACCTTCTTTTCTTTATTTCTGGTATTTATAACACACCGCCAGCGTTGTAACGCTGCTACCATGAGGTTGTAGAAGACTTTCCGCACGAGTAAGCGTACATAGGTATTCCCTTATTCGACAGGTCAAACACACTATAGCACTCTATGGAGACTGAGAGTAAAGCACAACAGTGAGAAACGTAGAAAAGGAGAAGTGACTGGCAACAGTCTGGCGTTTTTGTCCTATACTCTTTTCACGTGAACGTAAAGAGCAACCTTCCGCTTCACTAATGTAGATCTCCAGGAAAAAGGGGAAATAGCGCACACGAATGTGTGTTTGTATGGTACGTGTGTTTTCGTTTAAATCAATATTTCCGAGATTCGGCGCGTCGTGGGTCGTTTTTTCCGAACTGGCTCTGTATTTGTGCTTTTCCTCCTTTTCCCGACGGGAGGGGAGTGCCGAGAAGGTCGAAGGAAAAAGTGGCAAAAAAGAGAGAGAGAGAGAGAGAGATAAAAAGAGAGAGGGGGAGGGGGGGGGGGGGCTGTAGTTCGTTGACCGGCCGACGTGCCGTCGGGCACCGCTGGCTCCGCCGCTTTGACCTGACGAGCTGGGACGCGGTTTCATCGAGCCGCCGCCGCTTTCGGTTCGCGTAAGAGACAAAGGGGAAAAAACAGTGAAAGAATAAGGGAATGAAGGAGTGAATGGGGAGATCACGCGTACTTTGCAGGCCACACCACTGCAAACAAGGCAAAAAAAAAAAGTTTGAGAGAGCGGATACAGAATCTGATAGAGACCGCAGTCGGGGAAGTCTGGCAGAGTGACAGAGACAGAGCAGCCGGTCTGGCATACTTCTTACAGTGTGCCCCCTCCCCCTCTTTGTTTTCTCTCTCTCTCGTCGAAGCTATTGCGTGACTGCGAGTCTTGCATCGTTGTGTAGCCGTTTCTCTCGTCTATGCTTCCGCGTTCTGCACCGGAAGCCAACCGTGCCGCCCTGTATGTGGCCCCCTGCGGTATTTTATTGCTTCTCTAACGCACATCTTGCTTTGCTTCCTGCGCAGTCGGGTGAATCGGGTCTCGTGTCAATTGATTTAACCGCCTCCCGAAAGGGATGCACGTCCACAAAAACGAACATTCTTATCCTATTTCTTTTTTTTATGTACCCAGTCTCTCAGGCGTGACCAAAACGTTGTTGATTGTGCTTAGTTTTGGTCACACGTTACCAGAAGAACAAATTTCAATCGAGAAATTAGAATTAGAAAGTCGAGGTAACAGGCGAATAAGGAATGTTTATATTTCTATTCCTTTATTCACACTTCTGGCAGTTCCTGTTCGACTATGGTACCCGTGTACGATAACACGTGATGTAATTTTCTGAGTACTGTGCCTGCGGTATGTTTCTGCTTTGCTGCCAGGGTGGCACGACCAAGTCAGGCATTTACTTAGCCTTTAGTCGTGTCCCCCAAGGCAATCTTGTTCAATTTTGCCTTGAATAAGGCAAACCAAACCAAACCAAACCAAACCAAACTTTACGGGGAGCACGGTGGGAGCGCTTAGAATATATAGGCTAAAACATGGCGGGGATGAGGTTGAGGCCCTTTTCCAACAGCGGAGACCGCATTTAAATGTGAGCCAATAGAATTAATCCAGAGTTTCCCATTACATACGGTGTGTTTGAGATCGATGTCGCAAACTCGACAGGTAGGCAAAAAAAAACGAAATTTTTGTTTGAAGTATTATTTTTGTGGCCTGACATATTGATCATGTCGTGCCGAGTACACTTAATTGGCTATAGACAGGAAATAACATCTATTGCATCAATGAAAACTTCGTGTAATTGACCTACACGAGAAAGTGCAATCAGTACAGCACTCCGTTACTTTGTTCCGGGCCTGTTGTCTCTACCAAGCCCTTTGTATCGGCCCGTTTTATCAAACACTGCCTCTCACTGCTCATGTGTCGATCGGGCTGCCTGTAGTTTGAGGTACGTCCAGCAAGGAGGTGTACTCGTTACACGGAAGGCATATGCTGGAGCATTGTTGGAAGTGGATGTCACGTGGTAGAAGTAAGTGAAACGAGTGGGCATACCCGAATACTCGCGTGTGCCTACTTGGAATCTACAGGGATCACACTTAAGCGCTTGGTGAGCTTCACACCGCAGTGTCGCAAAAGCGAACTTTATTGAGCGAGTTTTTTAGTCACCCGACTTCTTCATCTGTGTGTGGAGTCTTTCTTTTTGTGGTTGTTTCGTCACTTGGGCAGCCAGTAATTTTTTTTGCCTGAGTTAGTGGAATAACTTTATTAGGTCCATAATAGACTCCGAGTTAACTCAACTCAGTGTCACCTGGCTAGGCCTTTGTAAAAGTTTCTGGCACACGTAGACCGGGTAAGAATTCTCGCCTTCATTTTATTTAAACGACGTGAAGTGCCGTTCTTTTTCGCTACGTCGAAGTACAGGCGATGAAGCTCGTTAGGAAATCGTATATTTTTTTATAGAACCCGCTTTACCGAAGCAACTTGAGCCTCCTCTTTGAATCGAATATCGATGCAGAATATTGGCGCTTGTTTCTCCTTGTTCAATGCAGCGCTCGTGGTCGTATGAACGTGGTGCCATTGGATTGTAGTATATCGCACCAATCCATGTGATGCTTTATATGTTTGCTTAAACAATGATCGTAGTGATAATAATAAGGGAACTGGTCACAGCAGGAAATTGAAATTCTAGACTATTGTTAAACTTAAGGGTGTCGTCTTTCAAATATTGCAGGGTAAAAAGCCATAAACATCCGACGTAGTCCTATCGCAGTTATCGACTGAGGCCCTTGTATAATCAGGGGAGATGTTTTTGGATACCTTATACAGTTGGTGGTACTAGTTGGGGGTGCGAATAATGAAGCCTGTGAATCGACATATAACACGTGCACGCGTGCCGCGTTGCTATTAAATATTGCCACAGAGTCGTGACGTACGATGACGAAAAGAGCAGGCTGCAGTTAGATTCAGTCGTCGGCTACGAGGTATTCCTCCAGACTGCAACCCCTCGCAGAAAACCTCCACCAGTGTCGCAGTACAATGCGAACGAAAGATGACAGCAGCAGCAGCTTACGGCAGCGAAAAGAGCGTATTCAGGATCATCTTGTCTTGTCTTGTCTTGTCTCCTAGAAGATTTTGGCTCATACCCACATGGGGGATTGGCCACACTGTACCTCATGATAGATAATTTTTATAACGCTTGCTAAAAAAATATAAAGAGAAATTAGATAGAAACAATAAATGTTCCTTTGAAAAAAAAAAACGTGATAAAATTGTAGAAGAATACGATAAAACAGAATATATAAAACGAATTAACAAGAATGAGGAAGGGGAAGAAAGAATTGGATATATCTGGCAGTACCACTAGCAGCGTATCCTTCCGGTTGCCTGAATGAATTTATGTAGCGCTGACAGAATAGCACTGTGGCCCACACCCAACTGACTGGCTCCAAACGATAATACGGTGGATGTATTGACTGGCAATCCGAGCATACCAATCGGTCTTTCAAGAATTATTCGGCGCAGTGAGGCGAAGCGGCGGCATGTGAGAAGAAAGTGATCTATTGTTTCCGGTTCATTGCAAACTACACATAGGTTAGTTAATGAAAATCCTGATTTGTTGAGATAAAAATTTAACAGAGGAACTCTACAGCGAAAGCTTGTGAGGGTCACCTCACATTGACGGGAAAGGCATTTTGCGGTGTTCCATGTGAATTGCAAGTGCCGAAATTCTTCAGATTGTAGAAGCGACGTTTCGTTCATTTTTAAGATTAACAGGCGTTTGAATCGTTCGGCAGTAATAAAAGGAAACTGTGGAGCTACTGGCACCACAGGGAAATTTAAAGATGCCGAAGCGAGCGAATCAGCAATTTCATTTAGTTCAATTCCAGCATGCCCGGGGACCCAAATAAACCGAACTTCTGATAGGCTATGCGGTACGAGAGACCAAAATATCCTGAGAAGAGGAGACTTCTTTGCGGACGTTAGATGTGTACATACAGACAAAGCATCCGAAATAATAATAGCTTTTGATTGCTGATAATTTAGTTTTCGAAGAGCCAATGTAATAGCCAGGAATTCTGCGAGATAGATTGGTGTGAAGTCAGGCAATCGGAGCGCAAAAGACCAATTAAGCTGATGAGAAAAAATACCTACTCCAGCCTTCTGAAGATTTTGCGTTGCGTCCGTCGAAATTACTACGTATTTAGGAAAATGACTTAGATGGTCTTGAAGGAGGCCCTCCAGAACATGCTTTGGAAGTAACTTGGCATTTTTTGGAAAAATATCATCGAAAATTAAGTCAACTGGCACCGAGCATTGGGTTTGGGGAGTTAAATGCCGGAGGGAAACGTGAAGATTTGATAACAGAGACTCGACGAAAATGACTTGGGGTCTTTGATAACGAGACCACGGGCGCTGAAAGAAAGAAACTGGATGTTTGATGAAAACTGTCTGAGAACAGAAGAGGGGTGCATCGTAAAGTTTTAAAAATGTTTGCACAGTAAGCTGTCGAAATCTAGCATCAAGTGGAATAATTCTAGCTTCCAAATAAAGCACGCTATTCGCTACACACCTAGGTAGTCCGAGACACAGCCGCAGAGCTTGCCTTTCTAGCAATATAAGTGGTCTTAATTTGTACTCAGCACTTCCAGAAAACAGAACGCAGCCAAACTCCAGAATTGGGCGTACGTAAAGTTTGTATATCATAAGTAACGTATCCCTGCGCATCCCTGAATTCTTATTGCAAAACCGGCGGAGCAATCCTACGGCGCTTTCTGCTTTACGGGTGTTTGATTCTATTTGTTGCTGCCAATTTAAATTGTCCACGTAAACAATACCAAGATATTTTAGCGCTGTTACTTGTGGAATCGGATCATTTCGATAATGCAGTGAAAGAAATACGGGAACGGATAGAGGGAATACAAGCAGAGCACATTTACTAACATTAAGTGAAAAAGACAGCCCGCCAAGCCATACCTCAAGCTCACTCAAATATGACTGCAAGATTTGATATAAACTATTGATATCTCGGGATGACGAGAAAAAAGCAATATCATCGGCGTAGACATAAAGAGGAACATTTTTATGAACGGGAATAGATGATAATAATATATTAAATAAAAGAGGTGACAGGACTGATCCTTGCGGAACACCTCTTGTTTGCTTATATGAGGCAGAAGTAATTCCCTCGTGGCAACAAAAGAATTGTCTCTCAATGAGAAACTCCTGAACCCAAGATATAATGTACTTGGGAACCTCACAGTCCACTAATCTTGAAATTAATGTACTGTATTCCACACTATCGTAGGCTTTTGCGATATCTAACGTGACTAATGCAGAAAGCTCACCAGATACTTTTGCAAGGCGGATTCGGCTTTCCAAATCAACATGAGCCGACCATATAGAGCACCCCTGTCTAAATCCTACTTGCCTTGGTGAAAGAATGTCCTGACGAGCGATGAATTCACTGAGCCTTCTATGAAGAATTCTTTCAATTATTTTAACTAGGTTTGAAGTCAGCGAAATTGGCCGAATGTTATCCAGGACATATCCGAGGCTTGGATTTTTTCGCAGCAACACAACTTTAGCAACTTTCCATGCGCTTGGAATCCATGTGTGCTGTAAGGAGCAGTTAACAATATTCAAAAGCTCCTCGGGATGGGAATTAAATATCAATTTAATCATAGAGTTTGTAATCTGGTCTGGACCGGGAGCTGCTTGCTTTACAGTTAGTATCACATCTGCCAGTTCAGCCATAGTGACTTCCCGAAAGTCCGAGGTTGCGCTTTTGAATGTCACAGGTCTCAAGCATGACGAAGCGAAACGCGCTTCAAGTCCTTTCGCGATGCCCTCTAACAAATCTGTTGTCTCTTTAGGAGACAGCACTACTGAATGCGAATATGCTGGTACCTTCGTCGATTTTTTGTTCCGTAGAAATCTGTACAGGGCAGATCTTTTATCGGGTTTTGATAAACGCGAATGTAAGTCAGAATTGTGTTTATCTTTAGCTATTGCAACTGTACGTTTAAACAGCGCTGCGTGGAACTTATAGTCAACCCAATTTTTTGGAGTATGGTTGTGGCGTAAACGTTTCCAAGCAGCTTTACGTCGCCTATACGCAAGCGTACAATCTTCATTCCACCAAGCTGAATTTGACGGTGTGCTGCCGTACTTAACAGAAAACTCTGCCGGCTGGATAGAGTCACTTAGACACGCTACGACTGAAGCAGCTCGTTGCTGTCCGACGCGTCCTCTCAATGACGAGAGCGCGGAGTTTAAAACAGTTTTATAAATTTTATAGTTGATGAACCGTTGTTGCCGGATAGCAGAGGTAAGTTGTGGTAGCATTATTTCATAGGTAATTGGTACATGATCACTACTCGTCCCATTATCAAACGTTTCCCACGATGAAATCATAAACTGGCCACAAGAAAATGTTAGGTCTAATGTTGATGAGCTTATCCCGCGTAGAAAGGTAACTTGTCCAGAGTTATGGCAGCGAAAATTATTATCCTGCAACCAATTCCACAATCTTTTGCCACAGCTATCTGTTTTAAGCCCCCAAGAGGTGTGATGCGAGTTAAAATCCCCAGCCAATAAAATTGAATTTGACGAAGAATTCTTGATAACACAGTCTAGGTGATCTGTGCGTCTTACTCCATTAGGAAAGTACGCATTAATCACTGTAATCCTGTTGGAGTTAGGTAACAAACAATCTAATCCTAACAATTCACAATCCGGACAAATATGTTCAAAAGTTACAGAAACGTGATGACACATTTTTGAAGATATTAGAACCAATAATCCACCTCCTCTACCTGGCCGATCCAGTCTAAATGTTCGAAAATATTTCAGAGTAAATGTTTGGTTTGCTGAAAGCCAAGACTCTTGAAGTAAAATTATACTAGGATTTGTTTGCTGTATGAGATAAATAAGATCTATGTAAGCGGAAGATACGGAGCGACAATTCCACTGAAGAACTTTTACAGGCGCTATGATGAACTTAATATAGTTGACTCTACTGCAGAACGCAAAACGTCCTGCTCATTGTTGGTATCAGTAATAACTTTTTTTGGTTTTGACATTGGCAAATTGGTTGGAGACAATGGAGCATTGCGTCGTTTATGAGTGATATTACCAAGCCTCATGTCACCAAACGACCCACTGGGCCCCACAGGGGTAGGCGACTGAGTGCTGACGAGCGTTTCAGGGTTAACATCTTCTTGACGCCGATTATTTTGTTCATTGTCGATGTGCTCAGCTTCACCCTGGACCGTGACAGTGTGTGCAGCGAAGGAGGGAAGAAGGCTGTTTAACCTGGCGGCGAGCATCTCGGTCAGACCTTCAGCAAAGGTGTTGAAAAGCCGTTCCATAATCATCGGCATGGCCTTATCTATCGCTGCCGACACTGCGGAAGCGACCGTCGCTTCAATTGACCCACACTGGCGTGACGTAGCAGCAGCGTACCCCACTTCGCGCTCTTTAATTAAGGAAGTTGCCTCAGACCGAGAACAACGGCGTTTCTCCATTATGTCTAGAATTTGTGTTTCACGTTCTCGAGCAGGGCAGCTATTGTCCGTGGCTGTGTGTGCTCCATCACATAGGCAACACCTGCAGTTGTCTTCCTGACAATTTGATGCGGCATGTGCCCCACCGCAATTCGCACATCTCAATGAGGACCTGCAAGCATTAGCGCTATGTCCAAATCGCCAGCAGTTACGGCATTGCAGTGGGCGAGGTGTCAATGCCTCTACACGGAATAGATAAGGCCAGGCCTTCAGCTCAGAGGGGCGTGTGAGACCAGCAAAGGTAACGATGACGCTTTCAGTAGGGACTCGCGTATCACCTACAGGTCTGGTGCATCTGTAGACAGATGTCACGCCAGCCGGAGAGACCATCTTTAAGAATGCTTGAGGACTAATGTTAGTTGGAACACCACGAACAATGCCCTTCACGCAAGCAAGATGAGGGGGGATAAAAGCGCGAACAGCAATGAACGCAAATCTCGTGGCGGCCAGTAAGTCTGTTAAGCATTGAATATTTGAAGATCTGCATAGCATGCCAGTCTTGCCGAAAAAAAAAAAAAAGGATCATCTGTACAGCATGACGCCTGCTTCGTTGTCGTCCCGAAAAACCGCCTGACCCACTAGCTGGAATCTACAAAACATTCCTATCATCGTTCTTTTTCATATTAACACGTGTCAATGTCAAACTTATTCGGCCGAACTTGTGGCCGTTAAACGAAAAATTAGATTACAGCGATACAGACTGGCACTGACAGCGGCGAGCTGAGCGTCACAACCTGAGCTGAGGTCACATAAATATGTGACCAACTGACAAGCGGCGAAGCACGTCGGCATTTATACATGTGCCGTCGGATATTCCGGCGTTTTCGCAGGCTCCAGCGTAAGTTCCAGAATAATGTGTAACGTTCGCGTTGCGCGCGTTATCTTAACAAAAAGATCGACTACAGTCTTGAAGCTTCTAGAACATTGCAGGCGCGGTTTGCGCCGAACAAAGCTTGAGGAAGGAATGTGGTAATACAGTACGACGAATTTCAGACTGTGACCATATTTATTTCATAGATGGTGCTCGGTCAGATAAGCGATCGGTGGAAACCTTTTGCAAGCCTAAATGTGCTTGATGCAGAAAACTTTGCCATTTCTCACTCTTTAGAAAAAAAAGAAAAGATGAGTGAAGGAGAAAAGCAGGAACGTTAACCAAACACTATAGTTGTTTTTCTACCCTATACGCTGGGTGTTGGAGAGAAGGAATAATAGATAATATAGGAAAAGTAAGAGTAAGAACAATAGGCGGAAATGTTGTAGGCCCGTGTGCTCAGATTTGGGTGCACGTTAAAGAACCCCAGGTGGTCGAAATTTCCGGAGCCCTCCACTACGGCGTCTCTCATAATCATATGGTGGTTTTGGGACGTTAAACCCCAGATATCTATCTAAGAGTAAGAACAATAACTCAATTAGCGTGACCTCATACATAAACTCGCACTTGTAATTCTCACTAAAAAGTAAAATGTATTATGCAATGTCCTGGCGGCATAGCCTCTAGAATCCTGCCAGAACTAGTGTTCCTTTCTCTCAGATTGATTTGATGATTGATTAATTGATTGATTGATTTGTGGGGTTTAACTTTCCAAAACCACCATATGATTATGAGAGACGCCGTAGTGGAGGACTCCGGAAATTTCGACCAATTGTCAGATGGAGGCGTTTCGCCGGCCACCCGCCGTGATCGAGCGTGCCGTGTGGATGGCGGTGCATGCAGCGCTCCCCTCGTCGTTTTTTACGAGGCTGCAGAGAAACTCGACGCAGTCGCATCGGCAGTGACAAATGGTTGACCGCTTCCACGACGCACTTTCGGCACCGAAGGGGCCCTTCTTCGCTGTCGGCTTTTGTGAAGTGCATTTTAGGTTATGGCTGCGACGAGCCACTCGTATACACATTGACCGTGAAGCAGAGGACATTCCTCTTCAGACTCACCCCTCACGTGATCTTTCTTTTGTTGACAGTGTCAATAGGACGAGCCCGTCGGCGGAGAGCAGTGGACTCCAGGTTTCGAACTAGTGATTATTAGGCGGGAGTCGAGTCCCGTGTGCAGAGACGTCTCCGTTCTTCATGGCAGTTCAGTTTGGTCTACGCTGTGCTTATAAGAAAGTCAACTTCCGGATCAACAATATTAAATTGATGGCAAGCTTCTGCATTGTCTTTTCTGGGCTTTAAATAGTTCTCGGTCGTTCCTCTTCATGCAGTAAAATTTCTGACCACGTAGGAGAGCTTGAAGAGCGTCCGTGCTGCAATGTTGACGACTGATGATATAGTAAGGTGCATTGAACCGAGACATCTTTGGGTCTTTTGTAGCTCTTCGTAGGACGAACACGCACAAAGCCGCAATTGAATTTATCTCCTTCTAATGCACCTTAAGAGACAAGAAGAGAGCAGAGTGGATTAGGGAACAAACGGGGGTTAAGGATATCATAGCTGAAATCAAGAAGAAGAAATGGACATGGGCCGGGCATGTAGCGCGTAGACAGGATAACCGCTGGTCATTAAGGGTAACTAACTGGATTCCCAGAGAAGGCAACCGGGTTAGGGGGAGACAGAAGGTTAGGTGGGCAGATGAGATTAAGAAGTTTGCGGGTATAAATTGGCAGCAGCAAGCACAGGATCGGGTTAACTGGCGTATCATGGAAGAGGCCTTTGTCCTGCAGTGGACGTAGTCAGGCTGATGGTTATGATGATGATGTGTGGTGATGATGGTGTGTGTGTGCGTTGATAATTGACTATATATTTTAACGTGGGAATCAATATTGTTACTCACTATGTCGGTAAGTTTCTTATATAGTCTTCGAATGGTTGTTGTTGAGTACAGCTCATTAACTGAGAGTCCTTGTGACACAATGAATTTGCAAGCACAGTGCGACATATTTTTAATTCAAGTTCATGAAGTAAGTCCACACGTTTTCCTTCGGCCTCGACCATTGCGTGCATGGGCGGTCTTGTTTCATATCACGCCTTTTAATATGGATGTTATTGATTTTCGATCCATCGAACTGGGAGCTCGCACAAGCCAGCCAGAACAGGAAAGTCTTCCAATATGGAAGTCCAAACGTTTAGTGGGGTCTAAATTTGAACGTTTTGATACGTCATCGCGTAGGCTTTCAGTTTTTGCCCAACCGAGCTCATCAGAACAGTATAGAAGGACTTGATAAGTACTATCAGCGTCAAATCAAACCCGAACAGCGGCAAGCTTTCGCGATCCGTCCACATATCACCATAGACAGGCAGGCATAGGCAGGCAGGCAACTGGACGGTGCACACTATACAATCGCGAAGGCTTACATCAATGTTACCTGAAAATAAGTATCTGCTGAATCCTAACGCTCAATGTGTCTGTCTGTCTGTCTGTCTGTGTCTGTGTCTTTGTCTGTGTCTGTGTCTGTCTGTGTCTGTCTGTGTCTGTCTGTGTCTGTCTGTGTCTGTCTGTGTCTGTCTGTGTCTGTCTCTGTCTGTCTCTGTCTGTCTCTGTCTGTCTCTGTCTCTGTCTGTCTCTGTCTGTCTCTGTCTGTCTGTCTGTCTGTCTGTCTCTGTCTGTCTGTCTGTCTCTGTCTGTCTCTGTCTGTCTCTGTCTGTCTGTCTGTCTGTCTCTGTCTGTCTCTGTCTGTCTGTCTGTCTGTCTGTCTGTCTGTCTGTCTGTTTGTCTGTCTGTCTGCCTGTGCGTGCGTGCGTGTGCGTGTGTGTGTGTACGAGCGCATGTGCATGCGCGCGATGCTATTATTCTGTGTGATGCTTTGCTTCCTGAAGTGTCACTGGGTCTCCTTTTAATAAAAAAAACAATATAGATGTCCAATTCCTGGAAACCTTCCAATGTGCTATACTTGGCGACCACTTTATATTTTTCGCCCAACCTTCTCAGTTTGGCCCTAATGGTCACGCTCAAATGTGACTATGAATACTCCTTATTTCACTTCAGCGCCGAGAGCATTTGACGCTCTTCCCCACGCGGTTTTAAAACGAAGCCAGCAAACAAGCAACAACGAACCTCGCGCGTGTGGCTGCAATACGCAGATATTCGTTCAAGAGCATGCCGCACTAAGTCTCGGAAAACGGCAATTCCGGATGCCACGCACGTCGGCTTCTTATGCCACGCTGATTACTTCACTGCCTCTGAATTGCCCCAGAATGGCATTGCGTCTCCTCTGAAGGCGAGAATGTGCGATAGCCCTCTTGAACCCGTACGGTAGAGTACCGTTCTATATGCCGCTGTAAAAGTTTACTCCTTATCTAGTATCTCCTTATACTGTACCTTTTGTGGCCTCCTTTCTTTTTTTTCTTCGTTGTGCCGTGATATTTGGCCTTTTTAAGAACGCTATAAGGCTGGCATGACGTGCATGTGGCATTTGCATATATGGAAGAAAGCATGGGCCTCGACAGGGAGGGGGTGTGCAAAAGGGGTACTCGCCCCCCTCAAGCCACATCAGCACTTGCCCTCATCCAATCACCAGAGGCCCCATCCGCACTGCGATGTAGCTCAAGCTTGCAAACCCCCCGCGCCCCCCAAAGACAAGACAGAATAAAATGAGGGAAAGGCAGGGAGGTTAACCAGAAAATGGAGCATCCGGTTTGCTACCCTGCACTAAGGGAAAGGGGAATGGGGAAGAAAGATGGGAAAGAAAGCGAAGAGGGAAATAGACGCGCGCAAAAAGACAAACTCCCCAAAGACAAAATCCCTATGGCGCTTATGGGTGTGAGCTGAAGTTTCTGAAGCGGATTTCCCAAAGCAGATTGCCTAGAGAACGCTTTGTTTAGAGGTGTGAACTAATAATAATAATAATAATAATAATAATAATAATAATAATAATAATAATAATGCGATGATGATGATGTAAGTGCGTTGGGTGTTGTGTTCCGGAAGCAGTGTGTGAATTCTCTCGTACGGGCTTGAGAAGTCTCTTGTATCACCGCGTGCTGAAGAAACAAAACACAGCGAAAAGGTGTAAACAGGTGCTTTTGTTTGGTTTGTCTCTCTTGCTCGGACTAACTAATTGGTCTATTTTCATGCTTTTTTATTAGATTATTAGATCCGTGAATCAGATCGCCTCGTGCGTCGAAGCTATCGATTGCTTTTAAAGTCAATGCTGTATAAACTTGACGCACTTACAGACGGTTCTTAATAGGTGGCGTTTAAAAGGGTCAAGGGCATGACCCTGAGGCGAGAAGTGTCGAGCCGATTAGTGGCGCCGGGTTTCGCTCGAAATTCTTCCGGCCTTGTGGATCTGTGGAGGAGGGGGGTCAAGTGAGTGCGCCATGCACCGACGCACGCACAACGGCCCCGTCATCATATCGGGTCGTCTGTTTTTTTTTTTAACCTCTCCGTGATATTTTTTTCCCTCCGTGCTGTCGTCGCATTTGCCCTAGGGTTCTTTGCTCATATCGCTCACGTTTTCCAGTCCCCATCGGAAATCTACAGTATGCGAGTCGGCACCCAAAATGTTTACGTGTCCGAATTGGGTGGATTTGGGGCACTGTACTGCAAAACTGGTAACGTTCATGATCAATTATGGGAATCTGAATCACGTTCTAACTCTCTCTCTCTCTCTGTGTGTGTGTGTGTGTGTGTGTTACGTTTTAGTATTCGTGTTGTTCAGTGTTTACCACTGCAGCTGCTTGTTCCTTTTATATCACCCGAGGGCTTGTCTAACTGGCTGTCTAGTGTCCGAGTCGCCCTATCTTCTCAACTTTTATCCTTTCATTTGCTCTTCTACACATGCACCGACATAAACGAACCATTTCTATTTGAACACGTGTCCGCCCCACGAAAAATTTATAGGCGTCCTCTTACATGATGCCAGGGTACAACAATCTGCTGTTTCTTGGCAATTACGTGTTAGCATCGACAGGTTGGGGAAAACTTTGCTGGCAAGGAGCTATTTCCCAATGTGAGTGTGTTATCTATTGACGCACATACATCACTTGAGCAGAATATCTAAGCCTTCTTTTTGTAATCTGGTCTGTTAACAATAAGTGTTCGAGCTTTTCCTTGTGCAATCTCACGTCTGGATATGCGCGTGTGAGATAAGTCTCAGGTGTTATGCACACGAAGAAGCTGTTTCTGAGAACGCGTCTATCTTATGCTGACAAGGGTGGAAAGGAAAAAAAAAACAATGCTGAGACCCGACTATGCACTAAGTGTGTCGCCGATACCATTCTTTATTTTTCTGCCATAGAAAAACTCGTGCTACAACCCGATAGCGTCAGATCCCCATTTTTTACAGTGAAAGCTGTTATGAGATCACTTTACGGGTCACGCGTTGTCGTTGCCCGCCGCCGCTGGTGTCCGCAAGCACATCCACGCGAAAATAGAAAAAAAAAACTTGCACTAATGATACAGTGGGGTTTGAACCCGGGTCCACTGGGTGCCAGCCCAATATTTTACCACCGAGTTACACCGGTGCTTTAAACTTGTTGTCAAACTTGCCTTAGGCAGGCATGACCAGCCCCAATGGCACAGTGGGGCTCGAACCCGGGTCTGCTGGGTGCCAGCCCAGTATTCTACCGCTGAGCTACACCGGAGCTTGTGACTTGCGGTCAAACTTACCTTAAGCAGGCTGGATGTTGGTAATGCAATCGTATTAATACGAATTATAAAGCGTTTTACAACAGCGAAAGAACAACCAGTCGTCGCACAATGCGAATAGCGTAACGAGTGGGCCGTCCAATTCTCCAAACCATCACAAAAGCTTGTTCTTGTTCCCCTATTAACTGTGGCGCATACCCACTTCAGCCACAATTCCTCATCGTCGTCAGCCCCTGTATGGACAATTGGCACAAACTTCCTTGGAAGTGTTTAGTGGATACCACGCTTTCCAGAGGAATGACGAGAATAGCATAGCAAATGCCGGCCTACTAGCTAAAAGTTTATTAATAATGGCCTAGTGGGTGCCAAGGAAGCGTGCTTGCAGTAGTTACCCAATGCGTGTTTTGAAAAGGCTCTGAAAGGCCGCTCTTCTAGCTTTCGCTGTGACTTTGCGGCGCGTATACCGCGGAGGCCTGGCGTTCCTTTTTTAAACACTGAATCTGTTATTGGTAGCGCATTCATGTCCGGTACCCGTTGTAATGCTTGTGGGCGTCATAAACGGTTATGGGCCACAAAAATTGGGTGAATCTAATTACTCGCCACTTGGTCTACGTGGCAACCCCCCCCCGAATAATTGTCTAAGGGGTCCAAAGCCAATGCTATACTTTACTCAATCGGAGCTGTCATCTCATTATTCAATGTTCAGCTGTGTGACCATGCAGGTTTTTGATGATATTGCCCGACAAGCACTGCCGATGTTTCACTCCAAGAACGGTCTACTTCCCACTCTTACCCACACAAAGCCGAGAGTCAGAGGCAGGCCGCCGGCAGAGGCACGCCAACCGCAATCCTAACACGGTCATTGATGTCTGTGTTTCGCTCATCCCGATAAACGTCTAACTTTTCTGTCAAAAGATAGAACGTAACATACGAAGGGCAGAGAGGTAAACAAGCTTAATTGCCCGAATGGTGTCTCGGCACTAGGTGATGGTGTACTGGCACAGAAGATGAGGACTCAAAAACACAACGAAGAATATACGCTATAGACATTTCCTCCGCTGCCAGTGAATTATAATTAAGAAATCACAGGGTCTCTTATATGTTCACGCGCCTTAGACTACTCGATGGCGAAAGCGACCAGGTGTGGCTATCTGATCGTCTTCATTGAATCATCTTGATTGCTGATTCTTTTTTAGGGGGGATGACCATAATTGTCTTGTGGTTTCTTGTCTCAGAACCATCATATGATTTTGAGGGACGCTGTAGAGGAAGAGGGCTCTGGAGATTTTTACCACCAGGTGTTTCTTAACGTGCGCCTAAAATACAGGCACTAGGGTGCTTAACCATTCGTCTCTAACGAAATGCGGTCGTTGGGGTTCAAATTAGATACCGCTTTCTTCGGGTCAGCCGTCACGCACCATAACCACTTCGCTATTTTGGCAGCTGATGGTATAGCAATGTTTGAAACCCCTCGTGTTGACGGCGACGACTACGTCGATGTTCACGTTTGCCTTTCGATTGGACACATACGGCTTTCGCTTTAGTAAAAGCAACACCATCGAATTTAGAGCATTTCGTTTTAACACCTGAGGCAAACGCACTGATATCTCGGTCTACGTGAAGGAATTGTTCTTTTCAATCGTTGTCCGTAGGTTCTTGTGCACTCAAGTAAAAAAAAAATATTGCAGAACTCACTCAATGGTCTGTTTGCACCCGCAGGCTTAACATTCTGGCCATCTTTCTTTTTTTTTCAATCATTTGTTCTGATAAGCGGCAAGACAAAAGAAAGGGAAAGCGAACGAGGCTTATCTTTTCCAAGCTCAACATTTCACAGCGTGCCAGGAGCAAAATGTGCCTCTGTACTACGCAGACAAACGCCATAATGGATACGCTGAAGGAAAACCCACTTCACTAGACGGCCGCCTGTTTGAGTGGGATTTATGTACTTTAGCCACCAACCTCGTTGTGGTGAATGCTGATAATCGGCTGCGACAAAAAAGTGACAATGGACCTTTACTGCGAGCATGAGAGCCAGCTTGGCTGCGCCCATTATTTTCACTTTCCTATCGGAGCACCGTCTGCAAGTCTTTCTCTAATGGTATCCTGTTCAGAGTGGCACACGCCATTAAGGCCTGGCCATTGTGTCCCTCTGTACAAAAGCTGACATTCCGCTTGGTACACTAGTTCGTGGGGCGAAGATACTTGAGAAGGCATGTGGTCGTGCCAATAGGGATTTGGGTCACGTGAAAATTATCGGGCCTGTTCTGTACTCTCGACCTGTAACAGTGCGTGCCCTCAATCTTTTAGATGGTCGGTCGTTGTCGGAGCTCGGGATAGGACAACGGCCAGCTTAGCACTTGTCGTATCGGGAAAAAAATGCTCACAATATGCTACGGCGTCTTTTGTTTCTCGTGGCATTTTCATTCAGTGTTAGGGATCATTCTTTTATTTAGTGCTAATTCTTATTTTTCTTGACCTTTGTCAAGGTACACCAAGATACTGTACACTTCTGTGAAGTTTCCATGCTATGATCATTTTTGTCCCACTCAACGTAGGATACTTGAAAGTGTCAATTTACAATTGACAGTGTTTGAAGACTTGTCTGACTTTGAGGTAGGCCCACATTTTTCGTCAGAAATCGCAGACAACAAAGTACAGTGACATCCCAAGGGCAACTCGTGTCGTAATTTCTCTTCATTAATGATGTCTTTGTGTTCTAAGTGTACTACTCGCGCATGGACACACTATAATTGAGGGCTAAGTAATCCTTTTACACCGTGGTACAGGGCTTCAAATTTGTTTTGCAGCGTGTCCAGTTTCTGTCATACAGGCGCAGTTATGACTCGAAAACTAACTATAGCTTTCGCTGGAGAGTATTTATTGTAACTTCATATATAGGCATACATGACGTTGGTATACAGGCATCCCTTGGTGACGACATGCGGTGCATTTCGTCTTCTTATCATTCATAAGAGTATAGCGCACGACGACAAGGACACAGAAGAGAGACACACACGAACACGCATGTGGTATACATATATAATTGTTGAAACTCAACCACCTAGCCTCGCAACGTGCCTTAGGAAATTTCGTCTTCTCGTAGATATAGTTCAGGGAGGCCACTTCTTGACGGCGCAGTTGGAATGCTTACAAACATTTAATGGAGGGACGCACTCTCTAACGTTCCTGGGTCACCGATCGACCTGTACAAACACCGTAGCTATGTTATCATGGCAGTGACAAATTGTCGAAAGCGTGTCAATCTGGGTCGACTTATGCTTAGTGGTTCAATCAATCGGCCCCAATCAAGCGGCATGCGGTCAAGCAGTGGGCATTAAAGCTGCAAGCTTAAAATCAGCAGGCTTCAAGTTATCTCCCCCTTTGAACAAGAAATGCGCATGAACTTGGATAACAAACTTATCACTCGAAACGATAAGTCACTGTGCTCGTTATGTGCTTAGTGTGTAAGTTTCGGAGGCAGTTTATTATTATGAATATTAAAGTACAACGCTTTCGATGCCTCATCAGACACGAAAATAGACTGCTGTCATCAACACGAGTGATGACAAAAATTGTGACGTGATGATATCGCAGGTCGCCGCGATTTGTGACGTCATCACGTGACATCGCCGCTTGGTCGAACGTGGACCGATCACGGAGTCAGTGTAAAACCACGTGAGGCGCAGGAAGCTTTCAATGCCTCCAACCCTGGAGGCAGCGCGAGAATATGTTAGGTGCAGCAAGTTTAAAGAGGTGAGCGGGCGATGTTCAATACGTCGACTGTAAAGAAGAACGTGGATTTCGCCTCCGAGGGGAGTTAGGCGATGGACATTGAGTTTTTATGCTACGTACAAATATCTTCCAAGATTAAGTGCGTTGCCCATAGAAGCATAATTCGTAGTGTGAGCACATATTACGCCAGGTGGAGTCATACGACTGTTCGATACACGGTGATGAATAATAGGTGTTACATGTATAATCAGCGACAAAACTATAGTCTTCAAATGGTGACATATACTGCTGTTGTCAGTGGTTGGCGTAAACCTAATTGTTTATTAATATGTGAAGTCTTGGGCCCCGTCATGGTGGTCAAGTTGCTAAGGTACTCGGCTGCTGACCCACAGGTCGCGGGATCGTATCCCGGCTGCGGCAGCTGCATTTCCGATGGAGGCGGAAATGCTGTATGCCCGTGTGCTTTGATTTGGGTGCACGTTAAAGAACCCCAGTTGGTCAAAACTTCCGGAGCCCTCCACTACGGCGTCTCTCATAATCGTATGGTGGTTTTGGGACGTTAAACCCCACATATCAATCAATTAATTGTGTGAAGTCTTGCGTCCCAAAACGACCATGTGATTATGAGGGAGGCAGTAATAAAGGGCTCCGAAAATTTCGAGTATCTGGTGTTTTTTAATGTACACTGACGTCGCACAGTACCTGGGCCTCTGTATAACATTTCGCCTGCACCTAAATGCGACCGCCGCCTCAGCCGGGTTCGAACCCGCGTCCTTCGGGTCAGCAGCCGAGCACCGATCCACCAATCCGGGCAAACCTAACTGATTTGAGTGATAAGACCGTATACATCTGTATGTGGGACATGTGCGGATGCGTATATATAGTTGCTTATAATTATCTTCTTCCTTTTTTTTGTGCAGTCCAAGTCCTTCAGCGAGAAAGTTCAAAGTGTCGATGTCGGTACTACGAATGCAGTCAAATTTGGATGGATACAAGGAGTACTGGTGAGTTCATCTCGGTCTTGTTCCGTAGTAACCGAGTACAGTGACCTCCCAAGGGCAACTCGTGTCGTATTTTCTCTTCATTAATGATGTCTTTGTGTACTAAGTGTATACTACTTACTCATTGAAACACTAATTTAGCGCTAAGTAATGCTTTTACACGGTGGTACAGGGCTTTAACTTGGTTTGCAGCGTCTCCTGTTTGTGTAATTATGACTCGCCTCCAGCGCCAACGTTATCTCTCGAGACCGCAGAAATGTGACGGGGCCAATTACTTGTCGCAGTTATGTTAAACAACTAAATGGTGCCGCATTTCAATTCGTCGGTACGTGGCGATAAATACATGAAGCCAACAAATAACAATAAAAACTCATGCAGCGTTATTTAAATATTTATTTTAACTTTTGTAAGTGTCTAGTGATAATCTTTGCGCTAAACTTCACTTGCTACATTGTATGTCGGCCTCAGTACGTTGCGTTGAGAAAATAACTGGGACCCTCTAACTAGTTGTCTTTTTTCGTTCAACCCTTGATCAGGTACGATGTCTTCTCAACATATGGGGTGTCATGCTTTTTCTTCGGTTGTCCTGGGTCGTGGGACAAGCAGGAATCGGTGAGTTCTTACAGTTTCTTTTTAACCTGCAGAAACGCGAAAGTTTCATTGCTTCGCTGTTTCCTCTTGAATAATATTCATGCGCGAAACGAGCACTGTGTATTCAAATGAGTTAGTGCGTTCGAGTAGGCTAATTCTTTCGAACATAGCGAAAGGGATAGGACGTTGATGAACGCAGATTGGTGAGAAGTCTCAGGCAGCAATGCAATATCGGGCTTCTTAACGACTAAGTTCTTTAAAATCAGAATTAATACATGCTGTCTTTCAAATGTGCACTAAAGACCCGAACTTGGAACGAAAACAGCCCCATCGGATCATAAATTGTGCAATTCGGATCTGCCGTGACCGTGTGTCACATTATCGTACGTTATAACTGCGAAAATCCCATAAATTTTTAAGTGCAGTTCGATCATGTCTCCTCGTGGTTGCGACATCATAGTTCTCGGCGATTCATTTCAATGAAAACTTGGAAAAACGAGCGCTGCTTTTGTTGGCTAGCAGCTTTTTCTTTCTTTAGTTGAAGTTACAATTTAATTCAAAGCTTACAGTTTCACCGCATGTCACGCGCCTGTGACGACCGACAGTTCAGCAATAAAAAATTTCTGAAATATGCGCCTGCATCGAAAAAGAAGCACTCAGTCGTCCGTTTTTTTTATTCATGCAGAAGAAGCACAGATATCTTCGTTTCGAGGATACAGCTTCAGAAATTTCTTCATAGATACAGCATTTAGTGTATGGAAAAGCATTCACTTTTATGGCCTTCTTGTACTTTGTCATGAAGGCAGTACACGGACAATTGAGGAAGTTGTTTGTGGCAAGAATACTTTATTACTCTTTCCCAACTGTTTGAGAAAAGGAAGCATTCGGGACGTTTCTTGCTTGCTCGCCATAATGCCGGACCTGATCGGTCATAAAAGTACTCTGCGAGATTGAATCTGGATATTGAGTGTTTCGTTCCGGCCTCATGTCAGAAGTTTTCGATTTGAATTAAAGAAATAACTTGAGATTACAAGCATAAAGGTTGCAAATCAAGTGATATGCAATCGGGCAAAGTGAATCTCCTTGAAAACGTGGTACGGCTGCGTTTGCGTCATTGAGAATGGTGCGAAATAATTTTATCTTGTTATGGTGACTTCGAAGAACATAGCAGCCGAACCTTTCAAATGTTGACCCGCAGGTCGCGGGATCAAATCCCGGCTGTGGCGGCTGCATTTCCGATGGAGGCGGAAATGTTGTAGGCCCGTGTACTCAGATTTGGGTGCACGTTAAAGAACCCCAGGTGGTCAAAATTTCCGGAGCCCTCCACTACGGCATCTCCCATAATCATATGGTGGTTTTGGGACGTTAAACCTCACAAATCAATCAATCAACCTTTCAAATGAAGATAGATGCTGGTGGAGCCCTGAACTGAGGATCCCACCCACTTTCCCAGAAACCTTCTAGCGAATAAAAATAAAGTTTCTTCTCTCTCTGAATGATTTAATGATTGAAGTTGCCCTCTTTGTGTTTATTATTTTTGATAACTTCAAAGGCAGTGGTGAGTATGGTAATATAGCTGTTATTGATTTGTGGGGTTTAACGTCCCAAAACCACCATATGATTATGAGAGACGCCGTAGTGGAGGGCTCCGGAAATTTCGACCACCTGGGGTTCTTTAACGTGCGCCCAAATCAATATAGCTGTTATATAAGGTATAACTGTTATATTATTTTCGCTACACAACAGTCCGACTTTAGACAATATAATTCCTCTATTGAAAGAGAGAAAAGGTAATGGGGCAAGTCTATGACAGGAAAGTCATATATATATATATATATATATATATATATATATATATATATATATATATATATATATATATATATATATATATATATATATATATATATATATATGAGATCTAACAGACAAAAATGCCAAGGCAAGTATAGGAGAAGTTATTAGAACCAATGTAATGTAAATAGGAAGAAAGAAAATTGGGTGAAGAAATAACTTACCGTGAGCAGGAAGTTACCCTGCTACGGCAAGTTACTTTTTCACCCACTTTTCTTTCCTCTTAAACTCTAAAGGTCGTCGTGCCTCGCCATTGCGCGCGTCAATCTGCGCGCACGCCTCCACATGGCGTAGTCAAAGTGCGTACACATGTCTCCATCCCGACGATCTACGCCCATGATCAATGATTAGACAAACTTTTGTGGTAGGTGCAGTAATTAAAGGTGAAAACGTAACTAGAGAGAAAGTGGTGTGACAGTCAGACGAGCGTCGCTTATTAAATGCAGAACTTGATCGAAAGTCTCTGTTACGAATATTTGTACACCACGGCCGGTGTAGATGAAAACGCTCAGAGTTCGTCCACACGAGCGCGTTTTCATCATCAGTAGCGATATGGCATTACGGGTGCGCGTTGTGCACGCGCACTCTAAAGGTCGTCGTGCCTCGTCATTCCGTGCGTCACTGTGCACGCACGCCTCCACATGGCGTAGTTGAAGTGCGTACACATGGCGTGGTGGTTCACTGGCGTGTGCGCTTTTCTCGGAATTTGGGCGCTTTGTACTTCTTGTGGTTCTACCGCAAGTTTGCTTTGAAGTTCCAGCAGTTAAATAGAGCATGAACGTCACTTCGCTCACTGCCGCGGCCGCGTTACGAAAGGGCGTGTTGCTCACACATGTAGTAAGAATTGCAAACGTTGTCCGCGCTCGTCCTGTGTACGCTCATTTCGTGCGTGATTTCTGCATGCAAGTTTCGAACTGCTTGCCGTCGTTCGAGTGACATTGCAATTTGTTACTGCAGCATTCATTTCTTCGTCTTCGGGGCGACACAGTGCACAATGGATGGTCAACTACATCTTCGAGGGCATGCACGTTTCACTTTCGTGTTATAGCGATTCCTAAAAGGAGGGATCAACCATGTTTACGTTTTTTGCCATCTGATTGGGGTCTCTTTTTAGACGTCATTTCCGTGACGGAAACACGTCACTGAAGTATTGGCGGTCACCTGCATAAAATACTGTGATGGTAAAATTGCATTTTTGTTTAATTAAAACAACAGTTCCCAGAGCTTATGGTTTTACTGTGCAATAAATTTCAGGCCTTGCCATTGCTATCATCCTGCTGGCATCTGCGGTCACCATGCTAACAACGCTTTCGATGTCAGCAATTTGTACAAATGGAGAAGTCAGAGGAGGTACGTAGATGGAAAGCGACATTTTATGCGTGAAAAAAATTTTTTTCTGTAGGAAATACAGAAACCTTAAGTCCCCTGCAGGCCGCAGATAGGGCGATTCCACTCTTCGACCTTAACTACACGCAGACACGCGCTTTTAAACTATAGCGAAAAAATGAAGTCCATAGTACAATTACCAATTTCATGAAATGTGTACAACTACTTTATGATTTCGCAGGTGATGTCATTTCTACTTCAGTGTCGACCGACGCTTTGTTAAAAAAAATCAAGTGGAACAGTGCACACATTTAGAAATTGAACGTCGCAAGTAATATGGTGTGATCTTGGAGGCATACCCAGTTTTGGCTTCAATATCACCTGAAGTGTGATTTGCATATTTTCACATTAGATTCATTGTTCAGTCAATATCACCTGAAGTGTGATTTGCATATTTTCACATTAGATTCATTGTTCAGTTTAGTGAGTCTCAAATCATTTTTTCATAAGCAGGGGAATGTGTGGGTATAGTGGTTGACGTTTTATTGCCGATACACTTTTATATGCGAAATTTTCATGCATGCTCAACTTATACCTCTTAAACTACGGCCCATGCACGGAATACTGCAAGAATGGGATTGCTTGATGTTGTAGCTGTATATTTACATAGGAACACCCTGTCGCGACAAAAGACAACGGGTATATGCCACCACTATCTCCGGATCAAAGATATATGCCATTTGTATATCCTTTTCTCAAATGCACCGTGCTTTCTTGTTTATTTGGTTGTTTGTTAGTTTGCAGTTAAAGGTATTGTCTACTACATTTTTTCAACTGCTTATCGCAGGCGGGACATACTACATGATATCACGGAGTCTTGGTCCGGAGTTCGGCGGTGCCATTGGGTTGATTTTCTCCTTAGCAAACGCAGTGGCAGTTGCCATGTACGTCGTGGGTTTCGCAGAAACCGTGCAAGCCGTGATGAAGGTGAGGACTTCAGGGGCAGACTTTGCTTGCCTCTCTGTGGTTTTTCAGTAAAGTTTTATCTGTAAAATTTGAGCAAAGGGGAGGTATAGTTGCTTATCGACGTGCGCAAATGTTTTGCTACGTATCGTGGCAATACTCATTTCGTACGTTGTGCTATGAACGCTTGTTTCCGTTAGATTGTTCAGTATATTACTCTACGCACAAGCTTTAGTACCGTGAAGAGAGAGGGAAGTAGGCGTTTATTTTCCAAACAGTGCCCCGAGCAATGTCCGGTGTCACCCTGAGGTGGGAGGGCTCCTTAGTCCAAGAACCCTCTGGCTTCTGCTGCCCTCTTGGCTCTGGCGACAAGTTGTTGTTGGTCTTCCAGGTCCTCGAGGGCGAGCTTCGCCTCCCACGTTTCGGTTAGGTCTTCATTCGTCCGTCCTGCTTCGTTATCAGTCGTGTGTTGTTGCAGATTACGTCTGGCAATTCACTGGCATGCAAGAAGCAATACGGTGCATTAGGGCCTCATGCGTGTATGTGTTGTTTTGCAGGCGTCCCAGTGTTACGCTTTCCTCTTTTGTCAGTTTTGGTTGTGGTGGAGGGTATACTCGTCGCTCTAGCCTGAATTGCTGGAGTAACGACGAATATGTGTTTTGAACAACCCCCGTCTCTTCAACGACGGGTCAGATAGCGCGCACGATAAACCGCCGTTCGACCTCACGCGGCGCTCCATTCATTTGCTAACAATGTGTGTTAATGTTGCTCATTGAGTCCGAGACGCGTGTATCTTGCTGTCTCAAAGCTTTGTTGACAATGACATAAAATAAGTGCACTACAAGTATTGTCATACTTTCCCCTTTTTGACCAGTATAGTTTGTCTCGAAAGGCGACGCGTTTGCTACGATTGTTTTGATAGCTGTCACTGTGAAGTGGTTCGAAATTTTGACACCATAATCGGTGTGGCGCGTGTCCCACTCGCAGAGGCAAGACCAGCTGATCGTGGATGGCGACATGAACGACATCCGCATCATCAGTTGCGCCACGGTGGTCGTGCTTCTCTGCATCGCACTGATCGGCACTGAGTGGGAGTCAAAGGTGGGCGCACTTCAACGCATTCAGCTCTCACACGGGGAGTCACGTGCAATCAATGTGACTCATTTTCTTTTGTTTTTGCCAGGCGCAAATCGTGCTTCTCCTGATCCTCTTGGCGGCCATGGTTGACTTCGTCGTCGGGTCTTTCTTCACGCCCACCACAGACCTCATGGCCAGGGGCTTCGTCGGCTACTCCGGTGAGCCTGCCAAGTGGAGGACACGAAATGTGTCTCATTACCACCGCCGTGCCTGGGTGCAGTATACATGCGTGTAACGCTGCGAACGACCTGAAAAGTTTACCTTTTATGAAAAATATGGCGAAGAGCTTTAGTTGCTCTTACGTTCCGCTAACAATGTTTGCTGCAGTAGTACGTAGCATCTATTTTGTGTATTTCCTATCGAAAGCATGGAAAATAGTTTTGAAATTGTCACATGATTTGTTGGTACACCAACTACCATTTACGCCGCTGGACTTCTTCCACTTTCGCGCTGTTTGTTTTTATGGGAGATACCTTAGTTTTGATTCCAAAGTCAATAAATGAAGACGAATTTAAGATCACTTGTGGCATCTGGACGCGTACAATAATCTACAACGCAGAAGTAAGGATTAAGCCGGAAGTGGGTTGGGCATACAGGCTGCAAGTATATATAGAATGAGATATATATATATATAAAAAGACAGGAGTAAAAAAGCTATTCAATTTTCAGATAATCGCTGAGCTATTAGTTATACATAGGGTGCGAAGGAAAGGAAAGGGCTGTATGAAACAGCAGAAAGCTAAAAGGCATGAATAAAGCTAACACTATATAGGGTCATAGATTTCACACCTTGAACTGAAACTGGGAGCTTTGTGTTCTTGTATTTTAGGATAGTCAGCTGATGCAGAAAAAAAAAAGCCACAAATCTCTGAAACTTTTGTTTTCTTCATGACTCAAAAACAGTAACAGTGATTGATCTCTCAGTAGAAATTTCCCTAAAATACTCCAGCCTTTCATGCCGGTCGTTCCTCTATCGAAAGTGCCCCTCGAATCAATGAATGAATAAACTTTTAATAAAAGTCCAGCGGTTTCGTGCGGGCGAGGCGGAGAAAAGAGGGGTCAGCCTCACCCTCCTCCAAGAAAAGCAATATATTCAAGTACCACGTTCAGCTGGCGCTTTATTCCAGCAACAGCAGATGGCGGCCACGACAAAGACGAACGACACGAAGACTGATGATGTTTATATACAGATGAGGAAGATGAAGTCCAATCAATGCTTACAATATTTAAACGCTGCTGTTTTGTAATTGAACCTATTGTACGGCCATGGCCGTGAGATGTATTCCACTATACGTGAATACTTTCGAAGCCAACTATCGAATGAGCAAAGCTGATGCCCTCACCCTACCCTCACCCATGCTTGTGCGCCTCCCATTGGCTCATCCTTTCCACCAAGTTAAAAGGGACAGTTGGGCGAGTTCGTTAAAACACAGGTTAGAAAAAGCGCGAAAAAAAAACACAACACACACAGATACGAATGAGACGGGAAGACGCGTTACGATATAGCGACTGAACTTTTATTAATCAAAAACATGAAAAAATGTACACGCACATTACAAAAAACAAGATAAACAAGATAATTTGGTGAAAAAAAAAACGTGCCTGGCGTTTCTTTTATTTATATGCATACTTATTTTATGGTTGCTGTTCTTTTTCTTGTTTTTTTTAGTAATGTGTGTTTGCATCTTTCTAGGCTCTTGATTAAAACATCACTTGCTAAAAGCGTGTCATTCTGGCTGCCTCGTGTTCTGGTTTTTTCGCTCTTTTTTCAAACATGACTTTCTACCACTGAGCCTCACCCTCGCCCATTTTTGCGCTGTGAAGCCCTTTCTTTCCTTTCGAATTCCACTCTAATCATGCTGTACGATCTCTGAACCAGCGTTTCGACAACGGACGGGGCGACTTCGACCCCGGCTTCGACTAAAACAACTCCGTTGTTAAAAAGCCCCATTTTTTGTGTAGTGACCGTGCTACATTATACCAGGAAAGCTGTACATTTCGTGTGATAACGCCACTTTTTTTTTTGTACAGGCACTCTGTTCATGGAAAACGTAAAGCCGGGGTTCAGGGATGGCGAAACTTTCTTCGACGTCTTCTCTATTTACTTCCCGGCGGCAACGGGTATTCTGGCCGGTGCCAACATCTCTGGTGATCTGAAGGTACGAAATTGAAAACTATCATTTTGTTTTCTAATATTATGCAATTGACTCTACATCAAAGGATTTGGAGAACGAATACAGACAAAAACACTATACTATGATTATCAAATATTTTTATCTATTCATGGAAGCACTATCTTTGAATTTTATCAAAGATAAACGTGCTATCGAATGAGTCATGGTTGTAGGGAGGAGTTGCTGATGACAAATGCGCATTCTGGGCTGTGTTGATTGCGTTAATTATACTGCCTACAGTACCAACTTAATGACTGTCAAATATAACCTCTCATCTAATGACGCGCTTTGGGGGAAATGTTTTACTTAATGATTTTGATTGTACTTTTACCCAATATGCTCCTCATTAAAGCCTAACTGAAGTCGGAAGACCAATTGTGAGACGCATTTAGCTGACGCTGCATAGCCATGTAACTTTACTACTTGACGATTAACTTGACGATTCAGTCCAGCCTTCGACACTTCTCCCAAGTCTCAAAGCACTGTGGTTCTCGCCGCTATGCCGCTCTTGCAGGATCCCCAAAAGGCGATCCCCCGGGGCACCCTGCTGGCCATCTTTATCACAACCATCTCGTACATCGCATTCGCCGTCATAGCCGGCACCACTGTCTTGCGTGACGCCAACGGAGTCCCGTTCAACCTGACCGAGGCCGGAGTCAACTTCGCCGACATCGCCAACTGCACCATGCACGAGGCCGACAAGTGCGAGTACGGACTGATGAATTACTTCCAGGTATAGTGTCACCGTTTAACGATTATGCTGCTTCCACGCTAGTGCGAATACGTGCTTGCAAATGGACCACATTCAAGCCTTTCTCGAAGAACCACATAAGGTGTCGCCATTGCTGTAGTTAAGACAATTCACAGCGCTCTCACATTTCTGATTTATTCCCCCTTTCATCGAAAAACCGAAGAATTGGCTGCTTAAACGAAGACTTTCAGAACCTTCTTGCTTGCAGCTCTTTATTTTGGTGCCTGTTTTAAAACAAATTAGTACCATATCAGAAGTATTTGACGCCTTCAACTCCAGCATTGCTAATGGCTTGTGATGGCGTTTGGTGTCAGGGTCTTTTTTTTCTACAATTTCATTTTTTTGTTCCGCTGAGTTAAAGATCCTAGGCATAAACGTGGTGCAGCTTTCCTCATGAAAAGTATGAGCGGTCAAAAAGAATGACGGAGAATATCGCAATACAACTGCAGAATAGGGATCCCGAAGTGTTATTGCTAACTAATGCAACTGAATTACATTGCAAAACTCGATTCCTTACCACTTTCTTCTTGCCCCTGAACTTAAACTGCCAATGCGCAGGTCATGGAAATGGTGTCGGCGTACGGCCCTCTAGTAATCGCCGGCGTTTTCGCTGCCACACTCTCCTCTGCATTAGCCAGTCTGGTCAGTGCTCCTAAGGTCTTCCAGGTAAGTGATAAGTAGTTGTTCGCTAATGTAGAGATTACTTTTAATTTTTAGGGCACAAGGAAACAAGGGCGAAAAGTGGCGCGGACGCAACGCTGCCTCGCTTTTCACATTTAGTCCTTGTACCTTTGTGCGCTGGAAAGATAGAATAAATTACCAGCATGCCCAAGCATACCTCTTTGATGTAGTGATTACTTTTACGTTCTGTATGATGATAATGGCTGGCATAGCCACTATAACGTCGTTGCTGTGCTCGGAACCTGATTTGTTAGTGATAGACACGAGTTTTATGTTGTGATCGTCTCTTCGTATTTGGTCGCAGGCTCTGTGCAACGATAAGCTCTTCCCGTACATCCACTGGTTCGGCAAGGGCTTCGGCAGAAACAACGAACCTAGGCGCGGCTATATGCTCGCTTTCGGCATCTCCCTTGCCTGCTGCGCCATTGGCAAGTTGTATTTTTTTACTGTGATCGCATTCACATGACTCACCTGCAGCGTATTTGCCGTTATATTTTTTTAATGCGAATACATTTAAAAGGTGCACTTGGAGCGTATTTGCCGTCGGTGTCCGCACCCCTGTGATGTTTTGTGTTAGCTCAAACTCGATAATATTGCCCCACACATTGTAGTACAGGTCCAACGTACGAAGGAAAGCGTGCTAGTGCAGCTGATGATTGCTACTCAAGCGGCGCCCCGATCATAACAAGGCAGGAGGGGGGGGGGGGCAGAGCTGGGATGTTGATCACCCTTGCTACCAAATGCCAGCAAGTATATATTTTTGTGCGAAGAAGCTACGCCATCTATTGCACAACTATAAAATATTTGATAGCGTGCTTGGGGCCGTTTTCAATGCTTTCTACTTCTTTCATGGTGTCCCCCAATCGCGTGACCCCATGCACAATCCGAGAGATAGCGTAAACACTTCGCTGCGGGAAAAGTAGACAGGTCCGCCTGACAAGCTTTGTCTCCGGCTTGCTACTCTGCAAAATGGAGGAGGACGAAAATGAAAGGGGGGAGGGAGGTGTGCGACGAATGTAGTGAGCTGTTCATTCAATTGCGATATTAGCACCCTACAAGGTATACTTTTTCTGTGTTACTTTATAGACGCGGTTAAATTGAAGCCCGAGTTTCCTTTTTCGTAGGTGAGCTGAACGCAATCGCACCCATCATCTCAAACTTTTTCCTTGCTGCCTACTGCCTCATCAACTTCTCGTGCTTCCACGCCTCGTTCACTAGAATGCCGGGTGAGTACACAACACCGAGAAAAAATATCAACACCGACTATTCACTTTTCTTAACCAAAGCTTGTCAAAGAAGTGGGATTAACCAGTTTTCTTAAGTTACCTAACACAGTTAACAGATATGCTAAGGGGTTGGCTCGAATCTAGAGTGCTTGATTTTTGCAATTATTGAAGTGTAAATTTCTTAGTCAATAAACAGAAGACCTGCGCAGCATACTATTTGCTAAATAAAACATTGCGTAATGATGAGAAAATGAAGATGCTGTTCTGACTGTACAACCAATTTGGAATTTAACGTTAAAGCTCCTACATCTTTGTTCACGAGTATATGTTACCACGGCACTGTGTTGGGCAAGTTGTAGAGTTCAGCAACGTCACGCGGCGCAATGAACGACTTCAGGCAGAAAGAGGCGCTTCTTCCGATTTTTTTTTTCTATTGCCTGCAGTTTCTACTTAGCACTTCATTGTTTTCACGAGTATACGTTTGTTCTGTTTGTGAGCAAAGTTGCTGCTTGTAAGTGATCACGCTTGTTTTTTTTTGTTCTTTCGATGATCGAAGTTTCAATTTCTTGTCCCAATGACACACTTCCTATTATAAGTACGTATGCGTTACAATTGAGGCAGTTAATATTACCAAGAAAGTGAGTGAAGCTTATGAGTGATCGCACTAAGCAAGCTGTCTAATTCCAGGCAGATCTTCCTGTTTCTTTCTTGCCGCCTGTTAGCACACTTAAGCATATCGCATTCATCACGACTTTTATACACCGTTGGAGTAACCTTAACCTTCTGTTCACCTTTTTAATCACTGCGCCTACTTTCAAGACACTCCGCGTACTGACAACCTTGAACTGCAAAGCTTCTGCGCACATGACAGGTAGCCATCCGAAGGGTTTTAGCTCGGCGGTGGTGTTGTCTGTACGAATATGTCACTACGTTTAAATCTTCGCTGAAACTCTTTTGCGAATTCTGTACGCACTATAGACGTTAACGCTGAAGTCGTCATTATCTCTATCTCCCTTCCGTGACGCAGGGTTCCGGCCAGCGTTCCGTTATTACAACCTTTGGGTCAGCCTGCTGGGTGCCATTCTTTGCTTGAGCGTCATGTTCATCACCAACTGGCCCACGGCACTCGGAACGTTCGCTATCATCCTCGGACTCTACATATTCATTTACAACAGAAAGCCCGGTACGTCTTAAAGTATGAAGCTGTCTTGACCTTCAGAGCAATAACTTTGTTATTTAGCCCTACTGTTGTGATATCGCTTGGTTTCATAAATTCCGTCAAACCACAAATTTCTTTAACCAGCCAATTTTATTACACTGCAGCATCGCGCAGTGTAATCTTGGTCACATAGGAAAAGGAAGGTTCAGAGCTCATAGAAAGTCAAAAAGGTAAACCTGAGGTGCATTTATTTGGCTACAGTGCACCTAAAGCAAAGTTGTAAGGCAACACAGTGAGACATGGATACAAACGCAGTAAACCATGCACACTGCCTGTGGTATGCAGCAGCCAGCCTTAAACTACAACTTCTCATTCGGGACTGCCCCGCCGTGGTGGTCTAGTGGCTAAGGTACTCGGCTGCTGACCCGCAGGTCGCGGGTTCGAATCCCGGCTTCGGCGGTTGCATTTCCGATGGAGGCGGGAATGTTGTAGGCCCGTGTGCTCAGATTCGGGTGCGCGATAAAGAACCCCAGGTGGTCGAAATTTCCGGAGCCCTCCCCTACGGCGTCTCTCATAATTATATGGTGGTTTTGGGACGTTAAACCCCACATATCGAACAATCAATCTCACTCGGGACTGTGAAATTTCGAAACCTTAGAAGCCTTGTCAAGTAAACAATAAGAACCAGCTCGATTTTTGCTGCGATACTATAACAGCAACACACCCAGTTCATCATCGTTCTGCAAAATTTTCATTCATGTTCGTCACTGACCGTACCGTGAACATTCTCCTCAGGACTAATGGTGTGACCAGTGGCAATAATATGTGAAGCTGGCTACTTCACATTTGTCTGACAGTGTCTGCAGTGTTGGCAGTTATATGATTTTAGAGCATTGCACATTTTGTTAAATACAGTTTGCTGAAGTGTACACCTTAGGACTAGAAACACTTTTATATTTAAATGTGAACGCGTTTTTTTTTACACGCAGGCTTAAAGTAGCGATAGTTTTGCACATACGGATTTCAGTTCTAGCGACTCTGTTTTCAATCTTACTCAAAGTATTGTTCATATGAATACCCGCACCTTGACGCCTCACTGCGGGCTACCGCTCTGATGCAGATGTCAACTGGGGATCGTCAACTCAAGCTCAGACGTACTTGGATGCCCTCAACAGCGTCGTCAAACTCAACAACGTCCGCGATCACATCAAGAATTATAGGTGAGGCACCTCGATGAGGCACCCCCTTCAAATGGTCATTTTTCGCTCTCTATGCCACTGCAAAAAAATTTTCGGAAGGGGGGGGGGGCGTGCTTGGTGTGCCACCCCCTGGCTACGCCCCAGCTACGATGTGTCTCGTAATCATGTCGTGGTTTCGGAAGTAAATCCGCGGAGTATATATATATATATATATTTTTTCTTTTGCATGCAAGCATGCAGTTCTGCTAAATGATTCGGTGGCAGCATCGTGGAATTTTCCAGTGGTATGCAGAAGCGAAAATGTTTTACGTGATTTCCAGAGGGCTCTTGGATTGGCAAAGTAAAAAAAAATGCGCAACATCTATAGGTAATATTATACATGCATAAGACTGCCTGAGACGAACAGGTTCTCTAAAAGGCGATTTTCTTGGTATGCAACTTAAATCAGCGCGAGCGACAACAAGAAAATTGTAGAAGAAACGATAGATCGGAGACGCAGCACGCGTTCCAACTTTGAAACATGTTAGATCGCTTTGAACAGTTTGAGTTGGCAGCGACAAGACACCGATTAAGGAATAGGTATCATTGGTACGGCTGACGATCAGACGTAACGTTCTAGGTAATTTTACCTCTATTCCTTGGTCTGCAGGCTTTGCAGCCTTTCAGAATCAGTATATTTATTAATAAAGGTTGATTGAAGTTACAAGCGCGTGTTATACAGGAGGAGGTTGCATAGGCAAGAGACTGCATCGGGACCTCCTGTACAAAATAAAATCAGGTAAAAAGCACACCATAGTAGCAACAGTAGCGAGATCAGTCATTAAGAAACATTCGCATGCGGTGTGTTTCCGGACAGGTTGTATTGATGTGTGTAATCACTAAGATTCCATATGGTCTCCCCCATGCTTATTGGGTGGCGTGTGTATTCCGTTATTACAGGCCTTGTTATCGATGTGTTCCTTCATTGTGCTTAGGAACACAAAAAAAAGCGCCATGAGTCTGATTTTTTCTTCCTTCCTTGAGTGTGTGTGCATTCTATTGCTCAACATCTGCCTGTTAATTTGCTACAGGCCTCAGATCCTCGTGCTCACTGGCAACCCAGCTGACCGCCTCCCTCTCGTGGACTTCGCCTACTTGCTCACCAAGAAGCTTTCCCTCATGGTGTGCGGAGACATCCGAAAGGTAAGCTTACAAGTGGCGGTTGGTCGGCTTTAGCAATTGTGTGCAAGCGCGTCCATCATTCAGAACGGCGTGAGTGACATTTGTGCTGCATGGAAGCAGTCAAACAAGCAGCACACGTCAATTTTCATCGCGGAAAGATGGGGCAGAGAATAAATCAAATGACGGCAAGGGAGCTGGTCTTTAACTGAACTGACACTTACGAAAAACGTGAGGCAAGAAGTTAAAAGTGCAAACGTCCAAAAGAGACTGCCAGTCGGGCGTGTTGGTAAAGGTTCATGATGAAAAAATTTCTGAAAATACACAAACTCAGAGAGGTCACCACACGACGCATGTCTGTGTCCTCTGTGAGTGTGTGTATTTTTAATGCTTGTTTCATCATGTTCAAAAGAGAGCTCTAACATAAAAAATTACAAGGCAACCAGTACGCGTAGCACAAGAAGTTAACCAAGGAATTTTTTTTTCTGTGTAGAACTATTGAGGCAGTACTCACATCTATCAGATTTAGCAAATATGCAGAAGCTTTGGTGAATAACACAAAGAGAGAGAGAGAGAGAGAGAGAGACAGAGAAGGATGCAAAGAAAGGCAGAGAGGTTAACCAGATGCACGTCCAGTTTGCTACCCTGTGCTGGGGGAAGGGATGAAGGGTGGGAAAAAGAGAGGAGAGAGGAAAGAAAGATGCACATGATCTCGAGCACACTTTGGGAGAGCACACGCAGTCTATAGGCAGACGCTAAATTTTTCTGCGTTATGGCTACTGAGGACACGTGCGCTTTTGAACAACGGGGAACACTTGCAACGTCTGCAATAGTCAGCAGGCTGACCTGATCCAATCAGAGCCCGTTAACAGTCCTGACGTTTCCTGTGCGCCTGTGTTTATGTGAGTAGTACTAGTGATACACGGCATATGATAAAAAGAGATACTTAAGGAGGTGTCAAAGTCGCGAGAATGAGTGAAACCTCTTATAAAATATCGCATTAGAGATATAACGCTATTGTGGACACCGGTAAACAGAAAAATATAAGTAATACAAAGTGTAAAGATAAGCATACACTAAAGTACAATAACTAATATTCTCAATAATACAAACTTGTCTTTAGGACCAGTCAGTATTAGAGTGCGTGAACTTCTTAGAATACGTTTCCGAGCTGCAAAGAATACGTTTGCCAGCTGTAAGGTCGCAGCGGATGCGGATCCGAGGAGCAGACGCCGCAGGGGGTCGTCGGTAGAGATGGCTTGAAGGCGGTGACAGTTTTCCTGTATTATCTCTTTGAGAGTTCGTACCGGAGAAGCGAACCATTGCAGCAGATTTTGGTATGGCCAGGCAAGCGCCGTGGTTCGGGCCGTGTTGCTTAGGCGACCGAGGAGCTGAAGCTGCGAGATCAGGTTACGGTCCGTCGGCGATACTGGCCAACGCGGGTGGTGCGCCCGAAAGAGAGCGTCACGAGAATTACTTTTCTCCTGGCTGAGAGCAAGGAGGAGGGGGAGAACATACGCTGTTTTTGTTTATGATTGTTTTTCGGCTGCGCGGCAATGCGTGGTTGGAATACGGAAGAGGGAGTTCGTTGGGCGTGGCCCGAGCGGACGGTCGTGCAATAGACGCTGCCTTGAAACAGACTCTGGCTCTTCCGTCGCGTTGCCAGCGTGCACTTGGATCATCAAGGGGCTGTCGATACCTGCAACATCCACAACGTCGGAACTTAACTGGGCCGAAGCATCTTACGGCCAAGGCTCGTCCGTGCACACGTCCGCGATGTTTGTTGTCACGGGGACAAGCATGGATGTGAGACACACAAACAAAGGTTTGACAATGTGCTGATATCAATCATAATTGTAACAGAACAATGTAAAACACCTTGAAGCATAAACCATTCATGCTAGTCAATGACTTTAACATACACATTACGGACTTTAGGACCTAGCTTTGTCTTCGACTTCTTGTGTCGCCTAATGTCACTTTACGCTACGTCACTCAATTTACATTATATGGGGTAACACTCGCGCAAGGTATGGTTACTCACCCACGATACCTGGAGCTTCTCTTACTCGTCGTGATTTGCTTTGTAGAGATGCGTGGATTTTTGCATTTCGTGTTGGAAAATATCGTGTTCAAATTTCCGACTATAGCCCAACTTCTCACTTTAAAGGCCTGCAGTTGGCTTATCCAGAATTTCCTTTATTTAAACCCAGAAGAGGCGCTGTCTGCTACAAGCAGCTTTGACGCAGTGTTCCAGCGGCGGCTGTGGGGGTGTGGTTTGTCATCGATGGCCACACTTTGACTGTAACCCAATACAGGATGACTTCTCTACAGTTAGCTTAATGTAATAGTTTGGTCAAGTTATGTTCTCAATATTAATTTCGCGTCCTTCACGTTCACAGCCCCTGTCTTGCATTGGATATGTTGAACTTCACCTCCAAGTCAAGGCATAATAAATTGAAAGGTAGAGATATTGATTAAGTTTGCATTCTGTTTGCTAACGCTTTCTGCAAGGGATGCGCAATACAAAAATCTGGAAGGAGAGAATGCGAACAGCGTCCACGCGACATGAGATTAAATTGCGATTTTTTAATGAGAGATTATGCAGTATTTTTCCCTAAATAGACCTGTTTTCTCCTCTTCGCTTTTTAGCGTTTTTTTTTCATTAGTTTCATGCGTTGTTTTTCTTTTTCGCTCCAGGCCCCGATGTCGTACAGGTCGCGCAACATCTTAACGTCCAAGGCGTACAATTGCTTCGAGCAGCGCAAAGTGAAGGCCTTCTACAGCGTGGTTGCGGACAACAGCTTTTCGAAGGGTGTCCTCTCGCTCATACAGGTAAGATGACATGGCGGGCGATTCCTTTAGATTCCTTAGAGTTATTTGACGTCATCTTTCTACCGTATTTGCTTTTTTCTACTCATGGTTACAGCTGGTCGGCGTTGGCAAGCTAAGACCCAATGTCGTTCTGATGGGCTTCAAGGCTGACTGGCAGACTTGCCCGAAGCAGGAGCTGCAGGAGTATTTCGACGCCATTCAGTGAGTTGGAAGAACTTGGTTCCACTGTCATGAAATACGCCTTTTTCACGATGCTATAGCACATGCACCCTTCCCAAGTGCAATGTCCATGAAAGAACTCTCCATTTCGGAGGCTTCTGTTCTGGCGATACCCGTTCTACAGGCCCCTACAGAAATTCTGCTAAAACGACAAATGAAAACACTGGAAAATAAAAATGCTCGTGGCAACGAGTCGAGTCGTGAGGAGGGCGCTGAGCTGCAGGGTGGTACCAGGCCACGTACACAAAAAAAATGCTTATGCTTTTTTTTAATCACTTCTCACTATTATTTGCCTCGGCTTGTCTATATACGGTTTCAAAGTGGCAAGCGTTGTACCCACCAAAATATTCATCTCATTTATCAGCTCCTAACGTCGAAACTAAAAGCACGTTTTCAAGTTCTTTTCAAGGGTAAGAAAAGGCTCTTTCGCTTTTCATATAAAAAGAACGTGCGTAAAGTACAAAAGAATCTTTCATGATTTTTATGTTACTCAAAAGAAGATTTATTTGAATATAGTTTTCCAAATAAGTGAATTAAACTGTAGAAAATCAGCGGGCTCTATTCAAAAGCTCTTGTTGTCCATCAATGCTATTAAGGCACGTCGGCAGACAAAACCGGATGTCATCAAGGGCGAGTGTTTGTGAACAGTGAAAGGATCACTATAAGCTCATGGCAAGACTAATCGACCGCGATCGGCACTTGGCACTTCCTCTGTTGCTTGCACCGAAGGGCTGTTCTACAGAGCAAGCTAAAACATTTACGAAATACATAAAATCGGCCACATTCAACATGTTTTTAAGGTGCTGCAAGATTTAGTGAAACGCTATTAAAAGGTGCGTGGAATTGAATCCAGGCTGCGGCAGCTGCATTTTCGATGGAGGCGAAAATGCTGTAGTCCCGGGTGCTCAGATTTGGGTGCACGTGAAAAAAACCAGGTGATCGAAAAAATTTCCGGAGCCCCCCATTTCGGCGTATATCACAATCCTATAGTGGTTTCGGGATTTTGAAGTCCGCATATTGTTATTAGTGTACCTTTGATCTACCAGGTTTGCAACTTCTCCATTTCTTTTCTATCACTCCTCTCTATTCCCTGCCTTTGCCAAGAGCACGGTGTCTTGTCTATAAGCTGTCGCTATAGATAGATTCATTAGAAATACTAATTGACCACGCTATGCACTTAGCACTTTCTCTGTTTCTTGTATAAAAGGGCTGTTGTACAGAGCAAGGTAGAACATCTACGAAATACAAAAAAAAGCGGCCACATCAGACGCGAGGAGATATGTCTAGTTTTGTGAAGTTTAGTGTTTGCCTTCAGCACTATTTCAGGCTTAGTCTTTCTCTACGCATATATTACTCTTATGGTTTAGTTCAGTAGCCTCTCTAAGCAGCGGTGCTATCTCGTCCGTTACACTATTGGTACCTCGTTCGTAGTATGGTTTATATCAGCTGGACCAGATGTGTTTAGAAAAAAACTGGTGAACGATTTAGAGTACTTTGTACTATAGTGCACTAGCCCATTCATTGGGCCTTACGAACAGATAAGGGACCGACAGTGATATTGCTAACAGATGTCGAGTGATGGACGAAGCATGTTTGAGTGATGGTTGAAAACGCTGCTTTCTGTACCGGGAATGTATTAGCCATTACATGTTACAATACGTTTGAAATGAGCGGCGTAGCTATGAACTGCGGTAGTACGAATAGAACACCGAGTGCAATGACGTCCTTTATATCAATTTGGTTTCTGACGGTACATTCTTTTCGTACTTTCCTAACTTTCCGGCTGTTCACGTGTCTTCTCTTTTCCGCCCAGTCACTCGTTCGACTCGCACATGGCACTTTGCATCCTGCGCCTTGCCGAGGGCATCGACTTCTCCAAGTACTCGGCTGAGGAGGTCTCGGCCGGCGTGCCCGTTGGTTCAGACCCGGCGTCCACTGTGCCAGCTCGTACTGAAGGCAGCCTCAACCGGGGTGCTTCCTCGACTGACACTCTTCCCAGGCACGGCTCCAGCTCGCAACTCTCCCAAGGTACTGGTGTGTTCCCTACAGCCTGAATATCGGGTTATTCTAGGCAGGCTTCTGATTTTCAAGGAGTTCTGTATAGAGCGCAATGAATTCATTTGTCAGGCAGGATTATGGGTTTATTTAATTAAGCTCGGAACTTACCCTGCAAGCGGTAACTTGAAACTGCTGATGTGCTATCTCATCAACTGCCGTCTCCTCTCTTGCTTCTCTCGCTTGCCGCTTTCGCTGTCCTGTCCTGAACGAAGCACTGAGACCAACCGCTTCGTGGTTGGTCTTTTTGGCAGCCCTCACGCTGGCCGGTGAGTTGACACGCACTTAAGTCCGCGGCACTGTTTCTTATAGCAACGATTGTGTCTGCACTTATCAACCCTGCGTGCCTTAGAGGGCTTTCGTGCCCTAAACTGATTTGGTCTCTCGTTCGTGGAAAGTTTTTTTTCTCGTGTTCCTACTTTGCTTTTCTCCGAGTATTCTGTTAATCATTTATTAATTTCTCATATTTCTCCCCTTTACTCATATATCTGATTTTTTATCGCCCTTATTTATTTCCTCCTCCACAAAAAGGTAGACAGGCATAGTGCCCGTCTCGCTGACAGTTTTGCCTGCTCTCTCCCTATTCAACTAGCAATAGTCGACCCTCAGTTATCACCTCATTGCTTCTCTTTCTTACTCCTCTTCTTTTCTATCTCTTTCCGTTCTATTATTCTCCTTTTCCCCCACCCCAAGTGTAGGGTAGCCAACCGAGCCAAGCTTGGTTAACCTCCCTGCCTTTCCTCTCTATTTATCTCTCTCTCTCTCTCTCCCTATTACCTTTATGTCCTTATGCATATTTTTTTCATGGTTGCTAGTAACTAATTTGTACCTGTAATATGCTTAGACAATGATTTAGGCATAGCTCCCCAGCGCCTTAGATCTCGCATCGAAGTAATCCAACTTCTGTATTTGGGCGCAGCGGGCAGCTCGTGCGACGAAGACGAGTCCTCCACGCCGCCGCAGACTCCCACAGCGGAGAGAGCGGCGAACAGGGACTCGGGCCTGGGCACGTACCGCAAGAACGAGTCTTCTTCGCCTTCAAGCAGCCCCAACGGCGATGCCTCGACAGGCGCGAGGAACCACAAGGGTGGTGCTGCAGCGGTCATCGGTCACGAGAGCGTGACGGTGTCTTTCCGTCGCGACTCCTCGGCGCCCACGGTTCTTCAGCGCTGGACGCGGCGCACCTCGTCCCAGGTGCTCGAGAGGAGCGTGCCTAAGAACGTGCTGCAGTCGGTGAACCAGTTCCAGCGTAAGCAGAAGAAAGGCTCCATCGACGTTTGGTGGCTGTACGATGATGGCGGTGAGTGTTTCTTACCAAGGACATGATTGATTGACATGTGGGGTTTAAGGTCCCAAAACCACCGTATGATTATGAGAGACGCCGTAGTGGAGGGCTCCGGAAATTTCGACCACCTGGGGTTCTTTAACGTGCACCCCAAATCTGAGCACACGGGCCTACAACATTTCCGCCTCCATCGGAAATGCAGCCGCCGCAGCCGGGATTTGATCCCGCGACCTGCGGGTCAGCAGCCGAGTACCTTGGCCACTAGACCACCGCGGCGGGGCTTCTTACCAAGGACTGACTTGTTGGTACGACATATCCAGATTGTTTAGAACAGATACGTGTCAAGATGGGACAAGGCTCTTGTGCGTGTTACAAGACAGATTACAAGACAAAGGACACACAGAGGAGCCTTGTCCCGTCTTCACACGTAACTGCGCTAAACTCTTAGAAGCAGTTTTTTACGTTACTTTTGTAGGCGATAGCGTGTTAGCGTGCGCCCTTTTTATTTGGGAACTAGGTGTGGAACGGTGGCAGGTAATATGATGCCTTGACATTGCGAGTTTACTTGCACGCAATGGTTAGCAGTGCTGCCTACACCAAAACTGTGGGCTACAGGGCATCCTGGGAAAACGAGCTTCTCGGCAACTTCAGGTCTGCTCAGGGGTTCCGCAGGGATCCGTTCTTGCGCCCATTCTATTTATGTGTATTAATGATATTCAGTTCACTATTCATTGAGTGCTCCAAATGCGGCCTTTTTTTTTCAGATGACTTTGTAGTATACACAGTAGCACGTAATCCAAGGGATCAAATACAACTGAATAATTCACTGCAATCAATCTGTTTCTGGTGCAACACATTGCAAATGAGACTTGATGCGTCAAAAACCAAGAGTATTACATTCACCAAAACGAAAAATCTCATAAATTCCAGTTATAGCCTTGGTAACACTATACTCGAAAAATGTCATCCGGTAAAACACTTGGGCGTTATTCTCACGTCTGATCTCAATTGGGAACCTCACATTTCCTCCATCTCAGACCGCCGAACGCAAGCTATCTTTTTTTTTTTTATGAAGGAAGCTACGTAACACTCCACTGCATGGGAAAATAAAACAACGAAGCGAAAAAACAGCGCGTAACACAGGACAGTGACCGAGACGGACGAGGTCTCTGTCACTGTCCTGTGTTAAGCGCTGGACGAAGTCTCTGTCGCTGTCCTGTGTTATGCGCTGTTTTTTTCGCTTCGTTGATTGTGTACCAACCGGCCCAAATAAGACCTTTAGTACTGAAAATAAAGGCCTACAAAACACTTCGTAGACACTCATTAGAGTGTGCTGATTTGATGTGCAGCCTTTACCAAAAACATCTAATTGACAAAATTGAACGCATTCAAAAACTAGCCGCCAGATTCATATACTTTGAGTATTCTAGAGAACGAAGCGTCTCTGAATACTGAAAGCAAACCTTGAAAAACTTTGGTCCCATGTTCATTTCAACACTACGAAGTCGCGTTGTTTACGTCATCCTCTTCTACACTCATCGAGAACTGACCACAGTAAAACAACCAGACAGCCTTCAAGCCGCATTAACACTCGCGAATGTTCACTCTTGCCCTCGGTAATGGAACATGTTACCGGATATTGTGAATCGCATTACTGTGGAATTATTTGTTGCGCAGGTGCGCGCCTTTGATTTCTGTTCATGATTACTACTTTATTTTTTTCTTTAAAGTGCTTTTTTCTATTCTCTGTAACCACTCCTGCAAGGGCCGATTGAGCCTGCAGTATGCTCAAATAAAAAAATGCTCGAGAATTCTCCTTGGCCCCCTAGCGTAAAATATGGCTGCTTCTAGCAGTGTCAGGTGTTGACCAGTATCAGCTTGTTATTGGAAAATGGCTCCTACTCTTGGGATTTTTTAGCTGAATTATAAGTGCTGGCTTATTTTACAAACATGGTACAAGCTATTTATTTCGTGCAAATAAACTTTATTCATTAAAGAAAATGATATTGTGTATTTTCATATGTTTCAGAGTGAATATGTTCCCACAACAGGTCGTGTTAGCTCTGCCGCAGCCTTTCATGCATACTTGTTAATTGTAATTGGTAAGATGACTATATATAAGCCACGCACATTAAAGGGAAGCATCGACAGAAACGCTACATACATTTGTTCAAGCGAAAATGCTGTAGGTCTGTGTGCTCAGAGTTGGGTGCACGCTAAAGAACTTCAGGCGGTCGAAAATTCTGGAGCCCTCCACTACGGCGTCTCTCATAATCATACGGGGGTTTCGGTATGTTAAACAGAACTAATAATAATAATAATAATAATAATAATAATAATAATAATAATAATAATAATAATAATAATAATAATAATAATAATAATAATAATAATAGTTGTTGTTGTTGTTGTTGTTGTTGTTGTTGTTGTTGTTCTTGTTGTTCTTGTTGTTACATACCTTTGTTTCCTCGCGTGCCTCACTCAGTGAAATTGTCTAAAGCTTCGAACATAGAGCTGGGAAATTCATTGATACTATTATCAAACTGACAGATCTTTAGCTGGCGATTCTTAAGAAAATGCCATGCATAGGCCTCTTTGTAAAGATACTAAAATCCAGGACAAGAGAATACACATGGACGTATGGAGGTGTAGAGCTTGTATAGAATCCTTGTTTCGTGTCCTGTTGAAGGAACGCATCTTCCAAACAACAACCCTGACTTCTTCAAGCTGGAAATGTTTTCCTCGTGCTAATAATTTTGAAGACCGGGCCCTGCAAATCACTTTGGATATAAATAGAACAATATCGTCTGGTTTCCGAAGCACACGCTTAAACTTGCCATGAGCACAGTCACTGACCCTTCTTTGTCAACTGGACGCGTCATCATTGTTTGTACAACTTCCTCATCTGTATATATCATCATCGTGTGTCAGCTCTAGCTCGTCTAGAATAAAGTGATTCTTCATAGACGGAAGATGCTCAGTAAACGCAGTCACCATATACGTACATGCACACGGCGTAATGACTTCATGTGCCGCATGACGTCATTACTTTCTGATGACGGACGATATCTAAGCCGAGCCGTTTGTGAAAAACAGTGTGATTATACAAACACCACCGCTCCGACTTGAACGTTGCGATTCGATTTGGTGTCTTCTGTTTCTAAACTGGGTGCACTGTAGGTTACAGAATTTATTTCGTCATGGGATGTTTTTTTTTCTATAAGCACGCCACAGGCTCCGAAAGTGGCACTTACATTAATTCACATTGTGAACACCTTGTTTTTTAATGGTACTAAATTTTACCTACCTATTTTGTATTTAAATGCACATAAGTGACAAAAATATGTCGCTTACTTATTTTTTTCTTCGTTACTGCCCACAGGCTTGACGATGCTTATCCCGTACCTTTTGTCCACGAGGTCCCAGTTCTCCAGCTGCCACCTCAGGGTATTTGCACTCGCCAACAAAAAGCACGAGCTGGACAAGGAACAGCGCAAGTGAGTTTTCCCTCCCACTGTGTGAGAGCCTGTACGTGCATTCTGATATTTTCAGACAGCGCTCTTTTATTGTGGCGTCTACATTACACACCATATATTTTTCGGCACACGAGGAAGCAAGTTGAGTAAATCAACCAGTCTGCCGTTGAACTAATAAATTGAATTTGTCGAAAATACTAAAATCATCACACAAGTCGTGTGATGCGTGTACCAATTCATACGCCATCTTGCGACAACGAAGTCAAACAATTATAATAATTCCGAACTTGTGCGAAAACGTATTTACGGATGCACACTGAGTATATCTTATGAAGCGAAAAGTTGCCCTGTTGTTCTTGTTTGCGCCCTTTACGGACTGGTGGTATTGGCGAAGTTGGTGACATACGTCGTAGCATGGAAACATAACTTAGTGCTACAGACTCTATGGACCAACCTAATGACAATAGGCAGGGTGTAATTTCACATTTTAAAATACGGAGCATTTTTTAGTCGCACCGTGTCATGCTTCGTGCGTCGGTGGCGATGTCCACACTCCCACTGCGCATGCTCGCGCCTCGCGTATCGTGCTGCATGCTTGCGTTTCGTGCCAACTGTTTGCCTCCCCCCCTTTCTCTCTCTCACCTCGCAAGGCCGACGCAGGCAGCGTCTGCTGGTAAAAACCGACTGCTCGAGCTGCACAACCGTTCACCGGCGACCCCCGTATATGTAGGCACTGGATCTCGCACATCAACGTCCTACCACTCATCGAAAGCAACGCTTTTCCTTAATTCAATAAATAAGAATATTAAAGACGAAATACCAATTAGGCAATCCCAAACCATGCCCAATCATGCAGCATTCATGCGATACCCCCATCACACTGCGATGCATATTTTTTTTTCGCTCTCCGTGAAAATGAAGATGCGAATGGACTTTTTTTTTTTACGAGCAGATGTTGCCGAGCGACAGTTTAGCGGGTGGGCCGGCACGAGCAATGCCGACTAAATTTCAAGGCCGAAAGGCTGCCGCAGTGACGTCAGAGGGTGGGGACCCAGTTACGCCGCGAACGCGACGGAAAGCCTGTGTTTCGTTCACGTTTTAGGAGAACGAATGCTCCCGCTCTCGCAGCTGCTGCGGCATGATTGGGCCGAATAAAAGATGTGGAAAAAAAAGTCTTACTGAGCATGCTCAGTTGGGCAACTGCCCCCCCCCCCCCCCACACACACACACTCTGACGTCACTGCGGCAGCCTTTCGGCCTCGAAATTTAGTCGGCGTTGGCACGAGGCGCGATGGTGCAGGGTGTGGACGGCGCCACCGCCGACGACGCTGAAGCACGACATCGTGCGACTAACGAATGTGCTGCGTTTGAAATCGTGTAGGGAAATCGTGTAGGGCTTGTCAACTAACCGAACCTTCATGCTTTGCTTTTTTCAGTATGGCTGCCCTTCTTAGCAAGTTTCGCATAGAATATTCCGACGTGACCGTGATTCCTGACATCGTGAAACCACCGCAGGAGTCAACGTAAGAAAATCTGCTGTCCTCTTGTTTCGACCTATTGGATTATTCCAGCGACTATAGGCGGCGCAGCGGAAGGTCGAAATGGTGGACGAGACGGTGATGTCGCTAGCGTGTACATCAGCGTAGCAGAGCCTGAAGACGTGTTCATTGGTTTATGACTACTGAGAGACCAAACTGCGTCGCAGTTTTATCACCGCGTGACAGCTTCGGAGCACGGCTATAGGCACCCGACAGTGGACAAGAGGGCGCAACGTAGCTCCTTGGGCCGCCTCAGCATTGTTGGTACCGACCGCCAGGGATACTAAGAAAATGGAACGCTCGCTGAACACAGTGACACGCTGAAGTGTCAGTGCCCTTTTTAGCACGTTTTCAAAGAACGCTTCCTGGGCGCTTACATAGTCAGCCGTGACCCCCTTGCTCACAACTAAAAAAAGAAAATGGTATGCACGTGCAAGTTCGGTTTTGCTGCGTCTACTCGCTAGGCTATAGCGCATTGGAAGACTCGGTTTTGCTGCGCCTATTCGCTAGGCTGTGTTCTGGCGCTACAATCAGATCTCGTAAACTGCATTGCAGCGTGCCTATATGGCGCCGCCTGCGTCGCTGGAATGACCAAATACGTACTCTTAATCAGGCCCTTTATAAAGTGCAGGGTAGAGTCAAGAAGTCGAAGAAGAAGGTATGGCTTCTTGGCTATATGTACACACTGTACGCATGGCATGATCAAGAGTGTATTGTCAGAATGCTTCGAAGCGTTACCTTAGCTGGCTCGAGATGAGTTAGTCGCACCCTTCTCTTTACGACAAGCAGGAAGGAGGAATTTTTCAAAATCTTGAACCCCTGGAGGCGATCGTCGAAAGACGCCGAGTCCGACCAGACGCCAGCGCCGTTCGTGTCGGATTCCGAGATTCTGGCCGTCAAAGAAAAGGTACTGTGGCGTTAAGCATCCGTGTCTCTCAGATATTCTTAGAGCGCTTCGATTACCACAACTGTAAGCGCATGCTAAGCTATCCCACACGTTTTTATTATTTTTTTATTTTTTTCGGCTTCTTCCAGACTAACCGACATCTGCGGCTTCACGAGCTTCTGCGGCAATACTCACCAGGTGCATCGCTAATAGTGATGTAAGTTTTTTTTTCTACTTCAACATACATAACATTCGTCACTTGAAGTGTATTTTCGAAGTTCTTGACTGGCGAAAGATCATGCATAATGATATACGCAGCAACCAAACTGTATGATATCTTGTAAAGCTGTTACTTGTCCCTAAACGGAAACGCCATATATAGCTTTGGTATATCAATATGGTTGATAGGGCGAGTTGTTGATACATGATTGCTTTGAAATGAGAGCGCACTTCTTAGACTACTTTTTGTCTGCATTAGGAAGAGTTAATATCAGTAATGACCCTTGATTTTCCCTTTACGATTATTATTTACTCGTTTCTTTCACAGGTTGTGTGCATTAAATGGCTTGTTATTTACATTGCTCGAGATGCGCTAATAGGTCAAGCGAAACAAGGCATTCGGGCACTTCTGTAATGTTGTGGCCACATGTTGAAAGAATGGCTAATTCCGTCGCAATATATAACGGCTATTTTAGCAAGTTTAAGTGGACAGAGTGACCTGCAACGTAGACACTAATATACATGTAGTAGAGGGCACCGTGATATGCGTGCTTTTTGACGCAATTACTGGCGAGTGTGCTTGACGCCATTGCTGCAGCTGAAACATCAATTGTGATGGCACGAGTTTTATCGTACGATTATCCCACTGTTTGTTCACCAGTGACTCTTCATCATTATTGCCCGCAACGTCGACTTTTTCATATATACTCAAGACCATAGGTCGGCAGAAAAAAAAAGACCTCGTTCAGACTCGCTAAAGAAATATATCTTGCACTTTAAACTCACTCAATCTCACACATCGAAACTTTCCTGTGGTAGACCACTCACTCAGACACATCGAAATTTTCCTGAGGTGGACTCCTCAGTGTAACAGTCACGGATATTTTTCTTCAGCCGGACTGACTCGTACTCAAACTCACCAACACATTACTCAACCGAACTCACTCTGACCCAGACTCATCGCTTGACCTGAGTCTGAGTTAGTCCGAGCTAGTTGACTCATTAGCGAGTTCGCCGACCCATGCCCAAGACCAAAAGCTGCCGATCCCATTAACTGAGTGAACGTTCTTCCCCGCAGGACCTTGCCGATGCCTCGCAAAGGAACATGCACGGCGCCCATGTACATGGCGTGGCTGGAAATGCTCACCAAGGACATGCCTCCGTTCCTTCTCGTGCGGGGCAACCAGACCAGCGTGCTCACATTCTATTCGTAGAGGGGCAAACCTCACACGCATCGTTCCCACCACAAAAACGTATACGTAACGGAAAAGAAGCCCTGTACATGCCGCCTATGGGGAGCCATGGTGCTTGGCCTGGCCCTGTGATGTCACAAATCGCAGTTTCCTTCTACTATAGAGTGCGGGTGTGAAGTTCACGTTTAGTTCGTCATTCACTTTTCTACTTCGTTCTCTTTTCTTTCTTGTTCTTGTAAATTGTAGTTCAGATTTTGTAGAAGAGCAACGTGTAAGAGAGATGAAGTTTGTGCAGTGTAGAGAGATAAAGCCGTCGTTTCACGCTCGGTGCACGCTCATCTGTAAATATCGTCATGCGCAGTCGAAACCAGACTGCCTGTCACTCGTCATCGCTTTGTCTTGCTGCTTTTAATTCTGAAGGTTTTGAGTGAACAATTTTGAAATTTCACATTCAGCTATGCACCCTGGTATACATAATTCAGCGGCACTACAGCGAGGCGTGCGCAAAGGTAATCTGCGAAGAATTTTTTTTTTTCGCAGGGAACCTATGAGGATAGTTAACTATCCGAGCTTGTATCTTAACCAAAGGCAATAATTCGCGCAGTTCCCATATCTGGCGTGGTCTCGAGTGCTATCTTGCTAAATCTGTTGAACGCTGGTCTTCATGCAGTCCTTGGTGTGGTTTATAACGAAGAAATTTGTATAGCTTCCCAACAGCTGGAAAGGTTACGCACACTAGCGTGGATTGCCAAATATAAGTGTTGGCATTGAAGTATCTGGAAACGCAGTATATGATTTTTATTAAAACAATCCTTCGTTCGATAACCCCCAGCTTAGTGCTTAGCGTTCGATTACAGATTGCGATTTCCAAGTTTTTTTGTTTTTTTTTTTTTGGGGGGGGGGGGGGCCCATTGCGCCGTTCAAAGAGCAAGCCTTACCTCCATCAGCACATGCGCTCCGGCCATCTACCTCCTTTCGCGGTACGTTAATGCCCCACCGGAAGCGAAGAAAAAAAAACTACTTTGTACAAATTTCGAGCTCTGTACATATTTTACTCCACGTAGGTAGACCGTTCATTACCATTCCGTGCTTTTTAGTCAACCTGTTCTTTCTGCAGTGAGTTCTGGTTGCGATCCCATTTACGATTGTTGCAAGAGACCCCTTATTCGCGAATGACCGACACCACTATGTTGGTCTGTTCAACCGTGCCCAGCTTTTGCTGTACAGTCCCTTAATTTGCTGCAACCCGCCACGCAGTAGATCGTCTAGTCCTCTCATAAAATCGATTGTGTGTTTGAGTGGTCTTTTTTTTCGTATAATATAATCCTGCAGTAAATTGTACAGTAGAAGTGCTAAATAAAAGACACAAGCCAAGGGCGTGAATTTTTTAAAAGTTGTGCACGTTGTGACTGTTCTTTTCTGAATTAAGCACTACGTAAAGGACTCTACATCCTGAAGAGCTGCGGTAAGTATTCTACGGGAGTGGGAAAAAATGGCGACTATTTTCGCAGCAGCGCATTTACACTCGCTCAATAACGAATACAACGCGCAAACAAACCAAAAATAAAAACAAAGCCGGAGGAGTTCATCAAATATCGCAACAGCCGCTGTCTAGCTCCTACGTTTCGCGGCTAGTACATATAGTCTAAGAAGGTCGTATAGCGATAACACATGACCATGAGGCTCTTCAAAATGTTTTCCATGGCAGAAAACTTGGCGAGTCCGCAGGTGATTCATGCTGTGTATAACAAGGGCGCAAAACACAAGAGTGACATAAAGACTCTGAAAAATGCGTTAAACTTTTCAAAATTTTGAACCTCGGTTCTACCTGGTTTGTGACGATTTCTAGTTGTTGGAGCTATTTAGGAATAACTTCAAAAGTTTCATGCGCGAAAACCACGATAAACTCGCTGTGACGGCGAGTTTGTACGAAAGTTTCAAGACTATGTTCCTCTACCACATTTTGTTTTTGCACATTTCCAAGCTGATATCACTCAAGCGGTGTTGCTTGACTTTGTGGACGTGCAGTTTCGAAGCGAAGTTATTTTGTTTCTTAAAATCCGTTTACCCCTTTCAGTCATGGTGTGTACAAATCGAGAAGCAAACTTCAGTGGCACGTCACGCATCCCCTATTTGATCAAGTGGCTTGAAGCTGAGTGCACATTAGTGCAGGCCTGCTGAGTGGAACAACTGGTGATCGTTTTAACTTCATAATGCTGAGTATTGCTGCAGAAGATCACTTTGCTGGATGCACTCATGTTCGAGAATATTGCGGGGTGACACATTCCAAGACTAATGTGAAAAGTATGTTTTTCTTTGCTCGAAACAAATACAACAAAAAATGCACGCATTTCGTGCCTAATACCGGATTCTTTTTATGTAACTACTGAAGCGGACCAGTGGCAGAATAATTAGATATTTAGTTACACACTCATTAACTTCATTTACCAAAAGTTGCATGTTTGATAGAACGAACTGACGACCAACGTCCGTATAAAGACGCGTTTATTTCTTGGTAAAAAAATTTTGCTCCTCATGGAGGACAGCGTATAATTTCTGCTTTGGTGTCCAGCAGTAATAGAAAGAGAGTAGCGGTGGGCGTCGTTTCACTTCTTCAGATTTTGCAGCTTCTTGATTTCCTCCGTCGATGTGGCCTCCTTCTGTTGCTTCAGCTCCTCGTTGCCAGCGGTGACGCCCCAGTTGTCCGGTTGGGAAAAGGCGCTCGAGAAAGGCCGACCCGTGGAAGGCCTCAGGTTCTCCCAGTAAGCGCGCGATGCCCTGCAGCAAATGCAAACGTGGAAAAACGTCGCTTAATTATACGCTGATGTACAGGGTCGTTTACATCTAAGGAGAACACGTCACCAGTATTAAAGACCTCGTAGGAGCCGATGTTGAATACGTAATTCGAGAAACCATTATTCTGACACCACGATGTCGATTTTCTTATAACGGGTATTTCCTCCGTTAAGTAGCGCAAGGGTTGTCGTTTTGCCGACTTGATTACTAATGGTGCGATCCATAGGTGTGATCGGCGCTGTGCAATGAACAGCAATGGAAGCTCGAAAGCCGGCCGGCATGGCGCTTTCTAGCAGCTCCATTGAGCGCTGCGGACGTCAATATGGTCGCCGAACATAGTATGTAAGCCCTGGTCTCACATTTGGAGATTTGACTGCAATGCATAAGGCCAATGTTCACGAATAGCTCAATAAAAAGCGCGTACGTCTTGCAGAATGACTCTAACGTTTCAATTGCGTAGTAACGCGCTTACAGACTTTTTTCCGGTGGCGCTGCCACTTTGCTATCGCGGCGCCGCCAATGGTTTGTCACATGTAGCTCGTGCGTGCATGGAGATGCGCACCACGCAGCCTTAATGTACAACAGATATAAGGGAGGCACAGCACCTCGCGTGCTGCGCCTCCCTTATATCAGTGGCGTCTACCGTCAGTGGCACCTACCACGTAACTACTGCAAAAGACGACGAGTCTAGATTAGCCAACAGGGAAAATTGCCAACAGGGAAAATAGCACATGGCAAGAACTGACATTTCACGTACGTTAGTGTTCGTACGGAGTGGGGGCTCCGGTACAATCCCATTGTCCTGCGTAAAGTACAGGTTATAGAAAAGAAACCGAGACCATTTGTGTCCAGTTTTCTTGGCTAAGCTAGTGCTATATCCAGTACATGATTAAGAGTGCAGTGCTCTTCCTGTAGTGCCACGAGTGCGTCAGAAAAAGTATGCGGTACGTTTTTAGATTGCGCTTTTTTTCAAACTGGAATTTCATTAGTGTGCGCCAGGACTCCAGAAATATGTATACTATAGTATAGTCCCTCGGATTTCATTGTAGCTGAACTTTTCGTACCGGCAATGCGACTGACGAACGCATTTCAGGGACAATCAACGTTATTGCATTTGACAACGCAATCATGCAATGGCAAGTACAGTGTGTGCAACTTTGGTGGTTGGTCGATGTGACGACCAGTAACGTACTTTCATTTGTGTGATGTCATGACCCAGACGTGCCACTTAGCGATGTCGACATCCCAGGGGGGCAAGAGTCCCAGAGGGAACTGCCTATATACAGTTTGCCACTGTATTACAGCACGTAATTACCTATCGCTCCACGGCGGGTCGCGCTCGACTACTCAGCCGCAACCAGACACATAACAGCATAATGTAGCCATATGGGCGCATCGTCACTCCGTACATCTCTGTTAACGCTACGAAGTCTTGGTCAACCATGCAGAGAAAAGTCGTTCTTGGTCAACCATGCAGATAAAAGTCGTTCTTACCGTGCTCGCACCCAGGGCTTGGTGTGCATGCGCAGGCCCTCTCCCCAGGAATCGTGCTTGTCCGATGCCTCGGGTAGCTTGCCACCACGCTCGGCCGACAGTTCCTCGGCAATGGCGCGTACGTGGTACGGCTCGAAGCCGCAGCAACCGCCGATGTAGCGTACGCCCATTTCATAGGCTTCGCGCGCGTAGCGCTGTATGTCCCAACGGCTGCAAACGCGGGGCTCCAGCGCTGCGAGTAGGTAAAGGTAAAAACACGTTATAAGGCTGTAAAAACACTCAACCTCGTTTTAACGAAAACGCGAGTGAGCAAAAAAAAAAGCGTGGCTGATCCCCCTGTCTGGGAATCAGAACAGCACTAAAGAGAAACGTCTCTTCACAGAGGCAGTTGAGCAACAAATTGCAAAGTAACGGGAAGAACGATAAGAAGCGGGAAACTTGCAGCACGCACCTCAAGCAGAAAGCGCGCACGAAATTAGCATACACAGGACGAGCACGGAATAACAACTGTCACAGTTTATTTTTTATTTTCATTTATTTATTTCCAACACAAAACAGTTGGGGTTTCCCCAGGTTCGACACTTAGAGCGTGCTGTTCAAACAGAAAGAGACGCGAAACGAGCGCACAAGTATACACGCAGGATAAGCGCAAATAACTGTCACAATTCTTACTTCGTCGTGTGACTGCAGCGCACTCCTTTCGTAAACGCGGCCGCGGCTGCGAGTGAAGTGACCTTCATCCTCTCCCGATTTACGAGTCTGATAAGCGATCGCGCAGGAGAGACCACCAATGCTCCGTGGAGGCGACGACCTTTGGAGCGCTCCCAACGCGAGCCCGTCACGCCATCTCGCTACTAATGAAAACGCGCGAAATTATCGAAGCTCTGAGGACCGCCAAACGTTGTGTGGTGGATATAAATGGATTGCCGTTAGCTTCAGTTTATTGCTTTAAAAAATGTTACAACATCATAATACAGGTAGGGTCCCAAAGTAAGAAACTGTAGTGGGATCGTTGGTTAAATATACAAATACAGTGTGTAATGACTAACTCTACAAGTGAACGGAATATGCTCCTCAACGTTCGTTTCGTGGATTAGTGGTTAGCGCCGCTCTCTGTGAATCGGAATGTGTCTGGTTCGACGCCGCGTGACAAAATTTTTCTTTCTGTTCTTTTCTTTGCCATCTGCTAATATATATTTACGTCATATCCGTGACAGGAATACGTCAGTGAAGCCGTCATAGACACTGGCATAAAACACTTTTGTTTTAAAAATTTAATATTAATTGCTTGAGTAATACGCGAAATCGGTCGTTTGCCGCATGAGGCACTTTCGCTACTATAGTACATTTCTTGTGACGTCCACATTTTATCTACCGAGTTAAAAGTAAGTAATAGGTACCAAGTAGCTCAAGTGCAACAATACATTCTCAACTAGCCCAAAAATAAAGCACTTACATGCTTGTAGACAATCTGTTACTCTACAGTTAGTGAACCAACTGTCTCACTCTCGAATATTGTAACCTTGCATTTCTCTTTTGATTCTGGTCTTCGTTTCTCGGGAGCTCTGGCAGTCTTGCTATTTTACATCCGCTGGCACTCAGTTTGGTGCACAACGAAGTGTCTACGAAAGGGTCGCCACAAGTGCGTACAAGTGCATGCCTCACCGAATGGGAACTCCGGAAGGTCGATGAATCCCTGCTTTCCGGCGTCCGGTGTGTGGTACGCGAGTGGCTGCGTGATGAAGTGCGCCTTCAGTCCAGCCGCGCGCACGGCGTTGATCATGAGCTGCACGGCCTCGAGCACCACGAACGGGTCGAAGTGGCAGTTGATGCCCACAACATCGGCTCCTGGGTAAGTGACGAGCGGAAGGAGAAACTATGGATTTAGTCAGGCTCTACTATGCCAACCAGACCCGAAGCCAAGAGGCTTCCCCTCCCCTCCCCAAATATTTTTGTGTTACGGGCCTCATGACAACAGTTATGTATTCACGAACAGCATGAGAGCATGTTTTGCTGTCACTGTTCTTTAACCGACCCGTACCGCATATTCCCTTACGCATTCGCTTAAGACGACCCAAGGGCGAAAGCAATCTTATTATGTTAATTATTTTCCTTCTCAATTGGTGCACTAATCGTATTCTACACAGCCCGCTCAAAAAGCTTTGAACTGTCCCTCAAATCGATTGGCACTGCCTCCAAGATCGTTGACATTGCAAGCTTTCTGCAGCTAACCTGGTTTCGCATTGCCTCCGGGACCATTCCAAATTTGAGCAAGCGACTGTGTCATCAGATATGGAGGCATCACCAAATATCACCGAAAATTGTGACGTCCGAAATTTCAGCAATCTGTGGTGACGTCATTGCGTGATGATAAGTTCTTGCATGACCCGTGTGACGCCGAAGCCATCAGTTACCCATCTGTCTAAGGCTGGTAGAAAGCTCGGCGTTTCCCACTACTTGAAATGCCTCTTCCTGATCGTCTGCAGACACCTTGCAACAAGGGAGGTGAACCTCCAGAACAAAACTGTTTATAAAAAGAAAAAAAGGCAATGGTGAAATCAGATCAGGTCAAAACACATCTGTGCCCAACGGCAGCCGATTCCCGGCTCGCGCTCCCCCTCATCCACACGTACACCTCATTTATAAACAGTCATGGTATGGGATGGAACCATTGTTCGAATCCCTCGCCCTGTTTAGACAAACGAGTGCACCAGATCTTAATACCGAAAAAAAGAGGCGGGGCTATTCCAGTCTACATCATAGCCGCCCCTTTTCGAGCCGGCTTTCTACAATATATTTTTGGAGCCACGAGTCTGACAACTACAGCAGTGTCCCAGGGCCCTTTGTTTACAACTCGCCTTCTGTTTCCGTGTCGTCGGCCTGGCGTGGCAACATTACTCGTGAGTCCCTCAACTGGCTATGATGTCGTCAAGCCCGAGCAAGTTAACTTTGCCCGTCGCCCCACGCGAAGTCAGAGCGAGATCTCTCCTCTCTGTTGTCCTTTTGAAGATATAGATGCGCGCTACCAAGGGGTCGCCTTTGTTAGCATTCGGGCTTCCCCTCATTTAACAATGCCGCCCGCCACTTCAGCGCCTGTCCACCCCCGGCGAAACGAGCATTCTCCTCTCGTTCAACACATCAAACGAAACTGGACTAACGTGGTAATATTCCTCGCCAAACCGCAAATTGCATAGCAAACTTTACCTTCCGTGCCGTGCCAGCTGTGGCCCACGTCTCTATATTTTCCTCTAAGTCGCAAACGACGAGCGCCTTAGGTATACACACATGGCGGCACGACCGTATGTCCTTCAAACGAATGGTTCTTCTGCCGAACCACTGTGAAACCAATGCAGTAGTGCCAACACGGGTGCGACAAAACCATTGAACAATCCAAACACGCGTTCTATGGGCTGTCCGCCGATTCAACCGCGCGAAGGTTCAGCTCGGTGAAGTTAACTCTGTTGGTCAATTTTCGCGTTGGGCAAAGAATTGAAGTGCCTTAATAATAACAATAACATACCAAAACCACCATATGATAATGAGGCACGCCTGGGGGTCTCTAACACGAACCTAAATCTAAGCATATGTTTTCAGGGGCGAAGCTCCTTAGGGTGTGGAACTGTTTATCCTCCGATGGTGTATGTAACCACTGGTGGCACATACCCTAAAGAGCGGTCCTTAGAATGTCCGCTGAATGACAGCACTTGTATATGATAAATACATGATAAAGAGATGCGAGGTGGCTGTACTTGGAGTGTTCACTCGATAGATGGACGGAGTGATGGACGCATGGAGGGGCGCACGGAAGGACGGATGCACCGATGGTCACATGGATGGAGGGACACATGGACGTCCATCCATGTAGATGGACGCATGGACGGACGGAAGCAAGAACGAATAAGCGGACGAAATCACAGAAGGACTGATGAACACTTCGCTCCACATATCATAATTCACTCCACAGAATGCTGTGATTTTTTTTAACTTCGCCTCCTTGAAAACATGGCCGCCGTGGCCAGGAATAAAGCACGCGCCCTCATACGATATACTACCGGGGCTGCATCGGAGACTTTGCCTGTGGAAACGAGCTCGAATGAGGGTTCCCTTACCAGCTTTGACCATGCGCACTGCGCAATCGCCCGTGGAAATGCCGTGCATGTCTCCTTCGGGTCCGATGCACATGGTGGCAACCACCGGAAGACCCGTCTTCTTGCACACCTCAATGGCCATCTCCATCTCTTCAACGTGTTCGAAGTACTGCAGACACAGAATAAGAGCACACACGTAACACATTTGTCGGTGAACCGCGGCGACGACACGTTGCCAGAATTTTCTTAGCTTAATGTTCTCAAGGACTACGGTAAATGGAGGTGTGGAGGGCTCATTGGCAGCGTTTGGTGTAGCGATCCCTCTGGTGCTTCTTGGCAGACCGAAACATTAAGACTGAAGAGGCCCACTGGGTTTCCTTTGCGGCTGCACCTTCTTACGCATACTTCAACCGGTATTTGATAAAACAAAATCGGAAAATAAAACGACGGATAAAAATAGGACAACAAGACAAAGCTGTACTCCTGTCATCGTACTTTTCTGTGTCCATTTGCCATTTTCATCTTCAAATCATGCATCAGTTGGCTCCAACGCCCGACAATATTGCTTCATGTTGTATCTTTATTGAAACCTGAATGTTGACCATTAGGGAAATGTATTTTGGCTCCCACGGTTTCGTCTAAAGATGCAATATTTCCGGCCAACTAGCTCAAAATAATCATGAACGATTATAAAGAATGCCTCGTACTACTTGCTGGTTAATTCACTCTGACACTATTAAGAGCTGAATTCCCTGACATGGTAATCCTAATACATCACTAGCGCCTCCTTGAGAAGCGCGCGTTCTGCTGTGGACAGTCAGAGGAAACGGCGACGTGGACGAGAGAGACTCGCGCGCCGTTGGCCTGTGTGAAATTTGTGTAGCCTGAGTGCCATACGGTCTAATGAGTTTCAATTAATTATTCTAAATCGTTTTACTACGCCTCGTGTGTTCAACGACGCCGAAGACAGCAATAACGATGAGGCGACAGTACCTTAAGGGATACGTGGTTCACTTTGTGTTATTGTAATGTATCAGTGTTAAAGCCAAACATCTATTTAACGCCTTAGTCGACATTTATTTCACTTGTGGACGGCGAGTATAACAAGTACGGGGGAAGTAAATTCTAAATCGCAGTCACCCAACTTACCTCGCAGATAAGGAAGTCCAGTTTGTTCTTGACAAAGACGTCCACTTGTCTGCGAAACACGTCCTGGACTTCGGCCCTTGGACGTCCTGTGAGGTAAGAGGGCGTCTGCGAGATGCCACCCGCCACGAGAGCGTCTTTTTCCTTGGCCACCTCGAGAGCCAAACTGCAGGCCGCCGCGTTGATGTCGGCACCCTGAAGCCAGGCACGGCGACAACCCAAAGCAAATGAGACTTTGATGAATGGCCAGTAGGGGATGCAATTGTAGAATAGTTAGCGCAAATTGGGAAAACCTTGGTTTGATGTGAGCTGTAAGCAACGCTAGCGACCGGTAATCCCGGCTGCGGCGGCTGCATTTCCGGTGGAGGCGGAAATGTTGTAGGCCCGTGTACTCAGATTTGGGTGCACGTTAAAGAACCCCAGGTGGTCAAAATTTCCGGAGCCCTCCACTACGGCGTCTCTCATAATCAAATGGTGGTTTTGGGACGTTAAACCCCACAAATCAATCAATAGCCACCGGTAAGAGTAATGGACGACGTGGTTACGCTCGATAAACTTTTTCCACGAGTGTGCAATGTCACAGTATTATACTGTTTGAAGTAAACATAAGTATACGCGTACGCGGAGAAAAAGTTCCTCGAGATACAGGCTTTTACTTCTCATCGGGAAGGGGCATGACAAGCAGGGAAGATCGCGAACCAAGAACTAACAACAAAACATTCGGTGAAAGCATAAAAAGGACCTTGCAAGATATTTCACAATCTATATGTAGTTTTTTTGCAATCTTCTGTTTGATCTGCGATCTCGACATATTTTTCGCGATGTAATCACTTGTGCTGTCCAAAATTCGATATTCACAATTCTATACGAAAGTTTCTATAACTCTGGAAAGCGCCATGTGTGCCTTGAACTATCGTGAACCAGCAAGAGCATACCCTTGGTTGAATTCGTTGATCAAAATTACACGGCCGGTGATTCTGTTCGGTGCCGTCATTCCTCTGCGAGTATTACGTGCTTTGCCGAGTAAGCACCGTGGTTTATACCCACCCAGAAGGACAAAAGTAACAAAATAAGGGGCTTTGCATTCGTGTGCAAGACGATGTGCCAGCCCATTGAATAATACAACAAACAAAATGGAGCACATTCAGTTAATGAATCATTGACTCTTCAAGAAATGTTTGACGAATGCGGGGCCTGTCGAATGGGATACACGTACCGTCAAGTTCTTGCCGGCCAGGTTGCCGCGGTTGATGAGCTTGTCGTCACTGGCGTAAAAGGTGAACGCCTGCATCACGTCCGAGCCCGCGCGCAGGAACTCTCGGTGAAGTTGCCGGACTGCAAGGAGCATGTGTTAAGAAAAAAAAATGTGAATCGCGCACCTGCAATTACAAGAATAATTAAGCTCTTCAGCAGTGTTTCTGATTGGTGGCTAATGATGACCTGTAATGACAAAACGCCGGTAAATATTGCCCAGTGAGCACCAATGCAACCGTAGTTACAACACGGACGTTCTCTTCATTCAACATCAATACAGTTTTTTTTTAGTTTCCTAGCAACTCTTTTTTTCTTTCGTATTGTTCACTACTAGCTCGCGGTCAGTTTTACAGGACCTGTGTAATTAGTAGACAGTCTATTTGACTCCGTGGTATGAAAGGATAACAATTTATATTAGCGCATTCTGACTTCTCAACCGAATTGACTCGTTATCGTATGCAGTAGAAACCTTTCCTATGAAACTTAGCAGCTTGACGAATGGTACGTGTATAGGCGATTTCACTTTCGGCTCATTCATGGGCGTCGCATTCTTGCACTGCTAAACAAGTGTTTTTTTTATTTTCGCGTGTTATGACTTGAAGCTAATCGGGCCATCAAACACTGAATGCATTAACCCAACCGTTTCCACACGTGCGCCCACCGTATACTTGTTCCTTTATAGTCGTTAAAGTTACAGAAGCCCAAAATGGCGGTTACGAAGCACATCCGTCGAAAGTACACGCACCTGCTTCCGGGTGCTCGACGGCCGCCTCGGGTGTCCAGGGACCTGCCTTGACGTAGCCCCTCTTCTCCAGGGCGAACACGAAGCCGCCATCTCCGATCACGACGCTCTTGTCGAGGCGCTCCAGCAATCCTCCTCCGGTCTGCAGTCAAAGTGCACGGGTCATTACGAAGCGGTGTCTTACGAGAGAGCAGCGGAACTGTCTCTATAGGTGTATCTTTAGTTGGATAAAGTCTAGTAGAATGACATCTAGTGACTGTGAGTGAGTTACCCATCTAAAACTTATTTATGTTCACGTGCTATTTTATTCACATTAACAATGTGCACGAGAAGAAATAGTGATTGGTGCAGTAAGATAGATACGGTCGTGAAAATGGCTGTATTTCGTGGATATTTCTGGGGAAATCCTACAAACTGGAAGGGCCGTGTAATGAATTGAATCTATATGTGTTTGCACAACCACGTATTACATACAAATGTGCTCTTTCTTGCTTACTATTTATGTACGCAACTGATTGCGCGATTCGAAATGGGAATACTTATAAACAATCAGGTTTCATCAAAGAAAATCACTTGGACGGAATTGTCTCGCATAGGGCGCAGGTGCTCATAACCCTACGAAGTGTTTCCTTACTGAGTACCTGGTGAAGGCTTCTGCTGCTTCCACGAGTCGCAGGCTTCGCAGTCTGCAACAAGAAACAGGTGAGCGTAGCCAAGCTACAGCTTCTACAACTCCGGCAGGTTTTTTTTTCTTTTTTAGCATGATCCCGAGAATGTGCAAGATCATTGCAATGGACTTTTGGGAGGGGCTTGCGTACACAAACATTTAGCAGGTTTAGAATAGGGTTTGCGTAGCATTGGTGTTGATTGGGTATAAGATGCGCTATTATCGCTGCTTAACGTGCGTATCAAAAAGGTTAGTGTATGACGCATGCGCACAGCCAACACGCACTAAGGCGTGTCTATTTTTTTTTCTTTTTTTGAAACATAGAGAACGGTTCGTTAACCTAGACACTCATGGAGGCGGAAATATTGTAGGCCCGCGTGCTTAGATTTGGGTGCACGTTAAAGAACCCCAGGTGGTCGAAATTTTCGGAGCCCTCCACTACGGCGTCTCTCATAATCATATAGTGGTTTTGGAACGTTAAACCCCACATATCAATCAATCATAACCTAGACACTCGGCGCATAAGCTCGCGCAGTGATGACAATCTGAGGTGATCGACGAAACGCGGCTCCGAGTTCGCTGCCCTCAAACGTCCGTTAAGATGAACACTTAGCGGCTAATGCTCCTGCACCAAAACTGTCACTGCGAGCATACACGTAAACACAAGTGCGCAAGCACTGTGTCGAAACTTCATTCTCGCGTCAGCGTTTGTTTTTCGACTTCAAGAGGAAGCACCCACTCGAGACTCGCCTCGTGTGCATTTATTTGTGCGCGAGAGGATAAGCGGCGTCACGGGAGAGATCACTTGGCGGACACTTGTCGTACAAGGAGATAAAGCGACAATGTAGCGAAGCTCCGCACGGCAGCCCGCTATAGTGTGCATCCGTAACAGCCTCCTTGTTTACATGCAAGACCGGCGTATAAACATCGGCCGACACGATAACAGCTTGTTCGTTTAACCCTGTTCTTGAATATAAATTTCAAGCCGTGAACGTGTAATAATACTATTAAAAATAATAATGAAGTTTTCTAGGCAGCTTGTATTTATAGGTTTTACGTGGCAAACTCCAATACGATTATGGAAGGCGGCGTAGTAGGGCTCCGAAAATTGCGACCACGTGGTATTCTTCAACGCACTTTGAGATCGCACAGTACAGTGGTATCTATAGCATCCGCCTACGTGGAAATGCGAGCGCCACGGCCGGGATGGCACTAGCGACGTTCGGATCAACTGCCGAGCTGAACCCCGTAAGCGTAGCCTGATCTGTACCAATGGGCGGGGTCACCGAAAGCTACTTTATTAGTAATTGATATGCAGGAAATCAAATTAACAAGTACATTGCAAATTTCGCATATGCCTCGCTTGGAATGCATTCCTGAATATCCGGTAACGTTTGTAACAGTAGACAGGATTCACGCACTCTCTCAGGTATATATTTGTGATATGCTACCCATCAGCGCGCAGACGGTGATACAGCGGTACTAATATATACAGACAATTAGGGGGGCTTTGACTAAATACACTTGAATAGGGCATGGTTCTATATCAACTGAGGCGTACTTACTTGAGACTTACTTTCTGTTGAGGACAAAATGAATAAGATAATCAATGCTGGTCGTTCTATACAACGTAAAGTCTTGGTCTTTATTATTTTGAATAAACAGTTAAAAATTTACCACGCGAAGCACACGAACCGTCTCTATACAAGTTTATCTGGGTCTCTCGTCATAACTCTCTCTCTCTCTCTCTTATTTCTCGTTTTGTTTCTGACAAAGCTGGCATAGTGAGTTATGAATCAGGGTGATGCTTTGTACTGCAAGACATGTCGAAAACATCTCCAGTTTAAAATTTCAAAGACGTAACCTTACCATAAACAGGCTAGTGTAGATGCTATCTAGGCTGTTATTTGGCCAATCGGCTTCCCGGAAAGTAAATTGTGCAATCAGGGTAATCAGGCCTTCACATTTACTTCATACCGTACGTCGCGCCAAAAGTCAACCTAACAAGTGAGGCTTCTATTGCAGAATTAAGCCTATAGCCTGCTTGATGGTCGGTATAGGTATTAACCGCTGAATACTTATGCATCTGCTCTTTCATCGACTCTGGGCTCACGTAACATCCTTGAGCAATTCACTCGTCTCTAATCACGTGTACACTTTGTGGCAAAATGCCCATGTAACATCAGCATGTCGTTTTCGCTCGGACACTTCGCGGGTTGAACTATGTACAAATAGCTGGGTTGATGTTCATGGTACCTAATATAACGTGAATGCAAGATACATGACATACACGGCAGAAACATGCAACAAGAAAAACTGTCGCATCCATTGTTGCTATAAAAGTAAAACTTCGTTGACTTTAATTATAGCATGCTACTTTAATCAGACATCTGAAGAGCTAGTCGAAACCTGCGGATGCCCCGCCGTGGTGGTCTAGTGGCTAAGGTACTCGGCTGCTGACCCGCAGGGCGCGGGTTCGAATCCCGGCTACGGCGGCTGCATTTCCGATGGAGGCGGAAATGTTGTAGGCCCGTGTGCTGAGATTTGGGTGCACGTTAAAGAACCCCAGGTGGTCTAAATTTCCGGAGCCCTCCACTACGGCGTCTCTCATAATCATATAGTGGTTTTTGGACGTTAAACCCCACATATCAATCAATCAATCAAAACCTGCGGATGAATAACAGTATTTAATGGTAACCATGAAGATGTCCCTCTGGAGTATCACCTGGCTCGAAATATGTAACGCTCCACGCACCACATGACTATCAGTTTTTTTAGCGAGCTGGAACTCTTCGGCACTGTCCTTTATTGGTCACGGTTAGTGCTTACTAACATCCACGCTCCGTTTTTAATGCACGAAATATATTAGTTTCAGCCATCTACAAGAACACTGCCTACATCATCGTTCACGCAGCTGGCTTGACCACCGAGTCAAACAGAACATCTGACTGCGCCGGCTTCTCGAAGTCAGGAGACCAGTTTTATCTACCCTAATCTGGCTGTGTTACGTAAGCTAACGTGTAACTGTCACGACGGGCAATGCCTGACAGCATGTCACGTTGTCAGCCATGTCTCGCCTGTTGAACTTAGAGTTTTTTTTTTACTCGCAGCTGTGCGATAACATTTTGCGGGCGTCGTGGAAAATGTGACAGCTGGCGAAGCGACCGTTGCGAAAGTGCTTCTTTTGGTCTACAAGCGAGTTCACGACAACGTGCAGGAAAGTTCAACCGCGTTATGTTCTTGTGTGCGCCGACGCCTACTAGCATGATCTAAAATAGCAAAGAAGCAACCAAAACAGAATGAGAGCACACATGCGGGAATGTTCTGTGTACATTTATGTCGGATCGAGACGGATCGTTCTACCAGACAAACCGGATTGCCTTTTCGCCTTGAAAATTCCCTCCCGAGACATCCTCAATATGTTGTTTACAATATGTTATACACTTCTTACTGGGCACAAACATTGGTTTTAGTAGCATTTGGCATAACTTTCTCGTGACTATGACCATCAGTCTTTCATTTATCCTCAAATTTCGAAGGTGGCTTCGAAAATTAGCGTCTAAGCAACCCCCACCCTCTACTTAACCGGCTACATATACACGAAAAAAAGCCATGAGTATTGAGATAGCCCCTTTCGAGCATATACCGATTACTTGTGGCGACGCACTTTTGCTACAGTTAAGAACCGAGTCGTCATCGCCCATAACGATCACATGCCAAGAGGGAAACAAAGTTCAGCACAACACAGTTCTGTAAAGCGCATGGCCTTACCTTTCGCTCGCAACGATGTTGAGGACATGCCCCAGCGCCGCGCCGCTACCCCTCAATTTTGCCGGGTCTCCCCGCGTAATTAAGCCTTCTTAATGATGTAAACGACTCCCCATGACCACTGAGGGTCAAGCTGGACAATTTACACTGGCGCCATAAACGTTGTTGTTGTTGTTGTTGTTCTCCTATTGTTAGTGGCGCATACCCACTGTAGGGGATTGGCCAAGAATCGAGTGGTTTCAAAATTTACTGTTCAGATTTGGAATGATAGAGGTATAACAGAAAGATTACCGATAGCCTATAGGCAAGTGTGGTGCTTAATGTAATGTAATGCATACAAATATTTACATAAACAAATTTATTCTTAGAATAGACCAATAATTTGATTTTATACGTATATAATTATGTGGACATGTTAAGATAATGAAACTGGTTAATTATTCAACCTATTAGTTTCATCAATATAGTTCCGGACGGCCGCGCATACTGTGCCATTAGAGAAACCGTTCTTTATTATAGTTGTTTCGATGATAATGATGATGCTGTCCAAAATATGGCAGTAACCCACTGTTGAGAATAGGCCAAGAATAACGTGCTTTTTCTCCCGTTTTCCCTCCTCCGCTGTAGAGTAGCAGGCTAGAGCATACTATCGCTCAGGCCGGCTTCTCTGCCTTTCTGTAAGTAAAACAAGTAAGAAAATGAAGTATCGCTCCAAACCAACTGAAGGAATCGATAATGCAGCAGTCGGCCGAGACGAGGAACGAGCGTTTGGTAAGCTTTCCCATATCAGGCCATAGTTCACATCGCATGGGCTCCTTGCACAAGCGTGCTAGGCTTGCCAACTACCAAACAACACTCATGCTAAATCAATGGAGTAAAACCATGCATATTCGCATAAATATATGAACTTGATTACTGAAAGTGAATCGGGTGGTTAATTTCTCGAAGAAAGATATGAAACAATGCTTCAGGGACGAAAAAAGGGGGTATTCGCAATTGTAGAATAATATGTTTGAAAATGAAGCTGTGATCGCAAAATTGATCAAGCGCGTGTTCAGTGTTTTTTCGCGGACTCCCGGGCTCTAATGAAACCGGTGACACTCCTTTGTTCAGCGATCACCATACAACACGCGTTGATCTGTTCGGCGTAAGGATGACGGAACCTGAAGGGTGGCAAATAATGGAAGGGGTCGGGAGGTGGGTGGCACATACTTTTTCTATTTTTTTCTTTCATTTTATCGAGGATCAGGAGAGCTGTAGCTTCCTTTTCTGCAACCTCCACTGAAGACTCGTTGTAGTTGCAACAGGACTAGAAAGCAGCAATGAGCCTTTGGATGCATATCACCAAACAGATCGCGTTCTTCTTTTGAGGAAAACACCCGCACACAACAGGAAGGGAGAAACGTGTGGGACACTCGGCTATTCCGTTTGCAAAGTGTTCCAAGAAAAGGACCTGTGGTCGTGGTCAAATGGCGTTCGCCCAACCAGAAATCCAACCCCTTCGAAAGAGTTGTCCCGGCCTTGAACCTCGATATTGGTTGGGTTTGTTTATTTTCGTTTATTGCCTTGAACGACGCAGGGCAACTCTGGCCCCGAGAGACGCCGTAGTAGAGGGCTCCCGATAAGATCGGTCACAGGGGGTTCTTTGGCGTACACGAGCATCGGTCAGTATAGCATATCGCATGCCTCGAAATGCAACCGCCGTGGCCCGAATCTGTTCCGCGTTTTTCGGCGCAGCAGCCCGACGCCTGAACTTTGTTTACTCAGAGTCGGTTAAATAATGTATGGCTTGTCATTCATAAAGGGCCATCAGCTGAGAGGCTTGTTGTACGACATTGCTGATTATATTGTGATTAGTCGGAAGTAACTTCCATGGCAAGCGTTTTAAAGCTCCTGCGTTCATGATGAATGCGTTTCTGTACGCGGGCTTGTTTTTGAAGCGATTTGGGTGCTTTCATCTGAATGAGTATGATGTAAAACACATTACAGTACAATACATTACAATGCAATACAGTACAATACAGCACAGTGCAATATAAACTGTTTTTAATGAAAAGTGAATAATAAAGCATCCGGAATAGCCGTCAAAATAAATGACGTCGAAACGTGGTGGGGCGGAAACTTCAATATGGGGTAAGCCAGTGCCACCTAGAAAAGTAATTCAGGACTGCTCACTAACTAGGCCAGGCATGGCCTCTGACGTCACTCAGCTTTGACACTCGTCTCCTGGCGAGTAGACGTGCGCATGCATGCGCCCGCCGTTCGAGATAGCAGGATTGCTAAGCCCTGTATTCACAAACGTTCTTCGACTCGACTTTCACCCTTCACTTGACAGAGTTGAGCACTGCGCCACCAATCGGCTGAAAATGACGCTGCGCTACTCAAGAATCACCGCAAACTATCGCTGACATGCAGTGACTTGCCGTACCTAGAGATGGCGCTCCCATCGTATATGTATTCACACACACATATGTGTTCACCCGTTACAAAAGGCAAAGCCACAAATCATCATCATCATCATCATCATCATCATCATCATCATCATCATCATCAAGCGAAGGCAAAGCGTGGAGTGGAGGTTCTAGAAGACCGGGGTAAGCCTGTTCGTGGAGTGCTGGTGCTTCTTTTGACGACTATACATCAAGATGAACGTGCTTTTCTGCGTATGTAAAGTACTGTCGGCTGATGCGAAGTGCTTTGTTCACTGAATGTTCGCGTAGCGTACATACGCCGGCTGCAACCTCTCGCAATTGGCAGTTCTGCTGCAGACCCAGCTGCCACAGATGTGCCGAAGGTTCTAGTGTTTTCCTTACCGCTCTTTCCTTGATTCGAAGGTATGTGTGTTTCTACACTACTTGATTTTAAGTTGTTTTAAAGGCCCCATTTTTAGTACGTTGAGTCCTTTCTGTGAAATGGTGCCACGTACGCTTCCGAACTGTTAGCGGAAGCCTTGACTTTGATCACCTTTAGCTGATCGGCTCTGGCGCTCAACCCCGCGATAACGTACCGTCCCGAGATAGTGCTAATGGAGCTGCATAGATTTAGCGTTTTTGACGAGCGCATTTGGCGAGACGCGGTCTGCTCGGCTGAAAATGACGATGAAATGAAGTATAGACGCAGCTTCAGGCCCCGCTCAATCAGCCGCGTTTCAGGTTCCGCTGCTCGCACCACAAATACATCAAAATAAAGCAATAGTCGCCGCGCGGCAATGTATCCTCAAAACGAGCATTATTCCTTCAGGGTCGGTAGACATTGCGCTATTTGCGTATAGTGCCTTGGTCTTATTGTAACACCGGCGGTCCCTTTGTTTAGATGAGGGAAGAAGGGCTAGTTCGGGGTGTCGGGCAGCTGTTACGTAGTATTCCTTACCGCTATTCCGATCATTTCTTGGCAATATCATAATTATGCACCACCCTCTTCAGTACGTTCGCCCGATCTATTGTCTTTTAAATATGTGCTGCTGCTTTTTAGCTGGATTTGGATGCCTGTGAATACCTCATTTACTTTCCTGTTTCGTAGCTTCTCAATAAGGTGCATGTATAGAAGAAAGCCCGGGATAAAGCGCTCCAGCTGTTAAATGTTTCTTCGTGTGTGCGAGCTTCATTTCCAGCCGAAATACTTGAGGACGAATACAAATTACACCGATCCACTAACGTGCACAACAAAAAAGAAACGCACGCACTCAGCAGAGAAAACTGCAGAAGCTTAGCAAATAATGGGAAAACTGTGTGTGTGTGTGTGTGTGTGTGTGTGTGTGTGTGTGTGTGTGTGTGTGTGTGTGTGTGTGTGTGTGTGTGTAAATAAAAGTTAATTAGATTTACCTTACGTATTTTGCCTCTTTGTTGGGCCCCCAAACTTTACTATTATAAATCGGTCGCGTGTTTGATAGCGCGCAATATTTTCCTACATCCACATGGAAATAACAAATGCTTACAAATGAATCTCCAAAGAATTTCAAGTGCAATAGAATAGTTAAACAAGTGCCAATCCAGACACAAAGGGCTGACTTAAGCTGTCGTACCACACATGTGAAACTGGCTGCGAACGTTTTATCTTTTGACGGAAGACGGAGGTTGGCAGTGGCTTCACAGCCCCCCCCCCCCCCCCATGTGCGCTCGCCTGCACTCAAGGCGCGTGACGTCACGGTGGCAGTGAGCGGGCCTGATATCTAGGTGGCATTGGGAAAGCCCCTGTATTTTTCTTATCGCGGTGCTCTCTCGCTTGCCAAGTATCATCTCTCGGTAAGAACCGTGCTACATGGCTGGGAGTGGCTTTTCCTTTGTTTGTTTTTTCCCCTAATATAACTAGCTTAAATGTGGTGCTTTTGGTAGTGGGGAATCCTAATTTACTACTGCGAGGAGAGAAAGAGAAATAAACGTTCATTTAGAAACAGCGTTCCGAGCGATGTCAGGTATCACCCTAGGATGGGAGGGTTCCCTAGTCCAGGAACCCTCTGGCTTCGACTGCCCTCTTGGCCCTGGCGCCGAGTTGTCGCTGGTCTTTCAGACCCTCGAGGACGAGCTTGGCCTCCCACACTAATGCGAAGAAAATACTTTTTTTAATTTAGTGTCTCTTTACATAAACACCTTGCAAAACGCTTCAATTTAGTCCGATCACCCAAATATCACCAGTCTTTACTTTTTTATTAGTCAATGCTGGACGTAGACGTCAGAAAAACAATTCCCGTACAAAAGTGGGCTCACCATCTCTAACAAGTCTCAATGCGCAGTGCGCAGGAATACGCTGATAAACTTAATCAAACTTGGCGCCAAAAAATAATAAAAGCTTTTAGCCCGGTGCAACATTGCGAACTGATGCTTGCTTTTTTTCTTCGGCGACTGCAATGCTCCCGAGGCCCTTCGAAATCTGCCGCGGAAAAGAACGCGACGTAGATAACAGCTCGCGTAATCTCTTCTTTTATCAGTAGCCGGATGTCATCGATGTCGAACGCGAGGTTTATTTGCTCGGCACTGAATGTTTGCCCAGCTCGGCGCGTGCCAGACGACGTCCTCTTGCGCAGAGCAGAGACTGTTTACGCTCTTGAAGAAGCATGCGTGTCTGCTGCATCCGCGCTATATGTTGCGTCCATGGCTTATGCCATGCCACCCTTTCAAATCTACCTATTGAACAGTGCGCGATATTTTCTGCGTAATGACTGCCGTAGAGAGCGAAACACTTTATTCTGTTGGGCAGTTACACAGTAATACGCATGTGCTGCTTTTTTTGTTACATTGTTTTACAGTTACTCGAGGCTGGTATTATTTCAGCTGAAGAAACAATTATCCGTACCGTCTTTATGCTAAAATCACGATATTGTTGCGATAAAAACTGTAGTGGGGGACTCTAGTATAATATTTATTGCGTAGGATTTTCTTTTTTAGATGCGGAAGCATCTTATACTCGCGCCTTGTAGTGCGCCGTCCGCGCCGTCCGCACCGCCTTAGTTGAGCTAATTCATTACGTCTGATACAATAATCACTCGTTCTCTGCTACTGCAATATTCACGCGTTCATCAAGTATAAGGTTATTTGTTGCACTTCAAAAGCATACATGTGTCCGAGTTAAAACGGTCAAAGTTTCACATTAAATGCACCAGGAAGGTAAAGTATTGGTACGGAAACCAGTAACACAAACATGAGCTTGTACGGTAAAGTTAGCTATTTAAAACCTACGCGAGCGTCGGTGCACACTGAACCATGCCTGTGTATTCAGGCATGTGTCTAACTCTGTTACCAGCCACTAAACTGTTTTAGCGGGACGGCTCAGTGCTCTCCCATAGTTGAGTACGAAGTACTCAAAATCGTTCAACATATTAGATGCGGAAGCATCTTATACTCGCGCCTTGTAGTGCGCCGTCCGCGCCGTCCGCGCCGTCCGCACCGCTTCTCGAACATTCGACAGCTGACGCGCGCGCATGCGCCGTCGCGCCGTCGCCCACCATCTGTGCCGCGCGCGCTTCTCCTTCGAGAACATTCGACAGCTGACAGCGCATGCACCGTCGCGCCGTCGCCATCTGTGCCGCGCGCGCGCGTCTCCTTCGAGAACATTTGACAGCTGACAGCGCATGCACCGTCGCGCTGTATATATACTCAAGGTCGGCGCTCGCTCGCTCAGTTGCCGCTCGTCCGTTGGTTCGTCGCAATAAATAAAACACCGCCCTTTCGCATACGTGCCGTACGTGTTCACTCATTTAACACCCCATTTCACAACCACGTTAACCAATTTAGCCATCGACCCAAGTAAGTCGCACTTTAACACCCCGTTAACCAATTATATGCTTCCGCATCCTCCTCAGTGTTCCCCCGAGGGAAGCTGCGGGCAATTTTTTTAATTAAATGGCTCTCAAGTTCAAGTACACTGGTATTCTTGCGTTTAGCCACCGTTGCCAGGAATAGAACCCGCGTTGGCGGAATCAGCAGCGTGACACCTTCGTTTAATTAAGTGGTAAACTTCAGCAGTGGTATAGCCGGGAATCTTTATTCGGGAAAAGTGTGTTGCACATGTTTTGCCTACTTGTGGTTGTTATTGCGAGTCTTTTTACGCTGAAAAACAATAAAGATGTGTATGCTAGAAGTGAAATGAGTATTAAAGAAATGTGCATGTAGACGGGAACGGTAAGATGATAGGTTATGTTACGCCATTATTAAAATTTTTATTCGCTAACTGATTTAGCTCGCAGGAGACTCGGAGAAGCCTTGGTCCTGCAGCTGACACAGAAAGAGACCGATGGTGACGTTGACGTACAGTCAGCGTTGGAGGAGAGGTATCGCGGTGATCTCTTTTTTTTTTTTTAGAAACATTTCGCGCGCGTTTACGACGAGGTTATCAGCCAACGTTTTCAGCTCCGTCACAACTATGGGTAACTTTTCTCGGCTTGAGATAGTGATAGATAGATCTATATGTGGGGCTTAACATATGCCAAAACCACCCTATGATTATGAGAGACGCTGTAGTGGAAGGCTCCGGAAATTGTGACCACCTGGGGGTTCTTCAACGGGCACACAAATATGAGCACACGGACCTACAGCATTTATGCCTCCATCGAAAATGCATCCGCCGCAGCCGCGATTCTATCCTACGACCTGCGGGTCAGCAGCCGAGTACTTTCCACTAGACCACCACGGCGGGGCTGCTTTAGGTAGTCGCTCTTAAGAATCTTCAGGCGGGGACGGCCATAATAACACTCACACACGACCGGGCCTGATGTCTTACGCCCGAAGACACTGCGAACAAGGTCAAACTACTAAATCACATTAGGATTTGTTGAGCTGCCAAATGTTGAGAACGGAATCGTAGAGACAGTTCATTATCGGCGTTAGCTTGCGGTCGCTACGGTGGCTTGTGGTAGTCCGGTAGACTCAATTTCTTACATGACATGGGCCTCCGCGCTTTTGTTTCTATACAGTCTATGACAGAGGGCGAGCTCGATAAAAAGAAATTAATTCGGGAAAATTGAATACTCAATTTGATTCTTTAGCCGCTAGCTTTTCACCGTGTATATATATATATATATATATATATATATATATATATATATATATATATATATATATATATATATATATATATATATATATATATATATATATATTGTTATATTGTTATGACCGCCATCAGTAGGCGCCATGCTGTCGCTGAGAAGCGTAGCCGGGCAGCGTTCCCACGCCTAGAACCCAGTTTTCTCGGAACCAGCGTCCAGAGATGACGGGGGAGCGGCGCTCTTTTAATCCTCAAAGAGGTAGCCGACTGGTCGGCTGCCTATGCCCGCCAGGTAATGTCCCTGCTAGCCGGAGGATGAGACGTCGTGTCGCCACGAAGCTGTAAGCCGTTCCAGAGAGGATCACAAAGACAGCGTCTTCCTTTGAAGAAACGGCGACCGCCGCCACAAAGTGCCCTGCTAATTGAGCGGACAGATTGGCGGACCGTTTGATGTCTGCTGTCCGAAGCTTGGGACCCCTCGACCAGCGACACACACGACGAGCAAGAGCCCCTCTGGCGCCACCTTTCAGTGCAGTGATCTCGACTCAAAATTGGATGTTCACGTGCGCCGTGCATGCTCGTACCTTTCACCAGTTGTGTGTGTGTGATTGGTGTTCCCATCAAGAAGGAGGAGCCCGACAGGGCTTATAAGGACGCTGCAGAGTGCGGGACGTCGCTCTGAACCATGTAATGGTTCAACCACCACGTTCGTAGTTTGTGAAGGCTCTGAACCATGTAATGGTTCAACCACCACGCTCGTGGTTTGTGAACTCTTAACCTCATGCTGTAAATATTTGTAAATAGTGCCATAAACCTGTTTGTTTTTTCGTATCCCCATCTTGTAAGCGCTCGTTTCCTCAACCCGAAGCTACACCACGCTACCACAAGAGACCGGGTTTTGTTTTCGTATCCTCCAGAGCGACCTTCCTTCCGACCCGCAACAACTTGTTGGCAGAGGTGGGATACGACTCAGCACCCCGAGTCACAACAGTATATATATATATATATATATATATATATATATATATATATATATATATATATATATATATATATATATATATATATATATATATATATATATATATATATATATATATAACTGATGCTTCTGCCTCTGCGACTTTCCACAGCAGAGCTGCTATATTTGATCTATACAAGATATGCTACTCGCATTCCAACGCCTTTCCGCACATATAGGGAAGTACACGGAAAAGAAGCGTCCGCACCCCTCACCAGCTGAAGCATAATCAATTGATCAGTTTCAATTAATGAGGAGTATAATTAATATCATTTGAATAGCTCTAGCTGGTTGATTAAGTGGATTTATTCTATATTTTTTATTTAGTTAGCCCAGCAACTTGACAACAACGGATCGCCATGTACGTCCTGAGCCTCAGAAACGCGGTTTATTTGATGACAGTGGAAATGACTGTCCTTCATTATACACGCGGAATCAGAATAAGATACTTCAATAATAGAGTGGCGCACAGAATACGCCTGCTAGGGGAATTCGCAAAGATTAGGGGTAATGCGGAAATCCAAGAAGATTTCCAATCATGATACACGGCCCGATAAAGCTCCATGAGTGCAAATCGCCACAATCGACAGGAGGAAACGGAATACAGTACACAGAGCCCTGAACTTGTGTGTTCTATCTATACTGTCCCCTTCTGTCGGGATCGTGCTGATTCGCGCTCATAATCATGCCGCACCAACACGCCCATTCCGATAAAGCTTTTTACACGTGACCTTTGGATACGGGTGGAACGACGTGTGTATACGATGCCCCTTGTTAATAGTGAGAAATAGCTAAGTGGCTCAGCGGGCCAGTGGACCCATCGCGGGAGCGGTTGGGGCAGAGGAGCTGAAGACAGCAGGAAGAGTAATAGCCGAGGGATGCTCCGCCTGTGGCAGCAGAGACCACTAATGGTACACCTGGTGAACAAGGTTGAAGTGACTGTCAATCGAGCAGAGGCTCCGCTTAAAGAACGCTCGCATGCTCGTCCGCTGCGAATGCTTCGGTGTGAAAGCGAAATGAGCGGGTGAACGGCCCTCTAGCTCCGCAACAACGCATGTCACTGGCAGTTAACGTCGCGCTTGGTCGCTGGGCCCGCTGCCCCCCTGAACCGCTTAGCTATTACCCTTGCTGTGCCGTGCGCCTGTTATCTGCAGTGTTGCTCAGTGCAGTGTGCGAGCCGTCCATCACGTATGCTCACTTGGTCCGAATAAAGCTCAAAGTTCCAAAATGATGGCATCTATACGCGCTTTTTGGATAAGGATATAACGATATTTCTATGGCAGGTCGACACTGCTTCCTTAATTACAGTTCAAAGCACGATGTAAGGAGTACCGATGTAAGACAGCAGCTTTCAGTAATTCTTTTTTTTTTCCCTAAAACGGTTTCCCAGTGGAATCGATTACCTTCAGCGATCGTTGTCGCTGTTGGTGGTGATTCATTTTTTTCCTTTGTTAAAGTCGAGTGAATTGTTCAGTTGATCACCGCCGCGGTGGTCTAGTGGCTAAGGTACTCGGCTGCTGACCCGCAGGTCGCGGGTTCGAATCCCGGCTGCGGTGGCTGCATTTCCGATGGAGGCGGAAATGCATCGTAGGCCCGTGTGCTCAGATTTGGGTGCACGTTAAAGAACCCCAGGTGGTCAAAATTTCCGGAGCCCTCCACTACGGCGTCTCTCATAATCGTATGGTGGTTTTGGGACGTTAAACCCCACAAATCAATCAATAAATTGTTCAGTTGATGACGGGTGTTTTGTTGGGCGGTACACATATTTGTTTTCGTCTTAGTGTATGTTACTCGCTGGCATTTTTCGTACATTTTTGTCAATCTCCGTTATGTTGTATATTCAGTGTACTTCCTACTATCTGGATAGGCTGTACTGCACTTGCCGCAAATTGAGCTTGTGTTCTGTCTTGTAATCATGTATTCTCCTCCCCCCTGTAATGCCTTATGGCGCTGTGGGTATCAAATAAATACATAAAATAAAAAATAAATAAAGCCAAATGAGGTCCACCGCGCTGGAGGAGGGGTTAAGGTGCCCAGCTGCTGACTCAAAGGTCGTGGGTTCGATTCCGGCTGCGGCGGTCGCATTTCGATGGAGACAGAATAGCAGAAACCCGTGTGCTGTCAGCGCACGTTAAACAACACCCCATGATAGCAATTCTCGGAGTCCTCCAACGCGGCGTCTCTCATAATCTTATCGTGGGTTTGGGACGCATGAGTAAAGCCTCGGATAGTATTATTAAAGGCAAATAGAGTTGTCGTAGGCAGTTTCAACAAAAAAGAAGTGAACGTACCCGATTCGAAATAAAGAGTCAGTTGTCTGGATGATAATGAACTCGGCTAGCGCGAACGATAACTCAGCAGACGGCAACAATCTATTTTGACTTGCCATGCAAGTTTTCTGCAAGTATTCGACTCGGACGTTTTAGGTTAACAAAGGGTACGACAAGATAAGCAATTCCCGACTACAACAAATCGCTGAGTCGAGCCGAAGCTCCCCGACAAGAAAAAAAAGAATGTACGGCAAGTTCGTGGGACCGCATGCAGGTGTGCATCACGGAAGGCCGTACAAACCCGCTCATTTCTTGTGGTGTGTCTTGAAGGTATTGTGCACGATAAAAAGTTTAGATATCGACGCAAGACAGACGCGGTATTCAAACTACGTGCGCAAGTGCAACCCCCCCCCCCCCCCCCGAGACCAGAGACCAGCAGCCCGAAGACCGGGATTGATGCGCGCCTCCTCAGCACGGGATTTTGACGAGAAAAAAAAAAGTGGAGCAGCGCTTGAGAACTTCTCGGAGATTGATTGCTTTTTCGGGTCGCCTGTTAGGAACGCTGCTACATTTTTCCCTTTACTTTTCAGGCATACGTTAACCCCAACAAATAGTTATACCATGGTGTATTGAGGGACCGTGGTTATACTTACACCATCTGGATTGTGCGTTACAATATAATTAACACCATATGTACATTTTGGGCCACTACGAAACTAAAGATGTGCTAATGTGTACGGGATCGAACAGACACGTTGAAGGGCATTTGCCATCCTGTTTTAATGATTCTTTTTTTTTCTGTTTTCAAATAGTTGCTTCCAACAGGCGTACAGATGTACTTAAGTCCGAGAAATCATGCATGCTGGAAATACTATGACCAGTTAAATGTTTAAGTCACTTAAAACTGTGCATTCTTTTTTTTGTGTGTGTGACTGTTTTTTAAAAGTTATGGTGAAAGATTTGCGGCTCATATAGGAGGCAAGTGCATAATGGATTTAGTTATCGCAAGCGTGCTGTATACCCCTCATTGAATAGTTGCTTTTAAGGAGCGAAAGAGCACAACCACCAGGGATGACACTGGACAGAGGACCACTAACAACTTTTTTGGTGACGCTCTGTCCCGCGTCCTCAGTTCTGGTGATTCTGCTCACTTGTGCCGAAAAGGGAACTGTGAACGTGCATCAACATGCGCCACTAAGAGCTCCCTCAATACATTGTTATGTTCGGGACTAGGACAGTTGGGGAGCTATCTTATTGAGAAACACGTGGTACTCTAAATTGTTTCCCTTCTTCCTAAACAGGCAACAACACACTACTGGAAGTTCGGTGGCAAATAAGCTGCGATACAATCGAGAGAAATGGTACGTACTGCATTGTTCATTCTTATCGTGTCGATACGTCCACGCGCTCATACGCCCACACTCGCGAGCACACATCGGCGCCCCCACTTACCTTCAAGAATTACAGTAGTGACTTCGACTCTTTTGCAAACAGATCGTCATTGTCAGAGAAGAACAATTGAGGTGTTTTCTTCAAAAAGAGCCAAATGCAGAAACTGAAATTAGGCGACATTTTGCGGAAACATAAAACACGCCTATAATAATCTTCCACTTCTAGAGCAGTTCTAATGAAAATTGGGCGATTTCTCGTTGTAACATGAACTCCAAAAGGCAGTTTCCAATAAAAAAAATGAGCCAAATGCTCCAACTCTTTCAATCAAACTGAACCACATTCATTAAACGAGCACTGCGCCAACAATCATGACCAAAACAACCAACATGAACTCACTCAAAATGTTTCATTCGTGTCCTAGTTGCTTTGTTCTGCTTACGTTCCACAACTAGATTTTTGTAGTACGAGGTGGCATTAACTTAAGCATGTTATGTTAAATGACTATCTCGATTATGAAGAGCAAAAGGCTGACTTTCTTACTTTTTTTTGCCTCTTAGTTTAGCCCTACAGGATCATGTCCCCCGTGAGCACACACGCGCTTACAGCATTTTCGCCTCCATCAAAAATGCAGCAGCCTCAGCCGGGATTCGATCCCGCGACCTGTGAGTCAGCAGCCGAATACCTTGACAACTAGACTACCACGGCGGGGCAAATGTCTCAAGGCTACATTGCGAAGCTTAACCATACACCATACCAGTCTTTGAGAAGCCATCGTCTATTTTGCGCAAAAGTACCCGTCTCTCTATCATTATTTTTCACATTTTCACTTTCCATTGATAGAACGACTCAACGGAAGTCAGCTCGGTTTTCTACATAGAAAATCACTGCGAAATGTCCGTGGTTTTTGCCCTTTCTTGCCATTTGCAAGTCTTACGCTCAAGGGACACTAAAGAGCCAAACGATTTTTCGCGAATTAAGTAAACTAGAATTTTACAATCCCGAAAACAACTCTTACCGAGGCACGACGCTTGCTAAGCAAGAAAACGCGCGAAAAGAAAATGTGGGTGGAAACGCCACCTTGAGATTGCCGCGCTGTGACGTAAGAAGTTTTGAATGCGTGTAGTGGATCCTACGTACCTTCTAATCGATAAAATGAAGTACATATTCGTTTGTGGGAGTCATAGACTTGGCATACAAAGTTTCGAAAAAAAAAATTCGTCGGGCCAACGCCACGAAGACATATAAATACGTTTTGAAATGTCTTACGTCACGCGCGAAGACATTGGCGCGAAATTTAAAAATGAAACATCCACCTTGATTTTCTCCGCTAATAATGGACTCATGATGGAGAAACGTGGAGCATTACAATTTTAAGAGTGCAGTTTGTCCATCTAAACCAAGTCATTGTTTCTCCTTTAATGTCCCTTTAAACTCAAGTTTTAGAGAGCTGCGTTGCTGCGGCCAGCGACTGGCTTTAGAAGGACGGGAGCGACACCGATGACTTAATTGCATGCTACACATGAAAGTTCAGGCTTGATCACGGTCACCGGGACACTCTTCGTATGTTCCAATTCGGTGCCAGATTAAGTTGAAACACAATACAGAGTCATCTTTCGAAGGTTTGGGCAGCAAAGGGGTGTCGACGCAGCCATGACAGGAAGCATTTTCCATCCGCCCGAAAAAGCGACTTATGCAGGAAGCCATGCGGATTATGCAGGAACGCGGGAAGCAATAAGTCACCGGACACGTGTCGAGCAATGACTGCGTTTTTTTAGCCATCGTGATTCATCCAGTAACGTATCCACTAACTTGAATATTTTCAGCGTTACGTATTTGCTCGGGTGGTTTATTGCGGAATGCACTGCGAGAAACGCGACACACCGGCACAAAGATACGTGGAGCGACTCTGGCAACAACCTCTCGTTAGTGTACCGTGTGCTTATCACATGTACATGCATGAATGAATGGGTCATAAACTTCGAGACGATCCCCACGCAAAAGTGACGTTTGATTAACGAGGAGTGAATGAAAACATATTAAAATATACACGTTAATTTCATAATTTTCTCTTTGGATCGTTCAAACGACGTCGATGCTGCGAGTATCTTGGAAGCCAACACAAAGGCCGACAACAAAGCCTTCGCCGAGCACGGGCAATGCATTCAAAGCAGCAGCTGAGTTCAAGCGATTACTCGGTTCTCACAGGGCTCCGAATGGCGACGCGAGCGGAAGCACTCTTTGAGGTTGTTGATGTTAGAGACCGGATAGCGTCTCTCCTCGATAAGATTAGGGGGAACACCGATGTTGGCGTACGGCGGGCCTTGTAAACTAATATTAAAAAAAAGTGAACATCTCTACACTTGGACAAGAAAATAACCCAAGCAACCTCGCGAGAAACACGGGGTTCAGCTCACCATAGCTGTATCTGTTGGGAAGTCGGGGCAGTAGAGGGACCACTTGCTCTCCTACACCAGCAGTGGGACCAAGGAATTCGCTCTCACCCGCGGGACCACGCCTAAATAGGGGCACGATGTGCACACGGCCCGAAACACCCAGAGAGAGGGGTGCCTCTCTCTTTCACACACATCATGTGCACATGCCGGTGGCGACATCACTAAAGAAGAAGAGCCTATCGATCTATCTTCGGGACGGTATAGTAAAGGCGCCCACGCTGCCGTGCACGTCTCGCGCGTACACAGTTGCCCTTCAACTCGGCCTAAGTGCCGAAATGGTCTGCGATTCCGCGGTGCACCCTCCCCCCTTCTCCTTCCCACTACTGAGCCTACTTTCTCCACCCAGCAGGACAAAGAAACTAGGGAGAGTGTCAGAGGACGAGGAGGGGCCGACACCGTTGCACCAGACAACAAAAAGTGGCGGGCATTTTCTGGCTCCCGTCCGGATCGCAGCAGGCTGTGGCCGGTTGCGAGGAACAGCGGGAGGGAGGGGGAGGGCGGTGCCCGGCCAGCACGTGCGGGCAGTCTCATGACCCCCGGCTCATATTCTTGATAAAGGGGCCACTCCAAGAACAAGAAACCGTACCAAGACATTGCGCGAATGTGAACACAGCCAGATGTCCACACTTCGCGCTGTCCGAGCCACCTACAAAAGGCGCTGCCGAGTTTGGGTTTCCGAACCTTTGTTTCGTCTCCGTGCGTGCCGCTGTCATCGTAGCGAGATGTTGGGCAGTGTCGCCACGTAAGTGCGAAGCAAGAGCTTGTTCGGACACAACGACGGAGGGAGGAGAATGGCGACCTTGAGATGCGTGCCATCAGCCGTGTTTCGTGGACGTGCAGGCCGGCTGCGGCATTGCGTGAGAAGCGCCGGCCGCCCCGGCACGCGGCACCTGAGGTGGGGATGCTCTCTCAGACACCTGTAATTTGCTCCCGTTTGTACCGAGCTGAAAGCGTGCTCCGTTCAATGCACTCGGCGCGCGCAAGCTATCGCGGGCTTCACGGCTCCCCTCTGGTCTCAGCGTTGCGGGTTGCTACATTGTACGCGAGCAAGCTGTCCTATCTAGCAGACAGAATGCGTACGTTTTGCGACTCAATGGCCGCCGGCCTGGTGCTTACGTGTTGCGCGTTATCGCTGTTTCGATACGTTCGTCGTTTTGAAGCCCCAGTGTGGCCGACCCACACCTCTATCATACATGCCCCCCCCCCCCCACTCGTTTCCTAATCCAATATCTGTGATTAAAAAGGCCATTGCACTGCTAAGCACAAGGCCATGGGTTACATTCCCAGCTATATAAAACGCAGCTGGTTCAAAATTATTACGGACTCAGCCTTGCAATCATGTCGTGGATTTCGCACGTGATATTCTACAATTTAAAGTAGTTACGAAGAAATTGTTCTAGCCTGATTTGTTTCATTATTAGTGACCTCTCGAACGTGAACACGCAGATGAACTAATCAGCTAGCACGTGGCATTCGTGTGGGGAAAAAAGAAAGAAAGAAAGAAAGAAAGTAAAAGTCAACACGCCGAATTTTAGGATCTGCATCTACATCTAAATCTACATTTTCAGCAGAGTGTAGCTGAGTAGCAAGAGTAAATCTTTTGCTGGACATTGACCAGACCAAAGCTTAGATATTTGTACGCCAGTTCTTTTGCTTAACGCGGTGCTGCTTCCATACCCAGAAAGAGAGAGAGTTTATTTACAGAAAGGCAGATAGCCTTTACTTAGAACGATCATAACGTCTACAGCCGCTCTCAATGCGCATCTGTGCGTGGAACACAACGCTAACGTTGTTGTGAAAGCTCGCCGAGAAAACCGTGTGCAAGGTCCGTCGAGCTAATGTCTCATTATCTAGCCAATTATGCATAGCGATAATCAGATTACGAAACACTGTCAGTCATTCGCCGGACTAACTTGGAGCATGACAGATAAAAATATAATTGAAGGGTGTGTTATCCCCAACAATCCTGATCGACGGCAATCCCGTCTTCAATTTCTTTAATCATTTGCTTAATGTCCAATAGGAATCCTAGGAAGGCCTTATTTGAGGACTCCATAGCCTGTGAGCCCACGTGGCAGCTGGTGTAAGGAGGGACGTTTGTCATAACAATCGTGAAGAATTGACAACTCTTCTCGTGCGTTGTAGTCCTTCGTCGAGCGCCAAACAAACAAGCCAAGATAGTCGAGATACCTTCGTATATCCGGGCTCTCTCTTCCTATAGGCTGCCCTAAGCGCGTTCAGAAAGACACGTTATCTGAAGATAACACACATCATCCGTCCACACGGACACTCGGCGTGCGTGTTTGGTTGCATCCGCAGATAACGGTCCCTCAGAACGTTGACTTTGCTCGGTAAGAACGAATCACGGGAACACTGCATCAATGTGCACCAGCGCTTATTTCGCCGCGGCGCTAGAATGAATGAACGACTTTATTCATCCCAGGTTAAAGGGAAGGGGGCGATATAACAGAGAGTGGTGGGGAGAAAATACTTAAAATAGTCCTTTACCCTCTCAGCCAACTCCAGGATCCACAGCTTCCCGAACGTCGGGCCTCTAGTTGCGCAAACCAGCCTCCCACTGCTCCTCATTAGAAATCGGGCGTTTCAGGAAAGGGGTAAGGGAAAGGGGAGGAGATAGCGAGAAGAGGGAAAGCAGAGGTGTCAACTACCTATGCGAGCGTCCAGTCCCTTCGCTAACGGTAAGTAAACTGGGATTAGAAAGACAAAAAAAAAGTGAGATGTCACGGACTGCACACGTACTCAAGAAGGATACAATCTGCCCCTAAGGGTAGTGTTTCTCGAAAACTACAGTATATAGAACACTAATTGTTTTCCCCGTCATTAACGAATGCGGCCATGGTTTAAGAATCGCCGCCCCAGAAAATATTCTACACGAGTCCAGCTGGCGCATTCCTATATGTAAAGGGACATGCCGGATGTCGCATTCATGGGAAAGAACACAACAGCTGAATAGGCCTTTCATAGTTTCTGGCCCCGCCACGGTGGTCTAGTGGCTAAGGTACTCGGCTGCTGACCCGCAGGTCGTGGGCTCAAATCCCGGCTGTGGCGGCTGCATTTCCGATGGAGGCGGAAATGTTGTAGGCCCGTGTGCTCAGATTTGGGTGCACGTTAAAGAACCCCAGGTGGTCCACATTTCCGGAGCCCTCCACTGCGGCGTCTCTCATAATCATATAGTGGTTTTAGGACGTTAAACCCCACATATCTATCAATTTCATAGTTTCTGCACACTCACGTGGGGCGTGCATTGGCGTGACTACCGTACCAACATAGAACGACTACCCACCCGTAAATACAACATCTATTCAAATATTACTAGATGACAACGTTGTCACTATGCCAATCCGTTAAATATTTAAAGCAGCTTGATCTCCCTTGTGCTTTTCGTTGGCGTCACTGTCATTTTCAAATATATGGTCTTATCTAAAGGGGAGCACATCGGCTCCCCTGTTTTCTTCCAATCATTTCTCTGGGTATGTTTTTTTTTTTTTGCGCCATTTTGTCTTTTCAATCTCGCTAAAACCAAACAGAAACAGCGTTTTCGTCGCTTCAGCTCATCGACGTACACTAAATGTTCGCAGCACGAAAACGGACATGCGTGTGCCCGAGAAGGAGGCGGCCTCCGAGGCGATACCTTCCACCGTCGAGGTGGCCGTTATCGGAGGTGGCGCCGTGGGCACCAGCCTCACCTACCACTTGGCCAGGTTGGGCAACCCGAGTGTCGTGCTGCTCGAGAAAAGCGAGCTGACGGCAGGCTCGACGTGGCACGCGGTATGTGACACCTCATGATCGATGGATCGATTGATTGATTGACTGATTGATTGATTGATTGATTAACTTCCATACTGACAAAAGATTGCAATATTTGTATCCCCGCTGCTGCAACGCATTAGGTTTAGAGAGGCATGTACTACAACTTCCTCTAACGAAGGCACATCATTTTCCGTCCTGCTTTTATTCCTTCCTTTCTTTATCTCTCTTTGTGTTTTAAGTTTAGTTTACTGTGCATCATAGCACTAAAAAATACGGTCTACACGTCCAGTAGGAGGTATTGCCTATAAACTTAAAATAAACAGCTGTCACACGCCTTTAGAAAAACAACGCACTTCTGGCATCATTAACATGCATGAATAGTTTTTTTAATAATAAAAAGCGCTGTTTGGTGCATTTTAAATATTTCCAAGCACATGCAGTTCGTTGGGGTTAACCGGTCACCACCATGATAAATTCACTAAATTGATTTCTTTCACCTCAGCTTAAGTTTTGCTGTATGCTTTACATATCAATGTATATTATAATTATTCAAAACATAAATGATAATTATTTAATTAATTGCGCGATTCTCAATCGTAATCTAACTAGCCACGGGTGTGCAGGCTGGCCTTGCGGCGCTATACCACCCGGGTATCAACATGAAGAGGATCCACTACGACAGCATCAACCTGTTCGCCGCTCTGCAACTGGACACTGGACGAGTAGGTGAAGGGACGGGTGCCACGACATCCTGTGGAAGGTTTGACCGAAAACTGCATGCTCGTGTTGACACGCCTCCTGAAAAATTGTGCCTGGAACGTGAGCCCCGAACGCGCTGCCCAACCCTCTTATTTTACCCTCCTCCTTCGGTACGAAGGCGAACGTATCCTAGGGCTGCCCCCTGCGAACACAGCAATGCTCTCACAGCCTCCGAGCAGCCGTGATGTCACGTGACAGAGCTGTACGGTTATGTCACGTGACTGAGAATAGATGGATGTATTGATATGGCTGTACCCTTTAGATCGGGCGGTGGCTAACGCCACCAAGCCGTAATACTTCGTGAACCAAAAACTAGATTTATTTTTTTCCTTTAAAAGTGAGTTTGAGGACTCGTACTTTAAAGGGGGGGGGGGGGGGGTTAATTTTCACTCGTGCCTTGACTTTAGCCACCAATCAGATAACCTCATTCCAGTTAATTCTACCCGCTTAAAGTCTATTTTGCCCTCCCTGTCACTAAACCCTGGTGCTTTGAAAAACTCTGCGCCATCATACTGAACTATAGGATGAAGCCCTTTACAAAACATCATCAAGTGTTCTGCAGTTTCCTCCTCCTGTCTACACGCACTGCATACCGTGTCTACACTTTCGTATTTGGCCCGATATGTCTTGGTTCGCAATACTCCCATCCTCGCCTCAAACAGTAGAGAATTACCCCAAGTGTTATCATAGATCCATAAAAGTTCGATAGATCTCTAGTGCGGACTTCTTAATCATGCCAATTCTCCACATATCGGTTTCCGCTTTCTTCACCTTCTTGTTAACCAATAATTTTTTTTGTTTGGCCCCCTGCTGTTTTCAAAGTATTTACCCGTCAATTTTCTGGTTCGCTTCCTCCATTTTGTGTCGACATTCTTCATGTACAAGTAGCTGAAAACCTTCCTAGCTTAACAATCCTCCCCCATTTCTCTCAATCGCTTCTCAAATTTTATCTTGCTGCTAGCTTCCCTGCCCTCGAATGATGCCCATCCCATATCCCCTTGTACTCCCTGATTTGGTGTATTCCCGTGAGCCCCCAAGGCAAGCCTACCCATTCCACGTTGCTTAATTTCTAATCTTGCTTGAACTTCTGATCTCATGCACAAGACCGCATTGCCGAAAGTCAGACCAGGACCCTTTCCAAATCAGTCAGACCCCTTCCATATTCCTCTCACAACATCATACCTATTGTAATTCCACAGTGCCCTGTTCTTCATTACCGCTGCATTCCTGTTACCTTTAGTCGGCACGTATATTTCGTGTTCCCTTAGGTGCTAGACCCCATTGCTTATCCATACGCCCAGATATTTGTATTTATCTGTTATCTCTAGCGTGACCTTCTGTAATCTAAGCTCACTACCTTCATAGTCATTAAAAATCATGACTGCTGATTTTTCCTTACTGAATCTGAAATCTAACCTATCTCCCTCATTACCGCAGATGTCCACCAATCTCTGCAAATATTCCTTGTTGTCGGCCATTAGCACTATATCATCTGCGTACATTAATGCTGGTATTGCCTGATCAATGAGTTTTCCTTGTTTGACGAAAGAGAAGTTGAATCCCACTCCACTTCCCTCTAATTTGGCCTCTAATTCTTGTAGGTACATCATGAATAATAAGGGTGACAGGGGGCACCCCTGCCTTAGCCCCCGTTTTACCTCTGCAGGCTTGGATACCTGTTTTTCCCACTTTATAACTACCTTGTTATCTTTATCATCATCAGCGGCAGCCTGACTACGTCCACTGCAGGACAAAGGCCTCTCCCATGTTCCGCCAGTTAACCCGGTACTGTGCTTGCTGCTGCCAATTTATAACCGCAAACTTCTTAATATCATCTGTCCGCCTAACCTTCTAGATATCCTTTAAAAGATTAGTGACTCCATCTTCCACACCTCGTGTGTCCAGTATTTCCCACAAGTCCTCTTAAACCACGCTATCGTACGCTCCCTTGATATCCAAAAGTGCTAGCCACAGGGGTCAGTGTTCCTTTTCTGCTATTTCGATGCACTGCGTCAGTGAGAACAGATTGTCTTCCAACCTCCTGTGTTTCCGAAACCCATTCTGCAGTTCCCCCAGCACCCCCTCATCCTCTGTCCATGCCTGCAGTCTTTCCTTTATAATCTGCATCGCCAGCCTGTAGACAACTGAGTGGTACGTAGGCGAGCGGTCCCACGCGGCGGCCGGCCGCAGCACAAGGCAGGAGGCATGGCCTCTGAGATTGCGTGCTGGCAGGAGGCTCCCAATTGAAAAGAGAGTGACATTCCAGGCATAGTTTTTCTAGGAGGTTTTGTGCTGATACATTCATCTTTAAAGGTGTGCTAAGTGAAGACAAAACTAATACACGACACACGACGTTGAGCAGTCAACATGAATCCCATATTATTTTATTTTCATTATGTAGTATCGGCGTTCAAGACGCATGACATTCAGCGTTTAATATGTCATGCACCCTGTATTTTCTTTGATGGGAAGCATTTCTTTGCGTACTGCAATTTGAGCGTTTCTGTCTGTCTGTCTGTCTGTCTGTCTGTCTGTCTGTCTGTCTGTCTGTCTGTCTGTCTGTCTGTCTGTCTGTCTGTCTGTCTGTCTGTCTGTCTGTCTGTCTGTCTGTCTGTCCATCCGTCCGCCCGTCCATTCGTCCGTCCACCTACGTATATATAGGTGCTCTCGTGGTGACCTCCTTAACTTGGGGTTGACCGATATTAGTATGGGAGAGTGAGAGGGTTAGACGATTATGACTCATATCATGACACGGATGATGTGAAAAGACCGTCGCGTCCGACTTCAAACCATTTCCTCCGGACACATGTGGCATGTGCGTATCCGTATATCACGGGCCGCAACATTCGGGTGTGCGCCGCAAGTGTTGAACAGTTTATACCTCCTAATGAAAGGCGAGGGCAGATATTGGTAATTTGAATGCGATGAGCACGTTATGAGCGTGGTATGTTGTCATGTTCTTACATGACACGCGTGTGAGGATAATCATGTTTGCACCAGTCATATACTTTTGTTGTCCATTGACGTCACGTAACAACAAATTTGGTATATGTGGAGCTAGCAAGATGGCCGCGAGCGCATAATGAAGGGCCCAATATACTCCAATGTAGCGTTGACGTGCGCGCACGCTGGGCACAACACCGCTACTTTAGCAAAATTAGCAAAACAACACCAGAACGCAGTGAGCTCAGTACTTGCTGCCATGTTTAAAAGTGCGTGGTGCTACCTGTTGCTAGCGCAGCGAAGTAACACCCTCAGCTGCCACGCGAGCAGACGCTCTGCAAATCAAATACGAAACTTCTCAACCCGAGTGCGGCTGTGAGCATGTTTTGCGCTGTTCCTGTGCTGAAATTTTGTGATAATTTCGTGTGAAACGTTGAGGAGACCTTTCTCGACAGTCCGGAATGTCTGCAGCACGTGTATTGCAAATTGCGGAAGCAACTTCATCAGGTACGTATTATCCGACTGAAAAAAATGCGAACAGCGTTAACTGTGGAGTGCCTTGGTTGTCAAGCCGGCGTCAACGTAGCGCTAGAATCTGGCTCCAACTTACGCTCATGCACCACATGTGTATCAATTGCCAGTCCTGCCGGGCACTCGGAACACACACGCGATTCAAAAGTGCCCAAGAACAAGATACTAAAATGCTACGGTGACACCAGCCGAAAACGCATGTAGATTCGCCAAGTAACAGTCAAGGCATGTTCGACCGAGTTGAAAGCCATGCTTACCGCCCCGTTCATGTCTCTTTTCATCACGATAGTAGGCCGTTACAGTTGTACTAAACATGCGTGGCGCGTACATCCACGCATGAGTCGTAATACGTATATCATATTATTGTCATGCGGCCTGCGAAAGAGTATGGCAATAGTTTTCTGCCGCATACTGCAGGCGTACTACACGCAAATCACTGCTGTAAAGTGGAACAGCTGGGAGTCGCGCTTGAATAAACGCAATAAGTATACTTACTCGTACACTGCACTGGGTTCGTAGTTTTTCCTACTGGTTGTGACTATATCCTATAGGGCGGCGGAACTCAGCTTTTTTGTTGTGGACGAATATCTGTGCAATCGCAAAACACCACGCCGGCACGATTCCCGTGATGCGCTGTGAACTAAACAGGCAGTACTCAGCAATCTCTTCCTCTTACAGTGGTTGTCGGATCAGATGACAGCGCAGTGGTGCAAGCAGGCATAGCGTGAACAGGCGCTTTTTTCGCATTTCGAGCTCCCAGAGCCACTGCATGCCATGCTAGCGAGGCGCGCCTTGGCAGTTCCTAACAAATTATGGCGTCTCTGGGAGCGAGGGTATACCGCCGAAGGCGCCTGGGCGTCCTGTGGCCTGGGTGTGAGATAGGCGTGCTCTCGTCGGCGCGGCCCGACGGCCACCGGTGCGAAATTCAAAATGCGACATGCATTTTTCGCCGATGCGTTACCCAGAAAACACTGCGTCTCCCTCTTTTCGTGACGGAGGGACGCTGGACGCGCTGAAACGTGCCTGCGTCAAAGCAACGCCACGCTGCGCGCGCCTGCGAGTGTATAGCAGGACCGGCTATACACTCGTTATGACTAGTATATGTTATGACTAGTCAAATATGAGAATCAACTTTAATGAGAACCAACAGGCAGTTGTGCCAATAAAACCATAGAGGACATCATTCGTAGTACTTACGATATAAAAGTTGCCGCCGGCAGGAACCGAACCTGTAGTCTTAGAGCATAGCGTCCAGTGCTCTGGTGATTGAGTTACGCTGGTCGTCATCCTCCCGCCAACTTTATCTCGTATGTCTGTGTACTTAATCCTCAGAGTGTTGATCGGCGCCACTAGTATAATAGCCACGACGGCGAGTGTGGAACACTCTGCTGGCGTTACGTGGCACGTGATACTTTTTCACTATAAAAAACAGCTGCCCGAGAATCCCTCGCAGTCTACCTGAAGGCATCAAGCCTGCTAGAGCCAGATCATCGCTAAATAATATTCATTTTAAACTTGCGGCTATGGCTGTGTGTCACGAAACTGAGTGCCCAAGAGTGGACAAAGTGTTATAGACTCGAAATCGGCTGCAGGACCTCGGTTTTCACCGTCCAGGCAGCATCCGACTTGCGTCGGATCCGACTAGGATGGACGAGTTTCGGTACCAGATGCAGCGCCAAGGTTGGAACAAGGCGCCGCAGAAGCTGATCACTGTCGACGAGATCAAGCAGCATGTACCTTTCATCAACGTGGACAAGGTACGTGTTTTGGCACGCCCAACAGGGCCAATGTTTGTTATACGTTGTCTTTGTCCATCATTGTGATAATTATTGGGTGTTACGTCCAGAAACCACGATATGATTATGAGGGTCGCCGCAATGAAGGGCTTCAGAAATTTTGGACTACCTGGAGGTTCTTTAACGTGTGCCTAAATATAAGCTCACGAGCCTTTAGCATTTCACCGCCATCAAAGTGTGCCGCAGCGGCCATGGGAGTCGATCCCGCGACCTTCAGACCAACAGTCGAGAGCCATAACCTGTAGGACACCGTGACGGGTACTGTCCTAACATAGGCTGTGTGAGCTCAGACATTCGGTGTCTCGAAATTGAAGTCAACAAACTACTCTCTCGTTTTTGTGGCTTATATTTAGTCTTTCAGGTTAGTTCTTGAGACGGCCCGAGATTAAAAACATGGGTTTTGGTTATGTAATCGTCTATGGGTAATGCGGGACCCATCGTCTTCAGATCGTAGTTCACTTTGTCTTCATTCGAGCAACGGGTGCATGCTGCCAGTTTCGTAAGAGGCGCAGCAACAGGCTGCTTGGGGTAAACAGAACAGGACGAATTGAATATTGAGAAATGGCTCGTATAATTTGCCTCGCTCCTTACAGCAAAACGAGAGTCCTATTTTCGTCTTCCACACAATAATGACGAGGAAAGAAAGGCTATTGCCAGGCACGCACTCTGTGGTGAATGTAATGGCTGATAGATTCTACTTTCACGAGAAGTCGCACAGAGCGTAAGGCGTTTTGCCGTCGCCAAATGCACGAGCGCGCGTCTACTTAGCGGGCGAAAACTTGGACTTGCTCGGGGACAGCAACTTCTGCACCATCACGTTAGCTTACCATAAGAAATTTCTTCGAACTTTTCACTATGCAAAAGGAAAGTTTTCGTATAAAAACATAAACCAGAAATTCGTTACAACTTTATTTCATGGTAAGATCATGAAATCGGGACTATATAAAACTGATGCCAAGTTAGTCACTCGACTAAACCAGACACTTCACCAGCAACGCGAGAAGCTTCTTTTGATTAACCAGATACTCATGAGCGACTCTGTTTACTCAATTCGCTTGCACTTATAAAGGACAAATCCTGCAGTTGATTCATTGAGTTATGAAAACACTGTGACTTACCTACATATGGATCTGAACTTTTTAAAAAGAAAGCCTGTTCTTTTCTATTGTGCAGGTGCTGGGAGGCCTGTACAACCCGGCAGATGGTCACATCGACCCGTACTCACTGACCATGGCCATGGCCTCTGAAGCCAAGCGGTACGGGGCGCGCATCTTCCAGGGCACGGTGGTGCAGGGTCTCTCCATGGACCACAGGGACGGCCGATGGCTGGTCGAGACGAGTCGAGGACCCGTACGTGCGAAGCACGTCGTCAACTGTGCCGGTAAGTCGTAGAAAGGAATGTGTGACAGAAAATGCTTTGCGCGGGCAGAAAAAAAAACAAGCAAAATACGAAACAAACAGTGGTAGTTGGCGATACTTTGAATAACCGTTACTGATGCTGAGTGATTTCGTTTTCTTTTATCTGTTCAGCGTTGCGCCTTAAGAATCCCTGGTAAAACGATGTAGAAAGAGAGAGAGAGAGAGATGCGAGGACAGACAGGAAGGTTAACCAGACGCGCGTACAGTTTGCTATCTTGCACTGGAGAAATGGATATAGGGAGGAAAAGAAAGGTGGAAGTAGAGAAAAAAGGAATATACACAGAATCACGACCACACTTGGTGGAGCACAGGCAGTCTACTGGTGGTCGCTCAGAGTTGTTGAGTTCAGGTACTGCAGTAGCTCTTTCGTTGCTTTCTGCACCATCGAAGCACATGTCCAAGGTTCTAGAAACTTCTCTACAGAAAATGGTCTGAAGTCTAGTTGGTTCAAAACCATCTGGAGAGGGTATCGCTGAGTGTGGTAGTGAGTGCAGCTGTACAGGACAGGCTTGATGGTCTCTTAAGCTCCGTAGGAGTCGCATATAGGTGTCTGCCATACCGATGCGAAACGAGTACGCCTTTTTGAATGCACCACCCAACCAAAGGCGCCATACCAATGTCGTATCAGAGCGGGAAAGTTGCGATGGTAGCTGTAGCTTGACCAAAAAAATTTCATATAGGTGACACCTTTGGAAGCTGGTAGACGACCAAAACGTGTGTCTAGGATCCCTAGGTAGCAAATAAAGTTGTCTTGGTGCATCACTCCCTGATAGACGAAACGATAGGTGAGACTGTGTATTTCTGGAAACCTCTTTTGTGTAGACGTCTTTCACTGCTTCAATTCTATTTTTCCTTGTCTTGAAAAACACCTGTCACGTGGTCCAACAAAAATTAGGCCTTCATTTCTTTCTTCCTATTTTTCTGCTGATGTATTCAGGTGCAACTATTGTGTTTGCCACAATACCGCAGCTATAGCTTTACCATGCGCTATTTTACTAAGCAAGCTTGTTCATGAGAGCGTCACTATGTTTCGGCTTTGCTCTTTCTTCCTATCTCTATACCTTTCTTGTAATAATTTTTTCTCTGTCCCCCAATCCCACTACGAATAAGACCTCCGAAGACGCCAAGGAATGACCACATGATGTCCTGCTTTTGTAGCAAACCTTTCTCCACTGTAGTTGTCCGGGATGCCAAGTGATGCCGAGACGCTGTTCACAGCGACAAGCAACACGCTTTGGCACATTTCATGTGGCAAAGTACTTGTCGCAATCGCCCTTCAGAAAGCGCAAACCTTTTATTTTCTCGCCCTTTCTTCTTTCCCGCGAATGAAGGAACAAATAAATACCTATAGTATCACCAAAGCTGCTTAATCTTCGTATGGCCAAGACCACGCTAGTCCATTAAAAATGACCACGATTCGGTATCGGTGAAGCGCGGATAACTTTTGTGAAGTGCGTATACTTTTGCGTTTGTGTTGAGCGGGAGCCTATAATAGCAGCACGTTGTTGTAGCAGAGGTCGGTTCACATCCAGTTCTTCGCAGCATCGAACACTCCGCGAATGAGCACTTTAAGGGGCCTTGCGACACATTCAGGGCATGGTCATAAAACACTGCCCGTTCATCGCCGTGGTGTATCGCATACGGGGCCCGTCTGCTGACTGATTGGTCGTGTCTTCGATCCCGGCTGCCGAAGTTGCATTTCGATGGAGGCCCGATGCTAGAGGACCACGTACTGTGTGGTCAGTGTGCATTCAATAACACCAAATGGCCAAAATTTCCAGAGTTCTTCTTTGTGGCCTGACCCATGATTGCATCGTGGTTCTGACTCGTTAAACTCCATATATTCTTAGAAAATGCTTCCCATCGTTTGTTGAGGCTCGTGTGAACATGCGAGCACATTATTATAGCACTCCACGTGGCAAAAAAATTACAGTTATGTTTCAAAGGCAGCTAGAAATCACTCACTATTCCGTTGGCAAATTCCGCGATGTGCAGGCCCGAGTATACGTCATAGGCAGGTGGTTGCGGCCATTGGTTGACCGGAGCATTCGTGTGCTGCATAGTTAGCGCAACCACCACGGAGTGCCTCCACATGCACTCGTCGCGCTCTTCAGTGCCCATTTCGTTTCGGTAAAGTTTATTTCTCCTATTGCTTAAATTGCATAAGACAATTACATTACGGCGTGCTCATGATCCCATGGAAGTGAGCCGAAGCATTCAAAGAAAAAAAAAAGAGGTGGGGTGGGCATCAAGATCATAACACGCGCTGATATAGCTTCTTGTCCCAGTGCTCTCAGCGTACTTATCAGACTGATAAGTGTTTCCCGCAGTAGATAATAACAGATTGCACACTTCGTATCGCAGGATTCTGGGCGCACGAGGTAAACGCCCTGGCCGGCGTCGACCTCCCACTCGTTCCCATTCACCATCAGTACTTCATCACGAGCTCCATACCAGAAGTGAAGAATCTCAAGGTATACAATACATGCCGACATCTGTTTTATCCTTCTGCATAAAACACAGTGTATAGCTCATTTTCTTTGTTACGTTTGCCTATTCTTATTTATTGTTTGCTAATCGTCTATTTAGTAACTACTGTTTCTGTTTTATTTCAATTGTTTTGCTGCTCACCATAGACAAATGGAGTGGCAGGCGTACTCTTAATTAACCTCAACGTTCCACAGCTACCACCAATAAATAGTATACGGGGTTTTACGTGATGAAAACATGGAATGATTAAGAGGACCGCCGTAATGAAGAACTCCGGAAGTTTTCGCCATCTGGTGTCCTTTAACGAGAACTGACATCACATAGTGCACGAAATAGGTCCACCGAAATGCGACCGCCGCTGCCGGAATCGAACCCGCGACTTTCACGTCACCGGCAAGGCACCGTAACCGCTGTTTCAGTTCCACAATCACCCTTCTACAATGATAACGGTGGAGCCCTTTAAAAGGGAGCCACATTTACTTCTGCATCCGATGATAACTCTGTCCGTCACGAGGAAAATCCGCTATATACGCACAAACCCGCCACCTTTTTTCCCCCCACTTTTGCCGTTTGCATTATTTTGGTTCGCACTCCCGTGGACTCGGAGATCACACGCTCGTCCCACCTCTGAATCCACAGCCAACAGATGAAATGTCTAAAGAGAGAGAGAGAGGAAGGTAAAATGAAAGGCAGAGAGGTTAATCAAAAGAAAATTATCCTGTGTTACCCTGCACTGGGGAAGGGGTAAAGGGCAACAGAAAGGTAAGAAATTTATTTATTTATTTATTATTTATTTATTTATTTATTTATTTATTATTTATTATTTATTTATTTATTTATTTATTTATTTATCTATTGAATTTGCATACACGGATACATGAGGGCACAAAGGAGAGAGCAAGCTGGCAACTGACACCTTGAGGGGCACAACGCCTGCCCACTCTTTCGGGAGGAGGGAAGAGAAAAGGTAGATAAGAGGGGAGAAAGAAGGAAGGAAAGAAGAGAGAAATGGTTAAAGGTGCAGAAGTAAAAAAAAGCGCACGCATTTGGGCACGGGAACGTCTCATTCAGCGAAGCCGGTTGACCACATCAACTTCAGCGGCCCCTTCGTCGCTTTCTGGTTGGAAGTTTGAACGTTCCGACAATGCGAAATTGATTGCTCGGAAAGCGGCTGCTTGTCAACGCATGCTAACGCTGTTGAGAGCTGTTGTCGCTGACAACTGTGGTGAGGATGACCAAGAACGTGAGCGTTAGTTTCCTCGCTGCCATGGTGATCATAGGCAGCACTGTCTGCCGTTCCGATTCCGTAAGCAAAAGTTGTTCTTGAATGACACTCCGAACCGCACGTGGCAGACGACGGTTGCTTCGAATGGGGACAGTCCAGATGGAATTGAATGTTGAAATGACCGATCAAGCCTGTGAATACGAGTATACAGAAAACCGGACGTGTGCCACATTAAATGCGCTACATATAATGCGCGAGACAGCGAGTCCTTGATGCTGCATCAGTTCTTGATAGTGTAATGGCCTCCTGCACGCCTCCATCAAAATTTTGTGTAGAATTATTGGTATGTTCGTCACACTTCCTTTGAAGCCAATGAAAAGTTAAGCCACACCATTTGTCTTTTAACTGCAGCTGGCAGATCTGCATTCTTTCCAGCACTTGTTGGACTTGTGCACCAAGACGTAAAGCGCACGCGAAACACTGCAGGGCCGAGTTCGATTCTTAAATATGCCCCATTTCAGTCGTGATCGACTTTAGGTAAATCCACCGAAGCTGTACACCAGTCGACGTATTCCTATATGAGACCTCCTATAGTAATAGTTTTCAGTGCTAAAGTTGCCTCGCTTCGATGGTCTAGTGGCTAAAGTATTCGGCTGCTGACCCCCAGGTCACGGGATCGAATCCCGGCTGTGGCGGCTGCATTTCCGATGGAGGCGGAAATGTTGCAGGCCCGTGTTCTCAGATTTGGGTGCACGTTAAAGAACCCCAGGTGGTCGAAATTTCCGGAGCCCTCAATTACGGCTCCACTACGGCGTCTAACATTCATATGGTGGTTTTGCGACGTTAAACGCCAGATAGCTGTCTATTCAGTACTAAAGTTAAAGTCAATCGACCTTGGTGGCGTTAAAAAAGAGAGAAAGATTAAAATATAGATGCAAATACAAAGGACGGTGCTAGTACATACATACATACATACATACATGCATACATACATGCATACATACATGCATACATACATACATACATACATACATACATACATACATACATACATACATACATACATACATACATACATACATACATACATACATACATACATACATACATACATACATACATGCATACATGCATACATGCATACATACATACATACATACATACATACATACATACATACATACATACATACATACATACATACATACATACATACGGGTGCTAAACAGCGTGTCTTTTTGGTTGGCTTGTTTCCCGGGGAGTTGCAAGATATATTCACAACTCGTCCCGCGCAGCCTCCGCCTTTTTTTTATTTCGCTTGTTGTGTCTGTCAGTATATCTGATTTCATTATCATCATCAGCCTGACTACGCCAGCAGAAGGACAAAAGCCTCTCCCATGATTCACCAATCAACCCAGTCTTGTGCTTTTTGCTTACACTTTATACTTGCAAACTTTTAAATCTAGTCAGTTACTCTTAATGACCAGTGGTTATCCTGTATACCCGCTACGCGCCAGGCCCATGTCCATTTCTTCTTAATTTTATTGTGATGTCATCATGCCTTCGTCTTGCCATTATTTGATGACGCCTTCGTATGACATCGTCACTTGGTAAAAAGGTGCGTCGGTCTCATATGTCGAGCAACACCCCATGAGGCGCAGAGACCTTCAGGTAGGCAGAAGCAATGCAATCGACTGATAATGCTACGGTGATTAAAATGAGTGTCATTCACATCGTGGCCGGTTATGCTTAAAAAGAAGACTAATCTCCAAATGTATGTATAATTTAACGCATTACCAAGGGTGTAGCAGGCTTGTGCCTTCAACTGTTGGGGTGTACAAATGCTTCTGAGTTTTTTTATTTCTTATTGCCACAACTTCTTGTCATTGCAGAAGGAATTCCCCGTCCTCAGGCATCTCGAGGGCGGCTTCTACATGCGGCAAGAGCGTGACGGCCTGCTCATAGGTCCTTACGAGCACCAGGATAAAATGAAGATATGTGACGACTGGGTCACCGATAGGGTGCCTCCCGGTGAGAAACGTTTTGTGCCTTGTATGTGAAGTGCCTGCCCTGTACATGTTCTCACCACAGCGTTGTTACGTTCATGGTCTGTTCATGCTGACTTAACATTGGCGAATGTTCGGTAGTGTTGACATATATATAATCCAAACGAATGACAGATATGTTCGCCAGAATCCCACAAGGTGGTGTGAGGTTCAGGAAAATACAACTTGTAATCCATTTTTCTTTAGCACGAAGTTATATAAACACAGGATATAAGTGAATTTCTCAAAAAGCAAGCTTACAAGTTGACACCACGCCGCAGTGGTCTAGTGGCTAAGGTACTCGGCTGCTGACCCGCAGGTCGCGGGTTCAAATCCAGGCTGCGGTGGCTGCATTTCCGATGGAGGCGGAAATGTCGTAGGCCCGTGTGCTCAGATTGGGGTGCACGTTAAAGAACCCCAGGTGGTCGCAATTTCCGGAGCCCTCCACTACGGCATCTCTCATATTCTTATGGTGGTTTTGGGACGTTAAACCCCACAAATCAATCAAGCTTGCTAGTGGACGACGAGAAGTTCGTCCAATTCCAAGATTTGAACTTGAAACCAGTGCCCTTCCGTGCTGGTCAGATCCAACTGACTTAGCTAGGACAATATAACGTTATCGTAATGGTGGCAGTGTGGCAAAATGTCGGTTGACATGTGCACTTTTTTAACAGCATCGTTGTCCTCCTTCAGACTCCACACAATGATGCTCTCTGGTCTCCTTCGAACTTGACAAAATATTCTTGAACCATAAACAACCGGACCGACTTCGTAAACTTTGCGGTACTTTCTGGGATTTGGCAGCTGTGCGTAAAGAACCGACTGTCTACTACAAGTTACGCCTGTCATTCTTGGCGATTCTTTTCTGCGCATGCGCAGGCTTCGGGAGGGAGCTTTTCAACCCGGATTTGGATCGGCTGACGGAGCACATCGAGTCCGCCATGGAGCTGGTTCCGGCGCTGAGGAATGCCGAAATCCGCACCACGGTGTCCGGGCCCATCACGTACACGGCCGACAGCCTGCCCTGCATCGGACCCATGCCCCGATTCCCGAATTACTGGGTGGCCGTCGGATTCGCGTGAGCGCTTTTCTGTAATGCATGTTCTACGCAGTTGAAAAAAAAAAACTTTAAAGAATTACATCTTGCGCAAAAGCAATTGTCAGAAATGATCACGTCACTATGACAGAAGCGGAGCGAACAGTATATGTAAACGCAGCAATGACGACAGTCGAAGCGCTGCTGTCGTCTTTACTAGAGTTACTATATATGGAATCTAAAGGTAGCATGTACAGCAACTCTAGTGTTTACAACACATCGTGATAATGTTTGTTCCACTTCGTTAGGTGCCAACGAGTCTAGTTCAGAGAAATACTGCTCCACGACGCAGTTTTAAATATTAGTGACCGAAATGGCTTAGTCAGATGGGGTTTACACAAAAGGAAACGCTCTGTCTATAGGTCATTGTGGACTGCGTTTTTCGGGAGTTCCTAATTTGCCGTCTTAGCGAAATGCAGTGATCTTAGAGTCATAAACCCTGTTTTGCATTCTTTTGTAAACTGGTTCGATTTCTTCCGCAATCCACGCTATTAGCGTAAGCTTAGTTTTGCAGTACACTGAGACAAATCTTGAACTCGCTATTGCGACTACAAGTAGCAAGCTACGGAATTTCCCATCCGTACATGAAAAATTTCTGCCACAAGAGAGAGTGATAACCCCTCATTGGAAAACAGAGAATATGGTAAGTTAGTGCGCAGAGATTTGCCAACTTGCTTCTGGAAGGTAAGTTGATAAAGGAAGACAGAAGGAAATAAGTGTGTAAAAAGTAAATAGTTTTAAACGCGGAAAAACATCAGACACGAAGTAGGAAAAGCGTTTCAAATGCCGACTGTCGATTTGGTTCTAGGTGGCTACGTATTTTGGCGAGTATTTACTGTAGACTCCCCTAGAGCGTTATTTCCTGCTTGATGGAATAATCGTTTAAGATTTTGCTAGTTTCGTGATTTTATACATGGTTAAAGAACGAAAGATTTGTTGTTTTTTCTTATTATTGCAGGTACGGCATCATTCATTCCGGAGGAGCGGGCCGTTATCTGGCCGAGTGGATGACAAACGGAGAACCACCATACGACCTGATTGAAACCGACCCGGGTCGCTTTGGAAAATGGGCCACAAGGTGAGTCTATATAACCAACACCTTCACACTGCAAGTCTCTTCCGAATCGAAACCAGTTGCTCGCATTGAAAAGCACAGCAGTGGCCGGAAGAGCTCTGATTAGACATGCGTAAATTAATAGAAAGCAACATATCCCAAATAGAGAACGACTTACTTTTCTCGCATTTCTTACACGGGACCTTATTGGCAGTGCGATGCTGTGAACGAGGTAATGCGTTCGACTCATGCCGTGGTGTATACACATTCCAATTGCGGTGGAATGCACAGACGGACCTGCAGCGGTAAGTCGACGGCCAAGGTGTTGCTTCCGCTAAGCTAAAAGACGCTGGTTTGATTCCCAGCGGCAGCAGCCGCAGTTGAGAGGAAGTGAAATGTAATATGAACCGTGTAATTAGATTCAAGTGAATGTTATGAAACACCGCGTAGCCAAACTTCAACCCTGGTTCACAGCTACGCCATGCCTCACAATAATGTCTCAGTTTTGACACGCAAAACCTCATAAATAGTGGGTTTGGTTTTCAAATGCAAATGCACTTTTTTACCGTGATCTTGATTGCGAGTTACAAAACTTTTCACAGTGCAAATTAACATACGTAATGTTAATGATAACAACAATATTAATCTTCATAGTTATTCCTGGGATTTCGCATGCCAAAACCACAATCATTATGATGCACGTCTTTGTGGACAGCTGCGGAAATTTAGACCATATAGTGTTTTTAGCACGCACTGCGAGCACACAGTATGCACGTGGCCGCATCACGCCTCCGTCGAAATGCGACCACCATGACTGGGATCGAACCGGCGACCTTCGGGTCAACAGACGAGCACCGTAATCATCGTATATCCAAGACGGACCACATAATAATGTTTAGAAAACAATTCACACCATTCTGATGGTATGCGTAGCAGCAGCGTTGTGCATGTTTGGCGTCACGGGTTGAACGGCGCTAACGCGGGTACTGCGGTGAGTGCCGGAAGATTCGTGTGAAGGTCCTGTCATTTCTTCAGAGCAACGGCCGGGTTAGGCCTAAACGCTTCGGCGGATGTTTCGGCGGGCGAAGGAGCGTCGTCTTCCGGCGTCCTCTCGATCGCAGATAAGCGATCCGGAAGAGTGTTACCACTCGATGTGCGCTCGAGCTTTGCGAGTGGTGGAGAGGGTGAAGCGACAGAGAGGTCACACGTACAGACATGTTTCAAAGCGTGCGTTCACACGTGAACTGACGAGTCGGTGGTATAGCGAGCGGTGGTCACGGTAGCTGAACGAGCGGCGGTAGCGGTGGGTGTTGCGGGCGAACGGACGAGGCGGCAGCTGCGGGCGCTGCGGTGGGCGTGTGGCAAGTGAGGGAGAGAGTCACCACGCAGCTACGGCATGACCTCCTTGGTACCACTCCAACACCTGCGGTGGCGGGACGCGTTGCGGTGCGTTCGTACGGACGCACGGGATGACAGTGTTACACAGGCTAGTCTGTGTAACACTTCGCATCTACAAAAAGCACAAAGAATGAAAAAAAGAAAGCTCTAACGACGAGTCGCAGACACTGTTGCTCGCAACCTTTCTTAGATCTCGTTTTCCTAACTTTTTTTTTTCAGGTCGTATCTGTTCGCCAAGTCGAGGGAAACGTACGGCATGAACAACAGCTTCACGTTTCCGAAGGAAGAGCGCTGGGCGGGCAGGCCGACGGAACGAACGAGCGGCATCCATGATCTGCTGGTCGAACGAGGAGCCGAGATGGGATTCCACGCCGGTGAGTACACGCATCGCCATCGCGTTGACTGCCAGCGGATTCGCAGCGTACAATACTATACCTACCGCCAATTAGTCTGCCTTAAATACAAAAGGACCCACGCGTGTTGTTTGGTGTCTGTGCACGATAAAGAGCACCTGATGGTCAAAATTTCCGGAGCCCGTTACTTCTGTGCCCCTCACAATTATATCATGAATTTGGGATGTTAAACCGAAGATAATATTAAAATAAAAGGAGAAGAAAAAAGTAACAGGCCTCAGAACTATTGTGATAACTCTTAAAAAGTTAACTCTCTTCGTTCGAGATAAAGAAAAAACAGTGCCTCTGACGATAAGGAGTACTCTTTCGAAATGTTGCTACCAGACTGAAACGCGTATGCCCCTCACGTTCTCCCCTCGCCCTATTCAGCAAGCACGTGTAAACGGCGCGAAGCAAAGTCGAGGAGAGAAGTGTATGCAAGCGCGTACGTAATACAAGCGTCTCTCGGTGAAAGACAGATACGTGTGCGCAATTTTTCCATGAGATACGCGCTTGACCTCTCGACAACTGCGAGGACAGGGTGTTTGGATGTCCTACTTCCTCATACAGTAGGCAGGACCAAATACAATATTCCAGTGCACCGACTTGCAAGCAGATACGCTGGTGGCCGCAACAGAAGACGCAAAGAGAGCTTTAGTTTCTATCGATGAGTGCGCAGTAAATATTCTTAAAGCGGCCCCGCCACACTTGTAGGGCATGATCAGAAAACGCTGCTTATCAGTGATCAAGAATCCTCAGAACATGGTAGCGAAACATATAGGCAGCATAGAGTTTTCCAAAATCAACTAGAGAGAACTCTGACGCTGCGATTGTTCTGCCATCTTGAAAATGATGGGCAGTGCATGACTATGCCTAAGCATCGAGCTTGTGGCTGTGGCTTCGTTTATTCGAGTGTTTCGTCGTTTGTTTTGGATTTAAAAAAAATGGATCCCTGTGAACTTCGTGAACCAATTTGAATTGGTGAGCATAAAATGTTAAGGTGGTGAAGTCGAAATGCTGAATATTTCTATTGCTCATTTTCGTCTTGGAACAAAGCCGCTCCAACTCACGTGAATCCAAATGGAGCTGAAAGAAGGAAGTATAGACAAAAACGCGTGCTGCCTACGATTCCCATGCTGGCTGAAGACACTAGCACCAGAGTTCCCTCTAGTGTATATACAGGTGACTTTATGCAATTGATTCAGCTAGAATCATTCCTTCTCTCGACAAATGGTCCATGGCCATTGGCTTATTTGAGCATCGCGAGCTGCATTGTCACAACGGCCACCGCTGCTCTGCGAGACGTGTACAAGCGCTCGCTCGCGATCGCAATGTAAGCAATGCACTCGAAGAAGGAAAAAAAATGAGAAAGAAATTGTAAAAGGTCACGAAGTGCGCGCGACGCAACTTTTTTCCGCCATGTCGTCCTTCCCTGCTTAGCTTCCTACACACTCGTCGGGATGAGAGAAGAAGGACAGCAATTTGAGCGTGCGACAAATCTCTCTACTCCGCTCGTACTTGACAGATTATAATCATTTTTTCCAGCAGTTGATCCGTGAACAATAAACGTCTCTACAAAAGCTAAAGGGATTTCTTGGAAACGTTTTGCTATGCCGTTTTAGTTGCCGTAACGAGAATCGGTGGTGTTATACATGGGAGAACGCAACATGTTTGGGAGAATGTGATTGCTGTTGATATAGTTTAAAAGGGGATGTGCAGATGCCTAAACATTTAGGTTTAGATGTAGCTGAGATGAAATTTTCACTTATAGCTTGAAAGAGGACGAAAGCAAGGAGCAGGGATGTTCGTGATCAACAGCTGCCACGCAAAAAGAAACTTAGCCCAGAGCCAACGTTGCGAAGAAGGAAATTGTCCTGGCCAGCCACCGTATTCCAGCTGCTCCATCCCGTTCTCTTTACTCTACAGTATATTTACTAACACCCAAGCCTGAAAGTTAATTTCTTTTTAACTCTCTAATTTTTCATATATTCATATTCGGCTAAAAGCTAGTTGAATAAGTTGAAGGCATGCCAATTACAATTGAACTTCAGTTGAGCTTAAGCTCATCTTCGACGAAGCAATGTGTGGCATAGCTTCAGTGTAGAGATGGCTTCGAATATATCGTAAGAACATTTGTTCGCGGCATTAGTTCTGTAGCGCGCACAGATCGCTGATTTGGGCCGCTGCATATGATTCCTTGCGTTTGAATTCTTCTATTCACGGTGCTGCGCATGCTCCTTTCATATTCAAAGGTTGGGAACAGCCAGCATGGTTCTCTTGTCCTGGTGACGTCGCCGGCTACCAGCCCAGTTTCCGGCGCAGCAACTGGTTCGAGCCGATGAAGCGAGAGTGTCGCAGCGTCCTCGACAACGTCGGGGTCATCGACCTGACGCCGTTCGCCAAGCTCGAAGTGACCGGCAAGGGAGCCAGCCGATTCCTCGACAAGCTTCTGGCAAATAAACTTCCGGCTGTAAGTGGGCGCATTTCCGGCAAGACATCTGGCCACACGTACCGGTTGCGGCGCGTCGGCGCGTGTCTTTCTGACGCGACGCCGCACCCTTTCCGCGTGGAGAGGACGCGCTGCCTGATTGGTCTAGCCACGTCCTTTCTCTCTCTCAATTGGGAGAGGGGACGGCGGCGCGTCAAAAAGCAGAGCGCTGACACGCTGCAACCAACGGGTGCATGTTGTCAGGCCTTAAATCTTCAAGTGCAGTTGCGGCCAACAGAAAAAAAAAAATAATTTGTAGTTATTATAAGTGAGCCGTGACTTTTCGGAGCGTGCCATATGGTGTGAAATCAGGGTTTGACACTTCCACGTGCGAAAATTGTTTAAAAACCTTAGAGTGAGCATAAAAATACATCATGCGAAGCAAACTGTCTATTTATTTTTTTTGTCAGAGAAAACTTCGGCACGGGGTGAAGTATAAGGCATAAAACTGATCGATAGAAGCTAAAGATGCGTTGCACGTGCGTGTGGGTGCTTCTTGGGCGCACATATTAGAAAAGCAAAACTAAGCATGTATTCTGATAGAAGTTTACTCAAAGCTTCTAGTCTCAATGCAATGTTTCTGTTCCGTATACACACTCCATTGGTGCGGAAATTCGCCGATAGGCTAGTTTTGCGAATAATACCCTCATCGGCGAAATTTGCGTCAGTCTATAATATCAATATACCACATATAACTTGTTAACAACAGAATTGCATCTAAGACTTGAATCTAAATAGAATGCCCTGCAATTCCCGTACATACGCACGCGAGTATTCCTCCGTAAGCATGAAGCAGCTATCGAGTATTTTGAAATGACGAAAGTCGGCCTGTCCTCAGAGATCTGGATTGAGCTGATGCGTCGAGCGATTTGTCCCCTTCGACAAAAGTGCTCGTATTGCGGTGGCACGCAGGTGAACTCCATCAACATCTCGCACATGCTGACGCCCAGAGGTAGAGTCTACGCCGAGGTGACGGTGACCAGACTGGAGGAAAATCGCTACCTCATCATCACGGGATCCGGCTCGGAGCTTCACGACCTTAGGCAAGCCTGCTCACGATCACTTGAAATTTACTTATATATATTAATCGTTGTCTTCACTGCCATGTTGTGGTGGTCTATTATTGGTTATGGGGCCGGACTGCTGACCCGCACGTCGCGGAATCGAATCCCGGCAACGTGGCCGTATTTTTCATGGAGGTGAAACTGTTTGAGGCCCGTCCATGTACACCCGTCTGCAAATTAAGTCGGATCGCGCGAGCGACAATTGCAATCTGATAAAACTGCATCACCGCGCCATCTGACGTGGTGAGTGTGCATTCGCATCCTTTCATTTTCGTATCCATGTCTTTTTACTCACTTGCAGCGGGCTAGGTGATTAGATGGAGCGTTTCGCACTATAGGCGTCGCTTTTTTTTTCTTCATTCCGTGGTGATATCCAGCCTGGTATATGTGTGGGTACTAGCCTACATGAGGCTTTGGGTTTTAGGGACAAACATGGGAAGCTGAACACGTCTGCGATAGAAGCAAGCAAGAGAATTTCGGAGTATTGGTGGCAGAAAAAAAAAGGAGATAAAGGACTGAAATAGTGGGAAAATGAGGTCACTCTGCCTGAAGAGGCAGATATGGAACATGAATTTATTTTTTGTTATAATAAAGTCAATTTAATCGAAGTAGATAAGACATTAGGCCAACATAAAAAGTTTCCTTTTCATTCTTTCTTGTGAGCCTGGTGGCACACATGTCATTGCCCCGTTGTAAATGGGACGCTCATAGCATCCATGCATGCATCCGGGACGCGCTCAATTCAGCGAGACACGGTAGCGGTGAAATATACGCGGCTCGCTGTGTACATTTCGTACACTCGCTGCGTTTAAACACGAGCAGCATGTAACGCACTCGTGTCTGAAGCTCCTTTAGCAGAAATTCCGGTGTTGGTGTCTACGTAAGCATCGTTTGTATAGAGGTCAAAAAATCAGCGTTACCCGCTACCAAGAGCACGGAGTAGATCTAAATAAATAAATAAATAAATAAATAAATAAATAAACATTATCGGTTTCCGTGGGGATTGAACAACACATTCTGCGTGACAAGGAGATGTTCACTGTTAAGCTCACGTTTTTTTTTTTTCCTCGTGGCACTTGTAAAGAAGAGTAGTAGTGTGTGTGGCACCAGTTCACCACTGAGACAAGGGATGCTATCTCCTTAATCAGGGCATACACTTCAACACCGCCGGGTCCCCGTCTGATTGATCGCATCACGGATCGAAGAAAGGGACACCTAGCACGCAAAACGCTACATTAAGTCCACTGCAAGCAAGTAAAGGGATATTGATGAAAGGGCCTGAATGCGCACTCACCACATCAGATCGTGCGCGCGGCGATGCAGTTTTATCAGATTGCCATCGCCGCTCGCGCGTCCCGATTTATTTTGCAGACGGTGTATACTTATATTTAGGAGCACATTAAAGAACCCCAGGCGCTCAAAATTTCCAGAGCCCCCCCCCCCCCCGCTACAGCGTCCCTCATAATCATATTGCCACAGAGACTGTTTACAATATCGGACATATGGAAAATCAGCGTCCACAGTCTTGTGCGCACTCTTGCTTGGGGCCGCACGACTCATGCCTCTTGTTCACAGGCACGAGCCAGTGTGGGTTGGAGCTGCGAAGAAGAAGAAGGTGCGTGGGCAGAGGAACAGTTTTTGTTTTTGGAACGCTCTAGAGGACTCTTCCATCTTTTCGCACATCACTTTCAGGGCACAAGTTCGCCCATAATAAACCAGTTTTTGACTTTTCCTCTCTTGCACCCGTTACAATATCACGCTTTTCGAACGTTAAACCAAAAATAATATATTAGTGCACCTGGCGTTGATTTTTTTTCATCGGCCTTAGCCGCTAATTTTATGAGCGCACGTCCTGTCCACAGGTGTGAATTTGCGTGGAACTAGTACCCATTGCGTTTTTATTAATTGGCAATGTGGGACGAACGTAAGAATATGCGTAACAATATCTAAAGCGTGACCAAAAATACCACCCTTGAACCAGTATGTATGATAATATATAGTAACGCCATAGGATATGTAATTGGCTGCTGATTACAAGCGCAGCCATACTGTAACGTAAAGAAACGGATAAAATTTCATGAATTCGATGTCGACATCCTGCAGATACATTTCTGATAAAAATTCGTCGCATTTGTTAGGCGAGCTTAATTTAAAGCACACAGAATAATTCAACACCCAGCTTTAAAGAATACCACACCGACAACTACAAGAGAGAGAGAAAGAGAGAAATAACTTTATTGTGATGAAAAAAAAAAAGAAGGGGTTTAGGAGCTAAAGCTATGTCCAAGGCTCCACTGGATTGTGCCGCCTGCCGGACGTGGTCCAGGAGTGCTAGTTGCACATCCGGGTCCGAGCTAGCGAGGAGTGCCTCCCATTGCTCCAGAGAGTTTTCTATTCTATACATACGCTGTAAGCGATCAAGTTCATTTGGCCGTTTAGCACAACTCCACGAGATATGGTAAAGGGTCGGTGGTGAGTCGCGACACCACGGACAATCGCGCCCATACAAAGTTGGATGAATTTTGTGCAGTCGTAATAAATTTGGATAAACTCCCGTTTGAATTTTACGGAGGTCTATGGCGTCTTCCCCTTCAAGAGGTTTGTGGGGGGCGCCATATTTCTGCCGCGTGCATCGCTGGTGAGCAAGAAGATCTCGCGGAGCCATCCGAGCCGGGTCGTTTTCCTCCTCCTCGCGAAAGCCGTCTTTCTCGCTGTTACCGCTACCCAGCACTACAACTACAAAACAACTTTATTTTGCGATGAAAGTTTAATTACACTACACCCGAGACTGTCAGGAATTATCAGCACCATTAATAAACGCGACACCAAGGTTCCTAACCAAAAATGCTCACCAACTTTCCTGGTGCAGGTGGATGGAGGAACACGCTAGGCTCTGGAAGATGGAGGACGTCCACATTGGCAACGTCACCGAGAGCGTAGCAGCGCTCGGCATAGCGGGTCCGCATTCGGCCAACGTCCTCGCGTCACTCACGGATGTGCCTCTGAGTGACGACAAATTTCCGTTCTTGCATGCCAGGCAGATCAGCATTTCTGGCATACCCGTGACCGCCTTGCGGGTATCCTACACCGGTAAGCCCATGTTAAGTCTCTCTTTAAGCCGAGTAGCGTCTGGGGTCGAATGCACAAGTATGTTCGTACGTTAGTAGCTTTGTGCCTTCAGCAAACCGATTTTGCCACTAATACTACCAGAGTCAAGATTGGCTGAAATTGTCGCTTACAAAAAATCGTAATAACTCTAGTAAGATTTTTTTTTTTTTTTGCGAATACGACTTTTTGCGAATACGACGAATGGGACTCGGGTTCTCTGCGTCTAAATGTCATTCACGTTTCGCCACTAGAGTGAGCATTGTTTGTAACTTACGCATGAACTCCTAAAAAAATGTATTAAAGTTATATCTTGACAAAAATATTAAATTATAAATGTTCGTAAGAGAAAAATTCAGCCAATAATCGCTTGATGCTGCCCATATTATTAGCGAAGCCCGGTCTTAAATAGCAAAAATCATTTACGAAGAAAAACGCTTGCGAATTCGATTGCTGAACCACTTATCCTCTAATATATAGAAGCTTAACAGCATAAATACAAACATGCGGTGGTGCATACATCAGCGAAAAGAGTTTTATGGTAACATTTCTTTTTTTTTACTTTACTACTACATGAAACAGCACGTGCAAAGAAGAGAAGCAGTGTGTGTGATACCGGTTCGCCACTGAGACAAGGGATGATATCTCTTTAACCAGACAAGGGATGCTATCTTTTTAATCTTTTTACACCTGTACCTTCACATTCAGAATATCGACGCAGCCGTACATTTTCTCTTTACTAGTAACGTGACACGTCACGTTACCGAAAAATGTTAGTGTTAGTGGGTCACCCGTTACCATGCCGAAATAGCGAGAATTGTGCAACTAAGTTACAAGTAAAGGCGTCTTTTGTAACGCGTTACATCCAACATTAATTAGTTCTCCCTTAAGTGGAGCTTAACGTGTAAGCTGCACTGCGTCGCATACGTGTGTGACTGCGAAGCATATAATTTCCTCTTTTCCTGTGTAGTATCTGATGTTTTTTTTTCTTGTGCTCTTTTTCCCATGCATCCAAGTGTATTTTGTTATTTTTGTATATTTTTCTTGCAATAGCGATGAGAAATCGCAACTTAAGTCTAATTGATATGTATAACATTAAGATCGCCCCGCCGCGGTGGTCTAGTGGCTAAGGTACTCGGCTGCTGACCCACAGGTCGCGGGATCGAATCCCGGCTGCGGCGGCTGCATTTTCGATGGAGGCGGAAATGTTGTAGGCCCGTGTGCTCAGATTTGGGCGCACGTTAAAGAACCCCAGGTGGTCGAAATTTCCGGAGTCCTCCACTACGTCGTCTCTCATAATCATATAGTGGTTTTGGGACGTTAAACTCCACATATCAATCAATATAACATTACGATTGTTGTGTATATATTTGCATACTAGAAATAATACTTTATTATTCATGTATGCGTTACACTATTTGCACATGCACCTTTTGTATTTTGTATATTTTTGTATTTTTCATTTGTATCCCGCAAAGTGCTTATGACGGCCTGCCTGCCTCACTGCATCTGGAGCAAAGGCCCTTTGTCAGGCTTTTAGCCTTTTGCCTTCGCTTCATTTTTTCTAATGGCACAGTAAGAAACAAACAAATAAAATATAAAAATAAAAATAATTTATTGCTGTGGTACGCATACAAGACTGCGGCCTCCTATGTATTTCAATGCTGTGAAATGCAATGCAGACCATTTTATTTCAATTCGAATAAATTTCACCCATTTTTATTCATTTCTGTGCTAATGCATAGTGTAATGCGCCCTGGAACTCAGATGTGCACTGAAATTAATGGCTGCACTTGCCCTCAAGCTCCCGCGATGGCCTATAATAATAATTGTTGTTTTACGTCCCGAAACCACATTGTCATTCGGACAGACGCCGTAGTGGAAGGCTTCGGAAATTTCGATGACTGTTCTTTGATGTGCACCCAAATATATCTAAGTACATGGACCTTTAGCATTTTGCTTCCATGGCAATGTGGCCGCAGTTGTCGGGATTCTAGTGGCACGGCCGCTCGATGAAGAACACCGACCGTGCTAGTGGTAAACCGCAGGTCGTGCGATCAAATCCCGGCTGCGGCGGCCGCAATCAAATGGAGAGGCAAAGTACGAGAGGCCCATGAGTTTTGATTTTGGTGCACGTTAAAGAATCCAGCTGGGATTAGGAATTTCGGAAACTCTTTTGTTCTTGAAGGAGGCAGAGCGTCTATTGAAGAATGGAATATCGATTGTTAAGCTTTTACGTCCAAAAACCATGACATCATTAGGGGAGACGGCGTAGTAAAGGGCTTTTAAAATTTCAACCGCACGAGGTTTGACAGAAGTTCGATAAGTGCGGTGTCAACTCATCGTGTTACACTATCTACGTTCAGACCTACCTGTTAAAGAGACGAACATTACGGGTTCAAACTTATCAGCTTCAAGAAGGTTACAAACTGGCGTTATGCATGCCTTTTTTTTTTCTCTTGTGCACTCTAGGTGAGCTCGGATGGGAACTCTATCACGACCGAAAGCACACCTCGGCCCTGTACAACCAACTGCTCCGATTCGGCGAGCCGTACGACATAACAGATTTCGGGACCTACGCTTTAAATAGCCTGCGCATCGAGAAAGGCTTTAGGCTTTGGGGTGCTGACGTAAGTAAACAGATGCTTACCATAGTTTTATTTGTTTATTATTTATTTTACTTTACGGGACTTATTTTCGATCATGTATGCGTCTTCCATCGACCAAAGAATGAATTCCTCTAAAATGGAGCACCAAGCTCATCTACTTTTGAGGTGTCTGCATGCAGCTGTATAATTATTAACCTCCAGGACCTACAACAGCCATCGCTTGGACCAACGCTGTAACACTATGACATAGTGTTTCAGATTCACGTTTGCTATAATTCATCCAGAAAGACAAGTGCTTCCCTGTACGAGACATGCATCTGCAAAGTATATAGGGGCTATATGTACCACACGTGTACTTCTTACTGTAGCGTAAAAAGATAGTGAACTTCTTAGGTCTATGTGTTCTTCGCGTTCACTGCACACCACGTAAGATTACCCGAAGCTGTGTAGTAATGAGACATTGACCAACATTAGCAATGAAGAAAAACTATGCCAAGATAAATGAACAGGGCAGTTCATTGAGACCCTTAAAAATTACTACCCATGGGTAGTAATGCCTAGGGTAGTAACAGTTACTAAATGCTAGTAGTAACAGCAGAGGTGGTAACTGTTACCACCCTCGCTGTTACTAACTGCGCTTACTACCAGGGTGTAACATATGTGACAAACCATCACTACCACAAAGTTAGCAAGTACTACTACCTTTTTTCTGAGAGTGTACGGCGGTTACATTGCATTAATTGTCCCTTTTCACGCACCTACATAGTATATATATTTTTAATTTTTACATTTTCATAGATGACCGTCGACACCAATCCATTTGAAGCCGGTCTTGGACCGTTCGTCAGGATGAAAAAGCCTGCAGACTTTGTAGGAAAGACAGCTCTTCGAGAAATCCTGCGCGAAGGACTGTCGCGGAAACTGGTTCACCTCACCGTAGACGCCACCGACGTTGACCCAGAAGGCAACGAATCCGTCTGGTGCTCGGACAAGGTAACTACATCGCAAAAAGAAGTCTGCAGCGTGATGATCGAAGTCTGTAATTTGAGCAATCTGTGAACATTAATTGGGTGCGGTTGCCATCACTGGTACTCGGCAGCCATCACTGAACGGCCCCGTCAGCCCTTTTACGTGCTGCACTCACAACGCGAAGAGCTGTGCGCAAAGTATCCCTGGAGCGGCAGTATTCTCTCACACTAGCGTTTGGTAGAGTTGTGTGAGGCCGGATCCAAAAGAGTTAGCTGCCAGCCTCATTTCATATAACATTTCCATTTTTTTGCTATCACATTCATCGCTTCACCGTTGCGGTGAAACTGTGACATTTTTAAAGGTAGTTTCGGTCCCTTCTGTACAATGACGTCACAACATGGTATAAGCTTCTCATCACGTGTCTTAACATGATATCGTGACTTGTGCACGGCTACTCCACTACGTGGCACTGATTGTGATGCGCGCAATTGGCCATTCTAAACTTTTTGGTACCTGATGCCTTCGCAACTAGCCATACTGGATGAAGTCACCAAAAGTGACACAATGGCCTGCAGTCATGACTGTGTCGATCTCAGTATGCGCCACGTGATAATTTACTTTAATGCCAAAATATATTTTTATTATCAGCATCAACGGAGCTTCACACTTGCATTGGGGCTTCCCTGATAGAAAGGATTCGTATGGCAGACATTGGTACAACCAGGAGGGGAAAAAAATTCAAGACCCCCCCCCCCACCCTAGAAAATTTTCGTTGTGTATGTGTGCATGCATGAATGTGAATGCTCGAATGAAGTATTACCATTCTCCCAACACCCGATTTTCAAAAAAAAATTCTAGATACACTAGTGATGGCAGAGCAAACTCCTTCAAAATTGGTTTCAGTACCTCTTTTAGTACCGAAAACGGGTTGCAATACCCCACCTGTATTTTCGAAAAGTATCACCTCGTGACTCATCCACAATACTCCAAATCTTCGACTGCGGAGAACATCAGTGGGCCAGGTTGCCGTATACGCTGTCATCGTCGCTTGACGTAACGCAGGCAAAACCACCACAGAGCATAGCCACATTCGGCAATGAATGAATGAATGAATGAATGAATGAATTGAACTTTTATTTCATAGAAGAGGGTGGCTCTGCAGCCGCAGTTTGAGAATAGGCGGGGAAGAGATTGATGGTAGAAGTCCCTCTCTTGTTCTTTGAGCACACTGTAACAAAAGAAAACAATTTAAATGAAGCAAGTGAGAAATAGATGGAGAAAAGGAAGAAAATAGAAATAAAAATAAAAGTACAGAAAAAGAATGGGCATATACAAAAGTAAGAAAAAGAGAGGAAAATAAAGAGAGAACCGAAGAGAAACGAAGAAGCCTGCCCAGCTCCGCATCATCATCATCAGCTCCGCACTTTGTTCAGGCTTGTCGGCACTATAGTGCAAAGCTGCCTTTATTATTTTTTTTCACCTGCATATGACGTGCCTAACCAGCCGTTTCGTATACCTCCTCTCCAGGTGGTCGGGTACACAACTTCCGGATCTTACGGAGTCCAGACTGGGCAGAGCCTGGCGATGGCCTACCTCCCAATGTATCTCGCCATTCCCGGAAGCGAGGTGCAAGTGGAACTGCTGGGCAAGCTCTGTCGGGCCACCGTCTTGCCATCGGCGCCCGTTCCCGTGCAAGTCAAGAGGAGAAAAGCACCGAGAACAGGCAGCTGATTGACTGTTTCTCAAGCAAGCCAAACACCGTCCATGTGCCGTGGAACAATGTTCACTTAGTCATCAATGGAGACGATCGAGTGTTCCTTTGCTGGGTGACCTAACTGCGTGTACCTGAAACCTCTTCCTTGCGTGTGTCCAGGATGACCAACAATGCTGTGTTCAATAAAGGTCCTATGCATGTGAGAAAGAGGGCGAAGAAGAAGAATATGAAAGCAAACTAGCCGAATGTTAGGTTTTCTCTCCTAGAATTCGTCTACGACCAAGGAGGATGGTAAGAACAGAGGGTCAGTGTAAGCGCTGCGTGAACGTATCATATTACAAATAGCGTCCCAAATGGAGAATTGCTGGGCTGGTTCCAACTGAAACAAAGAAGACATCCTATACCTGTTATCTCCTTCATTTTCCTCAGGTCCATTTCCTAGTATGCAATTGAAGTGATCGGTATGAATGAAGCATACTTTATATGACTGAGTTAAGAGCTCGTCTTTTTTTTCTCTCTCTGTATAGAGAGAGAGAGAGAGAGAAAAGACGAGCTCTTAGCTCAGTCATTGCGACGGATGCTTCGCAAAATAAATAAAAATTTGGAATAGGAATATTCCGTCCTACTCTAGATTGGTCGCACGTTAAAAAACTCCAGGTGGTCGAAATTTCCGGAGTCTTCCACTATGGCGTCCTTCATAACCATATGGTGGTTTGGAAACATCAAACCTCACATATTAATCAATTACTCTAGATTGGTCATTTTCTCCACGCCTTCCAGATTTTGTATCCATTTTTGTAGCACAATATTTTGAGATAATTTTAGCTCTCCGCAAATTAACAGCATCAACTAGTTCGGCCATAATTTTAATTGATTCACTATCAGTGCCTTCTTCTCTCCTGCAAATGAGAACTCACAAGTGCCGAGTGCTATCAAATCATTACTATCATCGCATAAAACACTTGGTTAAATTGGTTTGGCTATCAGAAAATAAGGGACGTTTTCTCGATGAAATGGTGGATGCGTTAGCTAAGTCATCGTTAAATGGCCCGGTTATTCACCAGTTACCGGCCTCAAAATTCATTATAGAGGTTATATTTAGGGGAAAAATAATGTTAGAAGAACTTTCTTTACTGTCCGCAATGAACGCAGTGGAATTTCGACAACTAAATCGTAGTTGGAATAGTAAAATATGCTGCACGCGTGAAGTCGCAATCCCTGCCACGAGTACTAGTGCCAAAATGACGTCTTGAGATCGTCCTAATGCCACAAGAATGGTAAGTACCCGGGGTTTTCCAATGGTGCTTGATAGTTACGCGATAGTTACGCGTGGTGTGTCGTGTACACTTCAGAAGGCACAAAAAATAATGTTTTATTATACTAGTACGGCCAGAGCAGTTCCTCCCTGGTGTGCTTCAAATTCACGCTATAGCATGAAAGCTGTGTGTTCAGCAATGGGTGGGTGGGCGGGCGGGCAGACGGACGGACGGACGGACTGGTGGGTGGGTGGATGGGTGGGTGTATTGATGGACAGACGAACGGGTGGGTGGGTGGGTGGATTAGAGCACACACACCAGTTATAAGCAGCTCTGGCGAAGACATTCCCGCGGACATTTACCTAAACCAGTGTTGAATTTTGACACAGTGTGACTTCAAGTTACTCGCGGTAGTTGATACTTATGCCCTCCGGGTGGTTTGTGGTGCACCAGTCTGCGGGGTCCAGTTACACGTGACCCGTGTTGAAAAAAAAAGAACGTGGAAAAAGAAGCAGAAGCGAATCCTCGGGACTGCTATAGCAGATTCCGTTCTAGCTGTATTATTTCTCAGGCACAAGTTCGCCCTGTCTACGTTAGTCTTTTAAAAGTGTTCATTGAACTGTGCGTTACAATATTATTTAGATTAGATCATTCTCCAGCTTGGAAGACAGATTTAGAGATTTTTCATTAAATTAAAGGTGAGTATCTTTAAAAAAGCACGCGTGACAGTTTCATCGCACCTATAAATATGATTCGTGCGCGGCGGGAAATTCCTTCGCTGTGAAAAATAGTTATTTTTTGTTTGGGAAAAAATAGACATTTGATTGTGCATCCCTCAACTGTCTCACACTAAGGAGGACACCTCAGCATTGGTGCACTGGGAGAAGGGACCGGGAGTAAAAGAATAGAGTGGAGAGAGGTGAGGGAAGGCTGATTAAAAAAAAATCACAGCATATCCACGAGGTGAAGGATGACGAGTGGGGCGAAGCGGACGGACGGATGAATGGCCGCAAGGATGAACAGATGAACGGACGCACTGACGGACGCTTTGACACACTCATCATCAGTCACTCCGTGGATATTCTGTGACACCGTTTTTATTGACATGCAATGCAACTGGCTACCACGACTACGATGACTCGGGGCATATGATCCAGGGTATAAGGAGCTTCGCCCCCAAAAGAAAGAGAGAAAAAGAGTTAAAAGCGCTCTCAGAGCCTCGCCACGTCGATAAAGTCTAGCAGTGCCGACAATACATGCTTAACGTCATTGCACCAGCAGCGATTGAACAGCAGATGCTCGGATGTTGTCCTTGGGAGGCCAAGTTTGGCATAGGCTACCAGGAGATTACCTCTTGTTTCGTTAAAAGCAGGACAGTGGACCAGGAGATCGATGATCCAGAGTTTCCGTGTTTCCACGGTTAACACAGGAGGGGCTGAGAACGCGCCTCGAAACCACCACGCTGGAAGGTCGTCCCTTTGTGCCGACCTGTTGAAGTGTTATCCAAGTGGTAGACAGTTACGGGCGGCACTTTTCTCTCCCTTCTCCTTACATAATCTCTTAGAGAGAGAGAGAGAGAGAGAGAGAGAGGCTGCCTTGTCCGATGAGCCGATCCGATGAATGCGTTCGGAGGTGCGAGGGAATCTTCTACGTGGCCGGTGCCGCTTGCCGGATACCGTATCCGTATACTTGGGCTTCACGTTGCACCGTTTTTGTCTCGCGACCACCAGGAGTTAGTGACTTATAGTTTGTGAGCTATTGCAGATAGAAAAAATCCTGCCAGAGTTCGAGTGCCACACGTCTGGATGCAAGCTGTCTTTGTGTGATTACAGACCAGCCATGCACGTCAGAGGTGAGTTGACATGAGGTGTGATTGTGGAGAAGTGATCACTGACACTTCCTTCATGTCTCAATCCTCCATACATTTTAGGCGTGTTTTCATTTTTCAAACCATCTTTTCTTTTTAAATAAAGCACATTTTAACAAATGGCTTGCTGTACACAGAAAGCGATACTTCCTTCTTCACTCTCTGGCAGGACGTTCAAGTATGAAGATATTGTCTATCGTAAAAAGCAGTCGAATTAAACTCCAGCAGTGATTTAAAGGTTAAGCTTCATTACCATTTTTTTTTGGACACGCCGAATGATCTTTCTTTAAACAGCTAATAATCTCAGATATATGGGACATACGATTAAGAAAAGTAAAGGAAAGAATGTACGCGTTTATAGAAATGTGACATATACGTCTCCTGAAGTGAACTTTCCTCGCCTCGGCAGGAAAGTTATTGTTGTTTTAAGTAAAATAATGCAAAATATGCGTAGTGATGTCCTCTTAAGAGAGGCGAACAGGTCAATCGGAACAGTTTTGAATCTAGTTTGCCCAACGTGAAAAAACAAATTGCGGAAGAATTGCAAACTACGGTTGCTACAATGTATTTTTTTTTTGCTTGTCCTGTTTTCATATGCATTGTTATTGAAGTACAACCTGGCAATAGTATTGCGGAAAGAATCGGTCAGCTGAGGAAGCGGAGCCACCATGTGGGTTAATCTAGAACGATAACGATAGTTATAGCGCGAGAACAAAACGACGACACAGACACAAGAAGTGTGTCGTCGTTTTGTTCTCGCGCTATAACTATCGTCATGCCATACCAACTAGCCCAAGCTGCCACACTTCTAAGTTAATCTAGAAGTTTACTTTGACATCGGCTGGAGTGCTTTGTCATTGAATCGGGTCTCTGTGAACATTGGAGCTCGAAAAGTATTTTGCGAGTCAAACTGGTAGTACTAAAGGAGAAGGGGGGAGGCAAAATATCTAGAAGTCGGCAGATTTGCCATTTCTCGAAGAAAACAAAATCTTGTATTTTTTTTTATTTCGCTTGTTTCTACACCACCCTGAATCCGAATGTTGCCGGACTACTTCCCGTCTTCCTCGCACTGAATATCCAATTTCTTTTAACTTGAAGATTTAACGTGGTGATTAGTTCTTTCGCAAGGTCGTATAATAATTACACGAGGGCGCATGGTCGTGTCTGATCTCAGAAATCGAAGAAAGTGTTCGGTAGTCCATCGCCCAGCACCGTCCTCGTCGGGCCCGGTGACCGGAATGGCGAGATGCAGACCGATTCGCCCGAACCACCGCCTCAGTCGACTCACGCTGCTACGTCGTTCAGACCCGCGTCACCAGCCAATCGAACATGGCAGAGTCTGGTAAGCGCCCTGCCCGCTAGATTAAGAGTTAGCTTCGTCGGTATGTAATCTGTGAAGGAGCGTAAAGAGTACGACGCTGTCGACTAACAGGTACTTTCTTTCTTTGCTTGCATGCAAACGCTTGCCACTGAGAACAAAAATAACCTGTAGCTTTACGAGGCATGGCCCAACTTTCGTTTATGCGAATAATGAAACATTAGGTGAGGCCAAACGTATTAGAGTTATTACTGGTCTTTGTGGCGAGTGTCATAAGTGTCCATAATGCATGGACATTTCTTTTTTTCTAGATCGTCGCTTATTGCGTAGGTTCCTATTTTTCTTTCTGTATGCTATTCTGTACGCTGTGGAACTGGACCATCAAATCCTGTGAAAGTGTCACATTTTCAACCAATCTGAGAGATCGTAGCTGCCATGTGAGTCAATGAGAATTGAGGAGACGGTGAATTGGACATGGTGGATTTTTACGTCGCTTCCAAAAGCATTTGAAGATGTTCCAGCGAATTTGTGAATAAGGCTGCCATGTAGCTGTTCAAAAATCTTTTCTTATCAAATTTCTCACACCATTGTCTCGTGTAGACAGGCTCCCATCATACCATATACTTCGCCTGTGTAGAAGCAGACCGGGATTATGACAGAGTCCGGCCAACGTTACGGTTTCCTGCTTCGCATCCGACAAACCAAAATATTTTCTATAGATCAGCTTCTACTCTATCAGTTCCTAAAAACATTCCTGTCAGCTGTGTCGACGAATAAAAACACTGATAACTTTGAATCTCGAAATCTATGCCGCATGATTACATTGGAGTTTTGAGCCTTAGCGAAGAAAATGCTTCCTGAAGAACGCTTTAACTGCTCCAAACGCCTTTGAATGCTGAGCGTGGTGACATTTCATTGTCAAAACTCTACAAAACAATCCATGATATAGTTTATAAAAATAGTTGGGGCAAATTAACTTGTAATTTTGTGAAAAGATGTGTTCTGAAGTTTGAACAGACCACGGCAATTTACTGCTCTGAATTAATGATGCGCTATACAACCAGATTTAGATCTTTTGCAGAGCGCACCTCTATTCCATGATATGCACTGGCCAATTGCAGTCGAAATTAAGTAACGGCTGCTTAGAAGGGCACAGTGACGTTTTCTTCTGCTGAAGTCTGAAACCAATGTATGAAGCTATTCAATATCCTGCAGTGCTTGGTCAAGCGCAATCTTTTTGCCTTAGGTAGGGAAGAAAATAAGAGCGCACACTATTGAGTGAATATTCATTGGAAGTATTCTAAACCTCCGGCTCGGGCTACCAAATTAGGTTTTTATTTTTGAAAAGCGGTAGGTTAAAGACTAGAAGTGCTTATAGTTTCTCGGACAGCACATTTTAAGACAGCACCATACGTGTGACGTTCGCACAATGCTGGTTTCCACACTATGTCGTAACAAAGTGAGATTATGGTGCGGTGTTGTGATCAGTTATCTTAAATTAGTACGCGCACTCTGCGATGACTAGAGTTTCGCCGTCGGTGACTGCACCATGACACAAGAAAGAGAACTTGTGGCGACTTTCACAATTAAGCCATCACACTTCAACATCGTATTATTTACAAACATTGTCACATGCCGAGAATAATTAAGCCTTGAGTAGACGTACGGTAATGGCTAAACAAACTCGCCACGTTTGTCTAATGGCTAAGGCAGTCGGCTGCTGACCCGCAGGTCGCGGGATCGAATCCCGGCTGCGGCGGCCGCATTCTCGATGGAGGCGAAAATGCTTGATGCCCGCGTGCTTAGATTTAGGTTCACGTTAAAGAACTCCAGGTGGTCGAAATTTCTAGATCATATCGCTACGGTGTCTCTCATAACCATATGGTGGTTTTGGGATGTTAAACCCCAAGAAGCATTATTATTAGTAGTAGTAATGGCTGAAAAAAAACATGTCGAACAAAGACTCTTTGCACGTCATGTAATACCAATATGGTTGATTCGGTGAGTTGTGATAAATGATTGTTTTGAAATGAGAGCGCCGTACTTTGACGCGGACAGAAAGACAGGGACAAGCGCGTTTCCCTGTATTTTTGTCCGCGTCTAAGTAGTGTGCTCTCATTTCAAAACAATCGTGTACTACCATCATTGTCTACAGCTATCACGGTGGCTACTTGTTTCGCTTCCAAGACAGAGGTGACAGTTTTCTTTTAATTTTGATTGTTTTGAACGACTCGTTATCCTGGAACCCAACAAGTTTGTTAAAGGGTCACGAACTATTCTAGCAGCACAAGAAATATGCAATAGAAAATACGTAAGAGAAGTGTATCAACAATGTCTCGCTCAAATAAGGATGTGGTCCACTCGCGTACACATTTACCTCTGTAAGAGATCTTGCCTGTAGTTTTACGTTCTGCTTCTACATCCTACAGATCTGGATCTGGTGAACAGCTTCGCGAGTCGGGACATCCCGACTGCCGGACGTCAGGGCAACAGTAAAGGAAACGACGAGGCGGTCATGGCGGTCATCATGAGCTTGCTGGAAGCGGACGCTGGACTTGGTGGACCGCTGGACTTCAGTGGAATGCCGTGGCCCTTGCCTTGAAACACCTGTTCCCAGTCCTGTTTACGCGGACTTCTCGCGAGCCGTTTCGCGTCGAACAGAGAAGAACACAGCATCAATGGACACTAAAGCGAAAACATTGCGTCTAGTCTGTATTCACTACGAAGTGTGTGTTCATTACGGCACAGAACTCCAAGTCACGCTTCGGTAAAGACCGAGCCCAGAAGGAAACGTTTAAAGGAACTGACGTCCATCTCTTCCAGCGTGTTTCACGGTAAACCACGTGGCGTGCTTGTCGTCGTAGAGTGCTGGTCTTACTATTTCGGCTTCGTGTGTTTTAACAACGAGTTCTGCTTCTATACAGTGATGTCGGTTGTACTTCGCTATTTCCCTGTCCATAGATTGTCGTGGGACCATGTCACACAGCCGCTTCGCAAGCATCATTAATATAAACTCTGTACCCTAGCTGCGCATTCTCTGAATGCGTAAACACGCACATTTGGAATGGCAGGCCTCAGAAAAAGATTAACTAAGGAGAACTGTGATGAAGCACTGCGCTGACAGTGGTAGAGATCACTTGCAGTCGGACTGGAGCCCGTCAGAAGCTGCTTGTACAGTGCTCGTAAAACAGGCAAAACAAGTCTTGTCTTGCCTTGTCGCCTAGATGATCTTGGCTCATACCCACGCGAAGTGTCTGATTGTTACCTCGTTTCTGCATCGTCTTCTTTGCGAAGCGTCAGCCGATGCCCATACTGTGAGCCCTTGAAGGCACGTGATCTGATGCGGGCTTTGGCTGACACGCAGTTGGAAGTGATAGAGGTACGATTATGTAGACGCATCATGTCATATTCAATAAGTCTAGTCGTCGAAACCATGTTGGCGTTATGATGTAAGCTGTGATACCACGGAATATATCGCCACACCACTCTACTTGCGGAAAAGGTAAATAAAGCTAAAGCCAAGCAACAGTTTGAGTCACGTTGTGCAAGTTTGAATGGTGTGTTTGTATCACGTTGTGTTTTCATCACGATGATCTTAACGATAATCATGAAGGCTTTGTTCTTGTCATAAACTGCACAAGCAAATAGAGATATGCAACCAACTAAACTGGGCGATGCTTCTGTGTTCGCCATAAGGTGTCCGTTGCGACGGTTTTGTAATAAAAGAAATAGCGCAATGATATTTCATGGTGTATATGAGGAAAACTCACGGCAAGTGCGCTCGTAAAATGAAGAGCCGAATATGTGAATATTTGTGTCAAGATCAAGGTCAATACATGAGGTCACGATGCTCTTGTTCCATGGCCTATTGTAATAAAGTTATTCACTTTCTCCTGTTCAACATACATATGTTTGAAGGATTATGACATGTTTGTTGCTGTTGTCGTTATTTTTGTACCCTTGTGTCGTTGGAGGGTCGTTTGTTTGCGCGAGCTCCGCTACAAGCAATTGTGTGACAGAAAAGGAAGATGTTTCTAATGAGCCTAACTTTGGGTACTCATCACACATGTAACACATGACCCCGATTTGAAACATGTTATTTAAAGATAGCATAGACATTTGAAACTTCAATGCAAAGTGTTCACGTGGAACAATGCGCTACAAAGCTACCCAAGGGTGCTACTTTCTTAATCAGTGCGGTTATCCGTGAGCCTTGTTACAGCGAGTGAGTTCTGTGGAATCCCGCAAGCTAGCGAAGGCTTATGAAAGGAAGAAATGACAGCTATACATTCGTAGCATGAACCCACGAGGAAATCCGCAAGAATTTCTCGGAACAAAGATCTTCTAGTTGAAGGAAAGTTTGTCCTGGTTCACTCTGGTTCCCGGACCAGGACGAATTTTTCTTCATCTAGAACAATTTCGTCTACGTACTCTTATTCCTTTCTTAATTCAGGAGAGAGATAGATAAACAAAGGAGAGAGGCAAGGAGGTTAATCAAGCTAGGACTACGGTAATTAGCCTACCAAACCAGCCCCTACTAAACCAGAAATTCATGGCAGAAAAAATTATTTATTTATTTTATTTATTTGATTCTGTTAACCCTGTGCTTGGGTCACTACAGGGAGGGTGTCACATAGTACATAATATTTACAAAATAAAGCAGTCAATAGCACGTAGGATTAACAGATGACTAATCAGCATAAGGCAAGGAAGGAACAAACAGCAGTGACTACACCGATTAAAAATCGAGAAACAAGCGCTGGCCCCAGAAGTTAGCGTTTATCAATGCAGAGAAAGCGTTCTAACGCGTCTTTAAAGTTGACTGGCGTCGTTTGTTGAACAACCAGATCAGGTAAGCTATTGCACAGCTCTATTGCGCCTAGAAAAAAAAAAGAAATGGCTCGCATGGCAAAATATCTTCACTAAAAGAAGGTTGGCCTAACTTTTGCAAGTGTGCTTTTTTAGCCTTATGGCTGAGACACTCGACATAGGAAAGTGGCACCATGGCTTCGAAACACAGTCTCGAAGCTTTCCTTTATGTTATAAGTCTATTTATCTTTAGCGCATTAATAAGCTTGAGAGATACACACGTCCTGCAAGCCTGGGTTTTTAGCCCAGCTGGTAAGGCACTCGTTTTTCGAGCGTGGGGCACTAGGTTCAAAACTCAGTGCAGCCTTGCATATTTTTTTTTTTTGTTTGGTGCATAAATTTCTCGGGGGGGGGGGGGCATTCACTAGGTTCAAAGATAGTGTTGCTGTGCATGCTTGGGCTTTTAGCGCAGTGGTTAAATCCCTTGCATTTGTAGCGTGAGCCAGTAGTTTCGAACCTCAACGAAGCCTACAAATTTTATTTTATTTTCTATTATATTGTTGCTGAAGAAACAATATGTTTCTTCAGTGCGATTTTTGTTACGTGGCAGATATATGGATGGATGGACAGACATCTACCATCATTGAGGCGGCTTCTATGTTACCGACGTATATAGAAGCTCCGCGCTTAGTCTCCTTTTCGAGTAGTGTAAGGAAACCAAGTCATCAATGAATCTTTATTAGTCAATTAATAAAATGGGTAATACAGTGCAGGTAAATATGTAGGAGATGACCCAAGGTTACAAACTGCAGGCTAGAGGTGATTAATAGGCGTGAAATTTATTGTAAGAAACTTTGTGATAGCGGCATAACTTTAGTGTTACGTCACACTGCGCAAAGACGGATCCTTTGCGCGTAGGAGCATCCCTAGCAGAAGCTTTCCCAGGTCTTTTCGCTTTCCAGCAATGCATGCCGAAAAGCAGTCGAAAAAGTTGGGGCTCTTATCACCCCTGATAAGGCTCAAGTTTTGTCTGACGTCGCAACTTGCAACGAAGGATATACTGTGCGTTTATATTGGAGCACCTTGAGCTGAAGCTTCCCCTGATGCGCTTTCTTTCCCGCAATGCATGTCGAGAAGCAGTCGAAAAAGTTGTGGCTCTTATCGCCCCTGATAAGGCCCGACTTTTGTCTGACGTCATAACTTGCAACGAAGGATATGCTGTGCGTTTATATTAGAACCTACAAAAATGAAGCTTCCCCTGACGCCTTTGCTTTCTCGCAATGCATGTCGAAAAAGCAGTCAAAAAAGTTCACGCCTTTATCACCCCTGATAAGGCTCAACTTTTGTTTGACGTCACACCTTAAAGCGATGAACCTAATATTGTATTTGTCTCGTTTCACAGATGTTGGAGACGGCTAAAAAATTCAATGACGTCAGACAAAAGTTGAGCCTTATCAGGGGTGATAAGGGCGTGAACTTTTTTGACTGCTTTTTCGGCATGCATTGCGAGAAAGCAAAGGCGTCAGAGGAAGCTTCATAAAGGCCTCAACATTTTCGGCTGCTTTTTTTGACAAGCGTTGCGGGAGAGCCAACGCATCGGGAGAATCTTCAGCTCAGGAGACAAATATACATGTGCACTATAACCTTCGTTACACGGTGTGACGTCAGAGAAAAGTTTAGCCTTATCAGGGATGATAAGGGCCTCAACTTTTCCGGCTGCTTTTTTGACAAGCATTGCGGGAAAGACAAGGCACCAGGGGAAGCTTCAACTCGGGAGACTAATATAAACGTAAAGTATATCCTTCGTTGTGCGGTGTGACGTCAGACAAAATTTGAGCCTTATCAGGCGTGATAAGGGCCTCAAGTTTTTCGCCTACTTTTTGACATGCGTTGCGGGAAAGCAAACACACCAGGGAAGCTTCCGCTCGGAAGTCTGTAATGTAAACATACATTATATCCTTCATTGTGCGGTGTGACGTCTGACAGAAGTTGAGCCTTATCAGGCATGATAAGGGCCTCAACTTTTTCACCTACTTTTTCGACATGCAATGCGGGAAAGCAAACGAATCACGGAAGCTTCCGCTCTGGAGTCTCTAATGTAAACATACAATATATCCTTCGTTGCGTGTTGTGACGTCAGACAAAAGTCGAGCCTTATCAGGGTTGATCAGAACCTCAACTTTTTCGGCTGCTTTTTGACATGCACTGCAGGAAAGTCAACGCATTGGGGGAAGCTTGAGCTCGGGAGACTATAAACGTGTATATCCTTCGTTGCCCAGTGTGATGTCAGACAAAAGTTAAGCCTTATCATGACTGATAAGGGCCTCCACTTTTTCGGCTACTTTTTTACATACATTGCGGGAAAGCAAATGCATCAGGGAAGCTTTATCTATGTAGGCTCTAATAGAAACGTGCAGTATAACTTTCGTTACACAGTGCGACGTCAGACAAAAGTTGAGCTTTATCAGGGGTGATGAGGGCCTCAACTTTTTCGGCTGCTTTTTTGGCGTGCATTGCAGGAAAGCCCACGCATCATGGGAAGATTCAGCTCGGGAGACTCTAATATTAATGTACGGGAATTAAGGTATATGTAAACTGGTAGCGTAGCCTCCATAAAAGGCCACAGATCCAGTAGTCCGCAGCTCGTTGCCACTGTCGCCATCTATGAGAGGAGTGAACAACTAAGAGCAAAAAAGTATAAACAAAGTATGACGTCATTACCGGAAGCGGTAGCGACGTCACGCCATTGTTCAACATGGCGCGAAATGGAAATTTTTCTTAACTGCTGACCTTTTACGTGCCGTTAGTATTGCGCAATTTTGTTGCGCCTAAATTGTGTGTCGCTAATTATATGTGAGAGAGAAAAGAAAAACAAACAAGGATTGTGGAAGCAACGTTGATTTATCAAGTAAATGACGTACTTACAATATGCACAAGAAGCTTCGCAGAGGTAATTGTGAGACTACTCTTCTCAAACACAATAGCATAACAGTTCGAAAACTCACGTTGCCCAATCGTCAAAAACCACTGCAGCGAGACACAGCTTTGAAAATATAGCTTTGGCAGCTGTAAAGTACAGCGTCTTGTTGCTTAGCGTGTCGTGTTCACCGCCATCAGAGGCAAGGGCACGCCGGCCGTGCGCCAGCGAAAGCACTGGGCACATTTCAGGAGCGGCTCTCGACACATTCTGTGAGCTGGTTGAGCTCTGAAATGCCACACCAGTAAACAGCGCACAAAAAAACAAGTAACCTACTGAAGGTGCTTACGAAACCAGCGCGCAAAAGTGAGCGATGATTCGTTGACCTGGTAATGCTCCAAACCATACCACAGAACACCTACTGGATACGCCCCCAAAACCAACGTTACTACTAGTAGCGTTGCCTGAAACCATTGGCCCATGTTACCAGACTGCCTGCATGAGCCCGCCCGCGGTTTCTGAACCTAAACAAACAAAATTGGGCGCTCAAAGACATACCAAAGACTAAAATTTTCGTAATCTCCTAACTTTTGTAAAAAATAAAATAGAACTATTGAAAATACACGTTTAATAATGTTTTCGTTTTCAATATTTGTTTTCTCCTCACCTAGTCGCATTTCAATCGTAACGTTCAACGTTTCTAGACCTAGTTAAAGTGAGCTAGAATAGGGTAGTGGGCTCACTCACCGGCCGGCGCCATGCATTGCGGTGACGCCGTCAATGTTACACAAACGTGCTTCGGCGCGCCTCCGCGGCGCGGCGCCACCGCCGCATTGAATGTAGCGCGCGTTGGCGCTGCGGCAGTTGCTGCCTGTTTGGAGTGGCGGTCGGTGTGTGCGAGTTTTGTTACTTTGAGAACTCGTCGCGCTTTGCATCCTCAATCCCCTAGGTTCTTCGGCGAACAGTGATGTGGCCTGACAAGCAGTGACCCTCGAACGAGGTTAAAATGCTTCCGCGGCGGCAAAACCACTGTTTTGCGCCAGGCTGTCGTACAGGTTACGTCCACGTGAAGGGCAGCAAGAAGCCGTCTTTGTTCGGCGCTCCGAAGGATGCAGCCCTAAGGAAGCAATGGGAAAGGAATTTGCATCGAGCGGACAAAGCCCTGGACGACACATCTACAATCAAATATACTTTCACTTTCACTTTTTTTTTGTCACTACAATCAAATATACTTTCACTTTCAGCAAGATACACAGCGTGATATGTGCAATGACGTCCCGGTACCCAGCTGAAGCTCTTCGCCCAGGATCAAGAGAAGTCGATTTGCTGAAGGATTTCCTGGTGTACCTAAATGAATGGGAAGCTCATGCTTCCCATTCATTTCATTCACGCAGCCCAGTCACTCCACAGTGACTGGACTGCGTGTGACTATAACCAGTGTGCTAGAAATGCTTTCTTATTTGACAGGGAAAGTAGGATTTAAATACGTAATGACATCAAAGACCAGCCAAGACCCATTAGAAAATTTATTTGGTATTATACGTCAGTCATCCGGCAGCAAGGACCACCCCACGCCAACTCAGTTTTTGCTAACCATTACTTGTCTGTCATTCCATGGTCTCGTGAAAACAGTTAGCCAGGGGAACTGTGACCAGGGCGAGCTAGCTTCATTGCTGCAGATCGATGCTGCTACTGACACACTGCCACAAGACGATTCAGTTGGCAGTGCAAGCACTGTGGATGAGCCTAGTTCTGTACCAGCACCTATTGACCACAACCAGCATATTGCTAGAAGTGATTCCAGGCTGATCTTTTATGTTGCTGGCTATATTGCGCGAAAGTGTGTCATGAAAACAAACTGCGAAGTTTGCATAACCCTACTCACGATGCCAGCTCAAGGAGAAGATTTTCAGCTCGCTCGTCTGACCACCTTTCGTGACAAAGGTGGACTGTTGTATCCATCTAGCCACCTGTACAGTTTTGTGAGCAAGCTAGAAAACATGTTTACGGAGTGCTTTTCTTGCCACAAGTTGCATTCGGACAGCATTTTGGATGTATTGGCAATCGTGAAAGAAAGGTTTTTCCAAGAAGTTGGGTGCGCACAACATGCCCCTGGCCTCTCAAAAGACGTAATCAGCTTTTATATCGTTACACGGTTACACTTTTTTGTGAAGTGCATTAATTCTGATAGATCAGAGAAGCGGGAAAAGGCAAAGCATCTAAAGTTGAGCCGCTGCTCCTGAAGAACAAATATCCAGTAAGCAACTGTTCCCAGTATCTGATGAATAAATTTTCATGTACTTGTGCCCAGTACTTGGGGAGAGTGGCTTCCTGTTTTTCTGACCTGTGGATTTTTAGTCTTTGCATAGAAATATTCAGTGGAGAAATAGCCAAATTACAGAGCCAAGATAATGGAGATCTGCAGAAAGAATGAGCAGCTGCAAATTTTTAAATGCTGTGAAATGTATAACATTAAGAGCTCGTGGTAAACTCCTGAGTGTGTGCCAAGGTCAGCATCGGTAATAACAGAGTCCCTTAATACCGCATTGAAGGACTCTGGTAATAATTTCACACGCTCGTAAAAGGCGTGCGTGACGAAAGTAGGGCCAAAGAAATGCAAAGAATCCAGTTTACAATTGATAGCCGCGCAACGTAAGCTTTGAAAAGTTCGCCATCGCTGCTTATCACTCGTAAGAGAATTTAAATGCATCTCATATTTGCGCAGCATCCCTTGCATGCATCGAGTTCTGCATGCAGTTTAATCGCGCGAGTTACGCCGACAGAGTTTCAGAAAAGAATGTTTTCTGCAGCTTTATTCGCACGAGTACTGACGGTATTCGGTGTGTTTCATTTAACATCAGATGACGAGCTAACAGCATAGCTGCATACACCACGCTACAGTGTTCTAGAGGGTTACCTACGCGCACACGTAGGCTAACGGCCTACGCACCTAGCTCCACGCTAGTTTTCTTTTTTTATTTTTATTGTCTCAGCGACATCAGCATCACCGTTTACACTGCCGAAATTCGCGTGCATTTCCGTCCAGTGCATGTGATAACAGTGCACAAAAAGCATGACTTCAGTTGCGCACCAACGCCTCCGTCAGGCAGTGCCCTACATCGAAGTCGCTGGTGGCGCCACCACACATGTGACATACCCGACGTCAAGCAGGGGACCCCAGCAAGCCCACTACCCTCTTCTAGCTCACTTTAACCTAGTTCTAGAAACGTTGGTTACGTTGTTGTTGATGTCTGTCACAATAGGTTTTGGACCACTCTTCGTTACGACTTTCGCAACCTATTTAGATGGGCGATCTTGCGTTCAGTATGGAGGGATCGGAACCACCACCTTAAACACCTTTTCACAGGAGGGAAAAGAACGCCGCCATGATGGGCTGCACCCGGGAGTACAAAGGCATAAGTCACAGCTTTTAATAGCATTTTAGGGCGTCACGCTAATTTGTGCAGCCCAAAAAGGATAATAGAAGTGCCCAGGGAGAAAATCTTTCCGCGTGTTCCCTCAGGCCGGGACGGTGTATGTTTCACTTGAATGAAATATCTTAGTTGAAAGTCAGTGCTTGTTCTCGTCCTTTCTTCCCGTGTACATTTTTTTTTCGCACTGCTTGCTACTGTATTGTTAGGGATGTGATAGGTTTATTTACACTGAAAGTGCCAGCGCTCAACCATCACTGACGAATCACCATCGCTCGAGAGCATTTTACCTCTTCTTCTTGTTTCGCTCTTTCAGAGAGAAAGATGTATACTTTAGACTTTATTCATTTCCGGATTTGTTGCTGGGATGGGCTCCCACCTAGGGCCAACGGAGAGACCGTGTCTCCCGGCAGCTTTCTTGGCCTGCTGGATCACCCAAAGTTGCTTGTCCAGGCTCGAACTGAGCAGCGCAGTCCGCCAACGCGCCCGAAGGTCTTCATTGGAGGCCGCGACCCCAGAATTTCTTACTAATGCTGGACATTCCCATAGGATAGAGTCAAGAGTGGCTCCGGTCGTACAGTACTGGCATAGATTAGAATTATAGACGTCGGGATATATGTGGTGCATGGTGACGGGGTTCATGTATGTAGGAGTTTGTAGCTGCCGCCACTCAACAGACTGGGCCAACTTTAGCTTGGGGTGAGGCGGAGAGTATACTACCACCTTTGCAGTCGACAGTGTTGAGTTATGTCAATAAATTTAGTGAGTCGATTGTCCCATTCCGACACCGACGCAGAAAAGTCCGTTTGGGTGGCCACTTCGTCTGACGTGACTCGGAACGTAAGGCCTCGAGCCACGTTGTGTGCCACTTCATTCGGACTGTCCTCCGCGTCACCTAGTGGTGTGTGGGCAGGGAACAGCAGGATGTGCACGTATTTGTCCACCTCGTGAATTTTGTCTGTACAAAGAATCCGCAATGCCTCGGGGGAGATTCTGGCACTGGCGTAGTTTCGAACGGCTGTCTGCGAGTCGCTGATTACACATGAGGCGTTAGTGTGGGCTATGGCTATCACGATAGCCTATTTCTTTGCCGTTTCCACGTTCCGAGTGATGATTGATCCGCTGCTTTGGATATTTGTGTCTGCTCTACGACAGCAGCCACGAAGTGGTGACGTTCTTGGTAGCGTGCTGCGTCGACAAAGACTGCCTCATGGTTGCACCCAAACATCTTTGACATGGCTCTGGCTCTACTGACACATCTGTCTCTGTTGTGTTCAGAGTGCGTGTTTTTTGTATGGGTGGTACTGCGAGCTTGGCACGGATAGTGCGTGGTAGGTCGTGTTTGTCTCCGTGTTGAATGTGGTAAGAAATACCGAGATTACATATAATCTGGCGGCCTGGCTTAGTCTCGTCTGGTCGCTCGAATTGGGGGATTTGTTGCGCCTCAATAAGTTCCTCAAGGGTATTGTGTAAACCAAGTGTAAGGAGGAGTTCAATGCTGTTTTTTTGAGGCAAACCTAACGCTTGTTTGTAAATTCTTCTAATTAGGCTGTCGAGTTTTGACTTTTCTGCAGTGAACCATCGTTGGTACGCCAACGTCTAGGTGATGTGACTTTAAACGAATGATTGGATCAAACGGATGATGCTAGCCTCTTTCACACCTTTGTGTTTATTGGTAATGCGCCTAATGAGGCGCATCGTGTTAGACACTCTGGCTTCAATGTTGCGAACTGTCTCTCCGTTGGTACCCTTACTTTCTATGATCAGACCTAGCCCTTGGATTTTATCCACGGTTGGTATGACGTGACCGTCGCTTGTAGTGAGTTTTATATCGGCGTGTGCCTGCGCTTTGGTTTGTTGTTTGGGTGGCCGAACTCTAAGTGTAGGGTGATATAGCAGTAGCTCATATTTCTCCGCCAAGCAGGATAATCCAGTTCCTTGTAAATAGCGTTCCACCGTGTCAATCCCCTCCTGTGATCTCTCTTCAATGGAACCGTCACTGCCATCGCACACCCAGAGAGTGATGTCATCGGCATAAATTGTGTGATAAAGTCCTTGGATGGTTTGAAGTTTTGAAGGAAGACCAATGGGGGCGAGGTTAAACAACAAGGAGAGATCACGGAACCATGTGGGATGCCCACGCTTTGCATGGTTATTTCGGACGACCGGAGTGCTCCCACAGTGACCGTGGCCGTTCTGCCCGCAAGAAATGCTCTTATATAGTTGTACGTGCGAAGCCCCAAGTTTAGGGTATTGACCTGATTTAGAATGGTGCTAGGCGTGACAGAGCCAAAAGCCTTTTTGAGATCTAGACGAAGTATCCCCTTAGTGGAGCGTCCTGTACTGTCTATGATGTGATGCTTAAGCTGCAACATGGCATCCTGCGTTGAAAGATGCCTCTGGAAGCCAATCATGGTGTGTGGGAAAAATCATTGTCTTCGAGGTGATTTGTCAGTCTAGCCAGGAAAGCGTGTTCCATCTATTTGCATATGCAAGATCTTAAGGAGATGGGCATAAGATTGTCAGTATTCAGTGGTTTGCCTGGTTTCGGAACCAGAATCACGTGGGCTTTTTTTCCACTGCGGGGGAAAGATTCCGGTGTTCCAGCAGTTATAATGTAGCCTGTGATATATGTGATAGACTCAGCGTCCAAATCGCGTATTATCTTGTTCGTGATGTTGTCTGGACCTGCTGCAGATTTGGTGTTAATTTTTTGTAGGGCGGCACGGATATCCGCTTCGGTGAATTCTTCGTCTAGAGCGGTGTTGACCTGGCCCGCATAATCTGGATGCTGCTGAGTAAGAGCCTGAGAGATGTATTTGAGCTCTACCTCCCTAAGAAACCCCTCGTCGGCGCCCTTGTATGCATGGATTAGTTTGTTGATGGTTTGTCGTTGGGCGGTTTTGTTGTCTTTTGGATCGAGCAGGAACCATAGAAAATGCCATGTTTTACTAAGACTAAGCTGCCTGTTCATCACATCGCAGGTTTCGTCCCAGTGTTGGCGGCTTAGCTGTGTTGCATACATCTTTATCTCTGTGTTAAAAAAGTGATATGCGTTTCCTGAGGTTTCTTTTGTGTTTTCGTGTCTTCCACCTCTTTTGAAGCGATTGCTTTACCTCCCACATGTGGAGGAGCCGGCTATCGATCTCTTCGAGGTGCCTTCATTGATTCGGGTGGCCTTATTAATATCTTGTTTAAGCGTGTGTATCCAGTCCTCTATGTTGCTGATGGGTTGGACCTGGTTCTGACGTGATTTGCGGAATCGGGTCCAGTCTACCAACTTTAGCTGTTTTCCCATGGGTTTACGCGGGCCACCTTGAACATGTACCTAGATGATGTAGTGGTCGCTGCCCAGGTCCACTAGGGTATTTTTTCAGGTGGCTGCAAATTTGTTGTGAACGTCAGATCAGGTGTTGTGTCTTTACTGTAGCTAGTGCCCGCACGTGTGGGTGGGCTAGGGTTTGTGATGAGAGTTAATCGCTCCTGCCACGAGTCAAACCAGAGGGCCCTACCTTTAGGAAACACATAAGAGTATCCCCAGGCAATGTGTGGTGCGTTAAAGTCCCCCGCTATCGGGATGGGATTTCGGCCAGCGATGTTGAGGGCACGTTTAAAAAGCGTGAGAAATCTGTGCTTCTTTTGTTTGGGGTTGCTGTATATGTTTAGTTTAAGACTCTCGTGTGTCTTGCGTTGCGGAACGAGTTCAATAAATATATTGTCTATATTGGTAATTTCCGTGTCGTGTTGCATAAATGTAAGGTTTCGTCTAACTAAGGTGGTAAGAACAGTCGTCTCTCCGTTGGCATGTCCAATCGAGCGATAGCTTGCCAATTTAGCGAGACAATGTGTCTCCTGCAAGAAAATGATATCGGGCTTAACTTTCCCCTTAAGGTATTGGTGAATATTTGCTTGCTTATTCGCTTAGCTTCTACAATTCCATTGCCAAATCGCGTAGGCGTGATTTCTAGCTATGATGAGACGCAGGGGATAGGAATGTCACCGGCTGTATCACACTGAATGCCGACGAGGAAGGTTGCTTTACAGTCGCCATGGGGTCCAGTCCGCTAGGTGGCAGAGGGGTGACTTCAGCCTCCACAGCGATGAGTCGCTGTCGTAGGTGTTCGTTTTGTTGCTGGGTAATTTTAGCTATATTCTCTACGTGGTCAGTAAGGGCCGAGATCAGTCGGGATGAGTTGCTCATCCACTCATTTAATTCTTTGACTGATTGCTGAATTTCCTTCAGGATTTTAGTCTCGGGCGTCACGTGTGTGGGTTAGTCTTCATTGGTCTGGGTTTTGGCTCTGCTTTGGGAGGTGGTGGTGTTGTAACTTCCTCCATATTTTCAGTGGGTGTAACAGATAAGAACGGTGGTACTACTGGTGGAGCATGTTCCGTTCGTTTATAACGGCGTAACTCCTCCTTGAGAGTCCTGTTTTCCTCTCCTAAAGCTGTCATTTTCTGGTTGCATTTAGCTAACATCTGTTTTAGCTGTGCTACTTCAGCCTCTAATTTATCAAGTTTGCCTTGAGAGGCGGCCTCCCCACACCCCGAGCGCGCCCCCTTGACTACGTCTGCCCGCAGACCACCTTGAAGGTTGCACCAGGTCCTGGCGTATGGCTCCGAGATGTTGACTGCAACCGGGAGCGAGACCGCGACCGAGATCTCGACCAGGTTTTCTTTCCGGGCTTCCGGGTAGGAGTAGTGTCTCGTTGCTCGAGGCTGTTGTCGAAAGGCGTTGGCTTCGTCGGGTAGTCTTCATATTGTTGTTGTTGTTGTCGCTCTCATCGCCGGCATTTCACCAGGTATGGCGTCATGTAACGTGCCCTGCATGCCTTCTCGGCCGTCTGGTGGTCGCCGCCGCATAGTTGACAAGTGGGCTTGCATTGCTGATCTTGCGGGGGGTTGGTCGTACCACAGCCACGGCACACATGGTCTTTCGGGTTTGGGCATACATCTGCGTGGTGCCCCAGGCGACCACATTGATAACACGTGTCTATCCGCTAGCGGTAAAGAGAGCACCTCAACATTACTCCACCGTATCGAACGTATGTTGGGACGTGAAGACCAGCGAACAGTACGATCACCGTCGTTGTGTTGCTGAGGCGTTTCACAGCGATGGCTGTGGGGTTCTTTGTCATAATCAGATTAGCCGTAATATCTCGGGCGGTATCTTCCAACGGGATATCACTTCTTTTGACGTACCGTCTGGTGCTGCTTCGTATGCGCTGGTATCGTACGTCTTGTTGCCGACCACAATGCGAGAGATCTTCTATCCCCTCGATGGGTGTGCTCACAACGATGATATTTTGCTGGAAATTTGGGCATATTGTGTCCTCATCTTGGGCTTCTCTCGGAATTTCAGCGGCGTGGTAAATGCTAGTCGACAGTCGGGCGGCTCCATGATCGGCAAGTCCGGCTTAATCTTGTTACTTGACGCAGGCGTTGCTCACGCAGTTTCTTGCTCTTATTCACTCGTTGATAATCCGCACCGAATTCAAGTTATTGTCCGCGGGTCGACTTCTTTGATCCTACGGTGCTCCATTTTGTGCTTGCTTCGAATTCTTCGCGAGAAATGGGTTCTCCTTCCACAGAGACCTCCATTTGTTCTCAGAACGTCGGACGCGTCAAACACGCCGACCGACGTTTCTTGGTGTCCGCTGAGCTAGGCCGGCCTAGGCAGCAGCGTCTCTGGCAGCTGCGCTGCCGGTGGCTTGGCAGGCGTTAGGCGTAGCTCTCCCGCCAGCGTGGTTGACGAGAATGCGTCGGTAAAGGTGTCAAAATTCAAGTCCCCGCCTGGAACATAGTGCCGGGCGATTCCTGATGACAAGCTGAATACGCGGGTACCAAAGTCGTGTGAGCTTCTAGGTGACTTTCACTGCAAAACATTCGTTAAAACCGGAGCCCACACGACGCGCGTCCACTCGCTCCGGCCGCCACAGTCAAGCCTTCGCTCTTTCAGTCCGCGTCACATTTTCCTCCGGGCAAGACGAAGCTTACCGAGCGAGTAAAAGCGATCGGTTGTTGTAGGGCTTCAATCGGGCAATGTGCACAATTTGCGTCTTACGCGAACGCCGGTCACTGTCACTTTCGCAACAACGTAAGTGACGCCACTCAGGCACTGAGTAATGAAGAATGGTCCTGGGTACTTGGGAAGAAGCTTCTGGAAAAGTCCCTTCTTTCGAACGGGCGTCCACAGCCAGACGAAATCACCCGTAGCGAAAGTCACAGGCGGGTGTTTTGCGTCGTAACGGTCCTTCGCGCGAGCGTGGGCGGAAAGAGTTCGCAGCCAAGCAAGTCGACGAGCTTCTTCGGCGCGACACGCGACACTGGCGTTTTCGTTCGTCGAAAAAGGAAGTATGGTGTCAAGGAAACTTTGGGGATGACGAGCATAAAGAAGAAGGAAAGGCGTATAATATGCGACGTCGTGTTTCGCGGTATTAAAGGCGTATGTAACAAAAGGTAATACGGCATCCCAGTTCTTGTGATCCGCTGCGACGTACATTGAAAGCATGTTGATAATGGTACGATTGGTGCGCTCAGTGAGGCCGTTGGTCTGAGGGTGGTAATGCGTTGAATACCGATACTGGCACCCACAAAGCCGTGGCAACTCCTCGACAACGTCAGCGGTAAACTGCCGGCCGCGATCACTTATCACCACAGGAGGGGCCCCGTGACGAAGTATGATCGAGTGCAGAAGAAACCATGACACACCAGATGATGTGGCTGAAGCAACCGCCATCGTTTCCGTATACCGCGTCAGGTAATCTATGCACACAATAATCCAGCGGCGGCCGGTGGTAGACTTGGGGAAAGGGCCCAGTAAATCTATGCCGACTTTTTAGAATGGTGATGTCGGTGGCTTAACTGGCTGCAGTGGGCCGGCCAATGGCGTGGTAGGTTGTTTGTGGTGTTGGCAGACATCACAACTTGCGACGTAGTGCTTGGTGGACTTCCAGAGTCGAGACAAGTAAAAACGTTGTCGGATACGGTGAAGCGTTCGGGCAAATCCAAGGTGCCCAGACGTGACGCCATATCGTGCATAGCTTGGAATACCGCAAGACGCTGACATTCTGGCACGACGAGGAGTAGTGTGGAACCATGGCTGGAGTAATTATTGCGATATAGAAGGGCGTCATGAATCACGAATGGCGTGGCGCGTTTAGAGCTACGAGCCACATAGATCATTGGTTTCAGCGAAGGGTCACGCTGTTGCTCGTGACGGAAGACGTCCAAATTTGGGAAGTTGGATGAGATTGCAGCCAGGTAGTTATCGAAATCATCATCATCAGCATCCACAGTCGGAGATGGAAGACGAGATAAGCAGTCGGCATCTGCGTGACATCGACCGCTCTTGTAGGTCACAGAAAAATTATATTCTTGAAGCCGTAAAGCCCAACGAGCCAACCGGCCAGCTGGGTCACGTAGTCCGTCGAGCCAACAAAGAGAATGATGATGTGTAACGATCTCGAATTGCCGGCCGTACAAATAAGGTCTGAACTATTGGACGGCGAAAACGACCGCAAGACATTCCAGTTCAGTGACTGTATAGTTCCTCTCAGCTTTAGTCAAAGTACGACTTGCATACGCCACGACGTGCTGGCGGCTGCCGTGATACTGAACTAGCACGGCATCAACACCGATACCACTAGCATCTGTATGCAGTTCTGTGAGTGCCTCCGGGTCGAAATGGCGCAACAGGGGCCTGGAAGTAAGCAAATACTTCAGCTGCTCGAAAGCAGCCTCACACTCAACCATCCATCGGAATGGGGCGTTCTTGGGGAGCAACTCTGTCAGAGGATGAGCAAGCTGGGCGAAGTCTTTGATAAACCGGCGAAAATAAGAACACATGCCCACGAAGCTATGGAGATCCTTCACAGACGTCGGTTGCTTGAAGTCTCGGACAGCACTGATCTTTTGCGGGTCTGGCCGTATACCATCCCTGTCGACTAGATATCCGAGCACACGGGCTTGAAATTCCCCAAAATGACACTTCTTTGCGTTTAAAACGAGACCAGCTTGTTTGACGCAATCTAGAACAACGCTAAGCCGATGGTTGTGCTCGTGGAATGTCTTGCCGAAAATAATTACAACATCGAGATAACAAATACATATCTCCTATTTGAGACCGCGAAGGATGGAGTCCATGAATCGCTCGAAGGTAGTTGGGACATTACATAAGCCAAACGGCATAACGTTAAATTCAAATTACCCATCAGGTGTGACAAAATCAGTCTTCTCTCTGTCAGACGGATGCATTGGTATTTGCCAGTATCCACACCTTAGGTCGACGGACAAAAAGTATGCGGCCGAGTGCAGACAATCAACAGCATCATCGATGCGTGGTAACGAATACACGTCTTTCTTTGTGATGGCGTTGAGACGGCGGTAGTCTACACAAAATCGCCAAGAGTTGTCTTCCTTTTTTACCAATATAACAGGAGCTGCCCAGCTAGGGACTGCTTGACTCTTGAATAACGCCTTTCTGCAGCATGTCGTTGACCTGATCGGCGATCACTTGCCTCTCTGACGGGGATACGCGATAGGGTTTCTGTCATATCGGTGTAGCATCTCCCGCGTTGCTGCGGTGGTGCATACGTGATTCGGGCAACATGGAACAACGCTTGTCTTGAGCGAAATCAGACTCCCGCGTAGCGTGTATAAGCACCTCCTCGAGGACATCCTGCTCGGAAGAAGGCGACTTATTGATGATGCATTTCATCTCGGCTGAGAAGTTGGGCGCAATCTGACTAATGGCTGGAGACTCTGAGACCATTTTGACGTCAACTGTGGCCTGCTCCTCAAACGTTCCCAGTTTGAATCCAGCAGGCAGAACAACAGGCTGTGAGGCTGCGTTGAGCGTCCATAAAGAAGCATGTCCGTCCACAAACAAGCATGTCCATCGATGGCTGTGAGACCAGACCGTGGGACCAGCACATTCTTCTTGATGATGTTTGTATGATCAGGCTCGACAAGTCCAGTGCAGGGTCCTGAACGGACGTGAGAAGAGCATACGGGAACAAACACTGCTGCCCGACCAGGGATCGTCACATCTTCAGACAACGAAAGCGCATCGGTGGGCAGAGTCAGAAAATCGTAAACTATGGCAGCGGGCAACGTAATTTGTAGAAGAATCTCTCAGTTCCACAGTCAAGCGTAGCGCCGAATTCGTGAAGGAGCTCTATCCCTGAAATTTCGTCATGAGTTGCGCGAGCCAGTACAGTGAATTCAACTCGGAAATTTTGTCCACCAATCATGAGTACAACTGAGTAGAACGCTTCGCCTCCAACTGCACGAAAAGTTTCTTTACGATTCCACGCGAACATAACTTTGTGACCCAAGAAACGATGCTTGCAACGAATACTCACAACCGAAACAGCAGCACCAGTGTTTACAAGAGCAAGAGTATCTACACCGTCTATACACACACGCACTTTGTTCATCAACATCACAGCAGGAGAAGGAATTGGCGAAACTGACCGTCCCGTAACCGCTCCTCCATCAGTCACACCAGCTAGTTTCGCAGCTGATGCGGGAAAGGCGACCGACGACGCGGAGACGGCGACCGGCGGGAACGTGTCGTGTCGGAGGCGGCGTTAAGCTTTGCTCGGAGGCGGGGGACTCGCTGCGGAATTCGTTGGGTCATTGCTGTCGGGGACGGTGGTCGGCCGGGTGAGAGGTCCAGGTTTCGTGCATACAAGGCGGGTACGTCGAAAAACGAGATGGCGCAGACGGCCGGCTGGGACAGAAGCGTGAAATATGCCCTGGGAGACCGCATGCATGTGTAGCAAACGGGAACTTGTCGGCTTACATTAGCAGGAGCAGAGGAGGCAGAAGTACGCGGAGACGGGTTGTGCTCCGCAGGAACATTTCGTGATGACGCATAGTAGTCTTCTGGTAGAGGCCTGGTTGACGACGGTCGGAGGTCCAGAGCAACACGTCGAGATGATGACATCCGGTGGTGGCCGTGACCCGTCGGGGAAAACGAAAGCCGCGGGATAAATCTGCAGTTTCTGTGCGCGGTGGGTTTTCGACGTGGCGCTCTCGCATCCAGTAGGGAGGTGGTTTGGGGCACGCGGCGAACGAGCATTGGTGGTGAGCGTCAGCTGCTTGAAGCCGTACGAGCTCTTCTCGAACTACCCGACGTACGAGGAAGGGAATGTCTTCGCAAGCGGCGACGTCCATACTTGCGGAAACACAGTGGAAACAGTGGAAACATTGTCCAAACGCCCGAACTTGGGTGAAATTCTCCGGGTCTTCAATGCCTCTAGTGCGCGACACTGCTGCCTGAAAATAGAAAGAGTATTCAAGTTTTCTTTCGTTATCAGAAAATTGTATACGTCCTTGGCGATGCCTTTTAACAACGCCCTTGCTTCTTAACGGTTTTCGCCCTGGCTTATTATGTGAAACGCAGTTGGCCGAATTCACAACTGACCTGCACTTAAACCTTGATTCATCTTATCAGACTGATGCCATCTTCATCGACTTCTCAAAAGCTTTCGACCGCGTAGCCCACCGTCGTCTCATAACTAAGCTCTGCACTCTAACTCTCGACCCACTTACACTGTCATGGTTATTAAGTTTTTTGACCGCTCGTTCACAATTCATTTTCATTGGCAGGGATTCTTCCACCAAAACAGATGTGCTTTCTGGGGTTCCTCAAGGATCGGTCCTTGGCAGGCCTTTTTTGTTCGTCATATTCATCAGCGACTTGCCATCTGGAATTACCTCGTCCATCTATCTTTTCGCCGACGACTGTGTTGTGTATCGCAGGATAATCAAAAAGTACGGATCAATCATCACTGCAGCAAGGCATTAACATCATCGAAGCATGTTGCTCGCGCTGGCTCATGGAACCGAATGTCTCCAAATGCAAACACCTGCTCATTTCTCGCAAAAAATCCAACCTTCCTTTTCAGTACACCTTAAACTCCACTGTGATATCTCAAGAAGATTCCTACCGCTACCATGGTGTTTTCATAAACAGTACCCTGACCTGGTCAGACCACATCATCACACTTGCAGCAGATGCGTCCAGGACCCTTGGATTCCTCAAACGATCTCTGCATCCCCCCCTCCCGCCATCAGAAAACTTGCGTACGGAACGTTCGTAAGGACCAAACTAGAATTTGCTTCCGCCATTTGGAACCCCTATCAAGATTACCTCATCTCTTCCCTCGAGTCAGTTCAGAATCGTGCCGCCCGGTTAATATCATCTCAGTACAGCAAACACGCAAGCGTCACTCAGATAAAATAATATCTTGAGCTTACTCCTTTAGCTGATCGCAGAAAAACCGCGCAGATAAGTCTGTTTCATAAACTGTACCACAACTTTTCTCATCTGCTAACCTCCCTGTCCTTCCTCATTTATTCCTCCTCCTCCTTTCTCATCTGCATGGCACGTTGTTGTCTTCTGTTTTCAGTTAACTCTCCCGCCATTCTGCTCGTCAATTAGCTTCTTCTCAACAATAACGTTTTCTTTTTGTTCTTTCTTTTAAGGTATTCATTGGTGTTCGCGTCCGACTACCTACAACGTGTATCAGTTTTTACACTATTCCAACTTACTCTGCCTTTTTTATTTGCTTGTAATTACTTTGATTTTTTACGTACTATTCAAACACTGCATTTGTGTCATTACATGTCCCTAATATTGTCCCCCCTTATGTAATGCCTTGTATAGGCCTTTAAGGGTTGATAAATGATGAATGATGAAATGACTGGCTTTGTCTTCGTCAGACATATTTGCGTTGATAATCCCGCAAAGCTTCAATACCTCTTCAAAGTAGGTTGTGCACGTTTCGCCAGGCTACTGAGCCCTACGTGACAACGTTTGCTCAGCTTTCTTTTTCATAGAACTCGTGTCTCCAAAGCAGGCCTTCAACAAATATATCCTCAACAAATATATCCCAAGTGGTGAGGACATGTTCATGGTTCTTCAAACCAAAGCAAGGCGGTCCCGGCAAGGAAGAATACTACTCTCACAAGCTTCGCTGGTGCACCCCATTCGTAGTAGTGGCTCACTCTGTCGTAGTGTTTTAGCCAAGCATCCACGTCTTCGCCAGTTTTACCTGAGAATATCCGTGGTTCAGGTGCCCAGTAGTCTGGTTGTCGAGGTCGACGGCCACCTTGTCCTATGTCGGTGGCACTGGTGGAGCAGCGTAGTACGTCAACGGGATTGCTGTGTTGCCGATCATGCTGATGTTGTCGGGGGTAGGCAAGCTAAGCGTCTGCTTCTTCGAAGAGCTTCTGATGCGGGGTCCAGGATGGCAGATTACCCAGCACCTCCATCAAAGCTGTTACGGATGTGATGGGTTTATTTATACTGAAAATGCCTGCGCTCAACCGTCACTGCCAAATCACCATCGCTCAAGAGTGTCCTACCTCTTCTTCTTTTTTCGCTCTTTCAGTCCGCCTTACAATATATTCATACCAACTGACCCAGCTCTCAACACTATCCTATGCCAGTATGCCTAAAGCCTTTGTAAATCATGTACTTTTTTTATTTTTGAGTATCACGCAAATTCGTCGTGGCTACATTGCTTGCCGAAAGAGTAGGCCTAAAGCATTTAAAAAACACGTATGTTCCAATATCTGGAAGTTTCACTTAATTTCAATAGAACTCACGGCTTGATTTCTTGTGAAGAGAGTAAGCCTACAGCCTTTGGAAATGTATTTTCCCATTTCTAAAAGTTTAATACAATTTAAAAAAAAGTGGTTGTAGCCTCACTTCTGGCCTAAAGAGTAAGTCTAAAACCTCTGGAAATCGTGTATACTCCGATTTCTGTGAGTTCCGTGCAACTTCAATGAAACTTATTCAGGCTTCATTTTCTACAGAAGGCTCTGTAAACCTTGTACTCTATTTTTACATTTATGAAAGTGGCATCCAATTTCAGTAAAATAGGTTTTGGTTTAATTTCTTATCGAAAATGCCAGCCCTTGGAAATAATGTATTTTTCTACCTTAGAATGTTTCATCCCATTTCAATAAAGCTGATTAGGACTTAATTTTTTACAGAAAGAGTAAGCCTAAAGCCTTTTTAGCATGGACTGTCACCACAACAAAGAATACAGGCCAAAGCACTTTGTCCTGTCTTTGTTGTGGTGCCAATTTGCCCTAAATAAGCTCTATGGATTCCCACAAACGCCGGCAATGTATTCCGCCAAGCCTAAAGCCTTTAGAAATAATGTCTTCGATTTAAGAAACTTTCATTCAATTTCAATAAAATTGAGTATGACTTCATTTCTAACCAAGACAGTGACCCCATATATAGCCTTTGGAAATCTTGTATTTGTCGGCTTCTTAACATTTCAATAAAATTGATTGTGGCTTTTTCTTATTTCTTGCTAAAAGGGTAAGAAATGTATAGATTTCGTTGGTGTTTCACCTAGTAGACAACCGACCATTTTGACAATGAAGACATGACATAGATGTGCAAGATATATAAAACCAAAACCTTCAATTTTGGTTTCGGTTGATTGGCTTATCAACTATGCTGTGACGGACACTGGCCCTTGAATTACTGACTTCTAAGGCACCCTCTAAGTGGTGTATATGATGACACATAGTTATATTTTCAACGGTTGATTTCGATTCTTACCTGGCTCCCTTAACAATTACAAAAGTCTGACACTCTATGTAACATGCAAGCCAGCGACAAAACGATTGGAGCAGTGGGCTCATCACATAACAACCGAGATATAAGGCATGTGCATGTAAACTTTTAAGCTGTTATCAAAGATATGACACGCCATGATTATTACCAAGGCGTTTTTTTAATTGAACTGCAACACTGCGACACACGTTTAAGTAAAATGCTTGTGACTTGAGATTCAACATCTTTTAAAGCTGATTTATTCCTTTCTTTAAAATCTTCTAGAGTGGTTGAGAGATCCATTCATCGCAGACATGTTCAGCACATCTCTGGCAATGATCAAGCTATTTTTCACAAATGGATCAAAGCAGGATTGTTCTTCTTGATATTGTTTTTTTGTATTGTGCCTCATTACATTTAATGTATAAAATAACTATGGTATAACAGTAATAAAATCTACTTGTTTGTTAAATATTTTATTGGAGACTGGTCTGATAAGACAAGCAACTCAGTAAGCATTTATTATACCTGCTCATAATAATACTACAGTTTTCAAAGCAGGCTCAGTTTTTCATTCAGTGCAAGTTGGGTCTTCGTAAGCTGTGAGAGGTAGGTGACCATCAGTAGGTCCTTCATGTTGCTGTTGAGCATGTGCTGGAACTTGTCATTCTCCATTTGAGGAACGCTCTGGATAATGTCAAGAAGCATGCGCCCCACATGGTTGTCTGGCGGTGTTTTGCCTTTGAGGACGTCATCCACGTAACTGATGACCACTTCGAGCATCTCACGCATTTCACGGCAGGCCTGACCCACGGCGTCGAAGTCCGGAACACACTCAATGCTCCGCTGCTTGCTGTGCTTTGTTCTCTGTGTCAACTTCAGCCCTATCATCTCAGCCTCATAGCCGACAACTTCCACTTTGCATGGCGTGAACATGGTGCCCACATTCTTCCCTGTAAATGGAGACACAGGCCAATTACAATAAACCGGCAGTGCCCAAGTATTGGAATCTGTGCTGTATGAACAAAAATGGAAGCTCTAAATTGAAAAGCTGTAAAATAAAATATAAGGTAACCTCTCCTGGTCATATTTTCAGAGCACTAATCCATGTTGAACAAATAATGAATGAACAGCTGACAAGTTTAAACACAACTGCATGAAATTCATAAGCTGCGTCATCTTTGAACAGCACATTGAGTTACCCTTTAAAGCGACAGCATTTTTTTTTTTACGAGTCTGAGCACGCCACTACCTGAAAGGGGCTATTTTAGAAAAGTGAACGTGGCGTTAACCGCATCTTTCATCCTTATGTCGCACAACGGTGGAACAGCTCTCCGTTTTTCAGCTGCAGACGTGCAGCAGCTGCTAATATACTGCCGCCCCCCCCCCCCCAAAAAAAAAAAGATAAACATGTCTTACTCTACTCCTGTTCCTCTTATATGGTAACATGAAGGGATTCCTCTGCGTATGGTAAGCTTTGTCTTCTAAAAGTCTCACGAGTAGTGGAACCTAATGAAACTACCCGTACTTAAGCTCGAACTATAACCAAAATGAACAAAATATTAATGAACATGCAAGAGTGATTGAAAACACCACATTAGACAAGTGTTGCAATGGGAACGCTGCGTCCATCAGAATCACTTCGGTACTTCAGACCACCAAAATTTCTATAACATTACATGTAAAAAATATAAACCATTAAATTATGTCTCCGTCAGCTTGTATGTTACCATGCCTATCGGTAACGTTCTGGGCAACGGCTATGCCCGCATTTACATCGCGATAAGTAGTGCGATGCATATTTCGAACACTGCACCTGGGACTCCAAAAGGCGTGCTTGTGTACGCTTTGATGTTAATCTTGTTGTCTGCCATCAGAGTATCCAGGGTCAAGTGAACGGGGTTAGTAGCCTCGCGGCTGTAATAGTCGTGGATGAGAACCGAGTGGCTGGTCACATCGGGGCCGGTCGCGTACCAGCCGACGATCACTTCGGCAGAGTTCACTTTCTTGTGCAGTTCGAACATATTCTTGGCGAACTCCAAGTCGACCGCGACTTCGTCCTGGGACTCGTTGTGGGGCACGCAGAAGCAGTTTGTCACCTCTACGCCTCCCTTCTCGTAGGAGCCCAGCAAGGTGCCGATGACGCGCTCCGCGCCGTCGTTTCTCCTCTCGTAAGAGTCAACAATGGAGAACAGTACTACAGGATGCACTTTCACCGTTATATTCCGAGCCATGATGAACGTCGTAACGCGGCACAACTAGCTAAATCTACTGAAAGCTGTCAAACAGTAAAACTTTCCAGCCGCCGGACTCGACATGCGCCAGCAAAACGAAATATTCAAGATGGCCGACATCACCACGTTGCTAGACGACGCACGGCTTTTGACTTAGTTCGGCCACATAACGCATTGCTTTTCTTGGTACTTAGAAAAGTAAAGTTTACTAGTAAGACCAAGACATGCAGCTAAACCTGATTAGCTAGACAAGTTCAGTTCAGCAGTTATTGCATCTAATAAAACAATTTTGTCTTTTAGAGCAGACAATCAGCCAACACCATGTGTGCATGCGTGTGAGGTTCACGCTCGAAGCTCAAACTGCGTACACTGCTTTTTTATTTTATTTTTTGCCCGTACGCAACAATTAGCTATGTTTTGATGCGGGCGTTCAATGCTCAGGACTGACATATTCTGTCCTAATCCCAGATGACCTGCTGATGTCGCGTGAAATCAACGATATATGTGTCACTTTACTGATAAAGATTTCTCATGTGTCCCGAGATACAGCGACCGATCCGACGGTGTGTCCTGTGGTAGACCCCGTGTCGAACTCCACGTACACTTCAACCAAAGATGACGTTTGTCGCTAAAAGTAGGCGTTTTAAACAGGCCTTCTCTCGTATTATTTCTCTATATCATGCTCGGAGGTTTGACAACGATCGTGCTCGCTTTTCTCACTTCAGAACACCCTCACATTCGATACAACCCTCTCAAGGACGAATGGGTCCTCGTGTCGCCGCAAAGAACGCTTCGTCCGTGGCAGGGGAAAACCGGGAACGCTACCGACCCATCAAAAGCACGCGCTCCGGATCCAAGCAACCCTCTATGTCCAGGCGCCAGAAGAGCTAGTGGCGAAGTACTCATGTTTTGCTTTCTTTCTCGATAGAGCGAAAGTTTCGCTATTCATCATGTTGCTCCTCATGTACGCGCACAACGATAAAATGTTCCTTACGCGTGTCTTGCAATTGTGATGTAAACCTACCGTTTTACAGGTCAATCCAATGTACGAATCTACCTTTACATTCAGAAACGACTTCCCAGCTCTCCTAGAAGACGCCCCAAGTCCTGGTATGCATCATCATCTGTTGTTACCATCATCATCAACAATTCTTTCAATTTGATTCACTGCTTGGCTAACAATTACCTTCCTCATTCAGTTTTTGCTCCCAGTAATTCGCTGCATTTTCCTAATTGATCGATGCAGTGTTCTAACCCTCTGTTTTGCATTTTTTTAAGCCCATTAATAACACTGTCTGAAATCTTTCACGTCCCGGAATATGCAAACCTGACAGATGGTCAGACGTAATGTGGTCACCATGTTGTGAGGAATGCAGGATCCAACTATTCCCTAGATGTGCAACCATGTGGAATTCATGTCAAAGCATACACAATTACATGGCCTGCTTTATCACTGTGAATAAGCCGCAATTATTCCGTAATGATATAGCTTTGGAAAGCTGTGATAATCTGCCAAGGGCACCCTCCTTATGTATCTTCTGCACTTTTCAGATAACGTGTGAAAAATGCCATGGTAATATTTGAGGCATGTGCCTTTTGCTGTCACATGCCTCCTTACAAATCTTTAGGTTTGCAGTGTTCCCATAGATAAGAATAGAACCAAAATTTTGTACAATGTGCATACATCTAGACACAAGATTTGTGGAAAATGAGAGGGGCAGCGCATATACGAGTTGTCCTGAAAGCTCTTATTCCACTCTTATTCACGAAAACTGAGATGCAGCATACTGCATAGTTTATGTAAGAGTGTTTGCTACACTAATATGCTGCTCTAGAATGCAGTTTGAAAATCCTAAACAGGAAGGCACCCTTAAAACTATATCCATCATGTACACGTGACATGTTGGAGCAAAGTGCAAGTGCTGGCATGCACACTTTTGCAAAACAGCGACTCTTACTTATTTTTTATGCTTTTAGGAAATGGTGAATATTTCTCACACTGAAATAAAAAAACGGGATTAAAAGGCCTGCCTTGGCATGGCCTGGAACACTGTTTAGCAATTATAGCTTCCTTTTTATCCTTTATTTTTGTAAAAGTGTAGAGACCTATGATTTCAATCTTTGTGTTCCATTCTAATTTGGCAAAATATATTACTTGTGCAATTTATTATGACCTAAAATGTCAATACGAAACATCTCACCTGAATAAGATGCTGTATGTTAGCACATGTGAAAGGTTTTGGACATGTTAATGGAGACAGATGTAAAAAACAAGTAAAACAGAGCAGGTAATATGTTCCAGTGCGGAAAGTGAAATGCACCATGCAAATTGATGCAAACCAGGGCTGCTTGTCTTCAATGAGCAAAGTTGAAGGGACTAAACCTGGATCAGCGTTGTTTGTGCTTCATGGCTAAACTGTGCATAAAGCGGAACTCTGCGTTTTACAGCTCTTTTTCTCTCCGTCTTTGAATGCACTGTAGAATCTGAGAAGGATGCTGACGAGTCTGGCCTCTTCCTTATGGCCGAGGCAAGAGGCACTTGCCGGGTGATGTGCTTCCATCCATGCTCCAACGTGACTCTGCCTCTTATGAGTCAGTCCGAAGTGGAGACGGTGATCGATGAGTGGGCTCTACAGACCGAGCAGCTAGGCCAGACTTATACATGGGTTCAGGTTAGTGGGCATAGTAGTACAATGTAAAACATTCACACTTTCAAAAATCTTTCTTGCTACTTAGAGTCCCTGCAACAATTTTTTAGCATTGTCGGAAAATACCGCCTATTGGTGGTTGAGGTTCCTGAGAACATGAGCCAAACATTATAGCGCTGCACACCGTTTGGAATTTACAGTTAGTTTTCAAAGTCAGCCAGAAATAGCTTGCTCTTCTCATGGCAAACAATGACATAGGTTAAATTCACCATGCCATAAACCTAAACTTAACTACCATTGACTTATTTGCGCATCGTAAGCTGCATAGTTGCTGCAGTTCCTGCAGCATGCCGACGCATGCTTGTGCACACACTTACAATTACACTGAAAATAAGCCATACATTCAAATGAAAAAGAAAGTGCGCAAAGCCATGACGCATGCTGATGAATGGACGCAGCTTCTTGCCAAGAGTATCAAGCTGGGCATGTTGGCAATACATAACTGATCACGTAGCACAAAAGTTTGATTCAGGAGAAGAGAAGGGACGAAGACTAGCGCTTACTTTCAACACTTGTTGAAAATAAACGCTTACCTTTATCCCTTTTCTTGTCCTGTGTGAAACTACGTGATCAGCATTTCCCCCTTTTCATCTCCCCCTATGCAAGGCTTTCAGCACGCTCATTGGCACAAAAGGAGAGAGAAAGCGCTAGAAGCTTGAGACAAACCCCGTAACTCTGCTGGTTCTTCAAATATTCTAAAAATTTTTTGGCAGGTCAATGTGTAAGACAATAAACTACTTTAATGAAGCCATTGGATGAATGCTTGGAAAAGTGTTGCAGGACCTCTTTAACCTGTGTGCACTACATGCAGGGTAAGAAAGAAGAACACATGCAGTGCTGTTATCTGTGTAACTTGATAGATAACTAACTTGGTAGAGATTGGGAGATAAGCCAGGCTCATGTGCCACAGTCACTGTATAATTTCTCGCATGATAACAACTTGCCTCATTCCTGAAAAAAAAGCAAGAAAGTTCCGAGCACAAAAACGAGACATTCACAAAAATGATGTCCCGTCCTGTCTATCTCATTCTTGTGAATGTCTTGTTTTTGCGGTCGAAATTTTCGTGTTATCTATGCACCATCTCGCCGAATTTCAAGTTCTGACAAATTATGCAGCAGTAAACTTTTATTTTTGTAGTCTGTCCTGTTTAAGCTGTATTATCATGAGAGCATATAGCAAACAGCAAGCTGAGAGTAAACAGCTGTTTACTTTCTACCTCAACAGCCACAAACTTGCTCGTTCTTGTTTTTTATTGCTGCTAGGGTATGGCATTATCCTCTCCTCTTTCTCTCTCTCTCACACACAGACACACACACACACAAAAGCATCATATCGATGCCACGCACAAAAAAACGATAGTGAAACTTAAGACACAGAAGTTAGTGACAGGTTAACCTGTGGGAGTACTTCCAGCATCTTGAACTGCCTTAGGAAAGACCATATTTAAAATATATAACATGATAAAGACTACAAATAAAAGGCTGACCTGCAAGTGTTCATACTATTGATAACGAGCTTTACTCCTGTTGACGTTCTATCCACTTAAGCTCTTCTCCTCTGTGCTAATACTTTCAATATTCTGCTCCATGCATAGAACTAAATTCGCAGCTGTTCCATCTGTTTTCAGGTGTTTGAAAACAAGGGTGAAATTATGGGATGCTCCAACCCTCATCCACACTGCCAGGTATTCTATGCACTCAATTATAGTTTAGATCTCTATTAGCTGGAATTCAAATTTAGTGGTATTTTCAAAGATTTGGCTTGTACATTGATACCTTGTCAGTGGCTCCTATTACTCAAAAACTATGTTCTTGCTCTGTGTAACATTCCTGTCAAAGCTCCATCTCTTCGTTAATAAACTGCCCGACTTCAGTGCTAGGAGTTCACTTCTCTTATTGCACATAGCCAAGTCCTAAGCTCTCCACTGCAATTTCTTCAGTGTACCTGACCAATCTAGTTAATTAAATTTTGTAATGTGCAGTTTGCAACACTGCATACACAATTAAATTTTGTAATGTGTGGTTTGCAACACTACATGAACAGCAGAACAGAAGTGTAAAGCTCACTTGTAGTCACTAAGGTAACATTTTCTATCGTTATAACCTGTTATGCAAAAAACAACCATAATATCACTAGCTGTGGTACATCTCTCATTCAGAGATGGTGGTCCTGATGACATGCTTAAAGGCCAACTCTGGCGATTTTTTAACCATGCCAAGGTTAAGGTGTTTCTATGTTCCTGAGACACTCTTGTCATGAGCCCAATAGGTGAAATGCTCAAGAAATTTGAAAATAATTTATAATAAGCAAAAATGTGCTATACCAAAACCCAACCGAGCGCCCTGTCTGCGTATGACGCACTATTTGGTAGAGCCGGAGGCCGTATACTCGTTCCGCTGGCGCGGAGTATGAAAACTGTGAAAGCCAGTCCAGCGAAGCACCGCCAAACACCACAGAGGACGGAAGAAAGCATTCCCATGCTATACCCGTACCAAACACCGCCGCGTTCGCGTTGTGGAAAGCACAATGAACGTTGTAGCGGTCATAGTAGTGATGCCACCGGCTGCGTCACTTTCGTTTACATGCCGAACATGACGTCACACAGACAGTGTTGCCAATAATTCTGGCAAGTGAGGTGAGCTTTTCGAGGCAATCTTTAAAATTCATTTGCAGACGATCAGTGCATCACTCAAACCTGTGATTTGGCATAAAGGACTAAAATGTGCAAAGGAACATACCCAGAGAATTTCATTGAGATTCATTGATCTGGAAAAATCGCCGGAGTTGGCCTTCAAGGAGTCAAGAGCATTGGGATGCATTTTGCCGAAATGCAGTCTGTGTCACGCAGCGTGCATATCAGTTCATGTTTCATCATGCCCATCTGTACTAGCATGCTAAGCGTTATCAAGTTATTAAATATCTTTTTCTCTCTTTCCAAATGCAGATTTGGGCGAGCTCATTTTTGCCAAATGAACCGAGACTGAAGGACAAGTCTCAGAAGGCTTACTTTGAAAAGACTGGGAAACCTCTTCTCGTGGACTATGTGTCCCGAGAACTGGAAAAGAATGTGAGCAGCTCTCCTGCCTGGTTTTCTGCACTGAAGGGTGATGATCTTATGTAATTGCGCATGCTTGTTTCATTCGACCACCCTCTGTAGGAACGCACAGTCCTGGTGTCCGACCACTGGGTAGCCCTGGTGCCATTTTGGGCAGTCTGGCCATACGAAACCATGCTGGTGCCCAAGCGTCATGTGACCAGGCTATATGAACTGAACGCCGCAGAAAAATCAGGTGACAAAGCTAGATTGGAATAGTTGAGCACCTCTTTGTTTCTCAGTGCACTACAATGGTCTGGCATTCTCAAGAAAATCACGAAGTGCGAAGCACCTTACACACAACATCCATATTTATGAACTGCAGGAAGTGAAAGAAAGCTAAACATATTTTCATAGCCTTGGCATGCACGCTAGCCATGGCATTTCCAGCCTCTAGTACTACTGCATATGTGCAAGCAAGAGCACTTCAAAATTTTCTGGCTTAAGTCAGCAATGCTGTTCTTGAATCGTGCAGCATGTAGTCGTTTAGACACTGACTATACTGATGAGGTTAGGTACGGTAGCTTAAAACCCTTGATTTTTGGGTTGCGTCGCACTAAACACGTGAAATTCGTAAGCTGAAATTGTAAAACACGTTGGCTTACCATTAGGAGTATAGTTTTAAAAAGAAATAGGCATAATTTTTAGCTAAATACCGTTAAAGCTACAGAGGTTTATCAGACGGAAAAAATGCACTCCGTGACATAAAATGTTACTGTGTGTTGACCTGTATTCTCTGGCATGGAAACGTATAGCACACAGGGCATAGAAGCATGCTATCAATTGATCAATGAATGAAATTTGCAAAAGTGTAGCTTCTCCACCGTGCATCAACATTAAAAGAAAACACCCATAGTAAAACCCCTTTACGAGAGACACTGATTTAAGAGAGACGCCAGTGTGCCTACAGTAAAATAAGGATTGATAAGAAAATGCATACGAGGTACCCTACTTGTAAGACACACGTCATGTAAAAAGCAAGAATTGTTGTCCAAAGCATGCCTCTTATAAAGGGGTTCAACTGTACCTTCATGTGGCATTCCTGGTCACGCTGCAAGCCTACAAGGCAAACAGTGAATGTACTAGGCTCTCTCTTTGGCGCATGAAAATACAGCAAAACTCTCATTAAACGAGACCTCATGGGATCAAGAAAATATGTTCTGTTGACAGGAATTCCATTTGCTCAGAATTCAAGTACGAAACCAATCATATATTAGAGCCTGTTGTTCCATTTTAGCAGGAATTGAATTTACCGATTTTACTGCATCTAAGCCGCCCAAGTTTATAATGAAGCTACAAAGACTCTTTAGGAGCCACTTGTAACTATATAGGTACCATATCGGTTTGGAATATACACTCTGAATATTTTTTTTCATATTACGGGGAGGACCTGAAAACGTTGCTGCATCGACCACATTTTCAATGGAGCCAAAAATGCCTGAGGCCTGTGAACTTAGATTTGGGTGCATGTTGAAGAGCCCCAGGCGGTCAAAATTTCTGGAGCCCTCCACTTCAGCGTCTTTCATAATCGTATCATAGTTTTGAGACGTTAAATCCTGACAATTATTATCACCCGCGCATTTTACCTGCAAAACACTGTAAATTGCCTCTGTAGTAATTGCTTTACAGGTGCACCGTTTATGAAGACTTAACATGCACAAACAGGTTTTCTAGTATCGAGTAGCATTAAGAGAATCAAAATAACCCAAAAGGTCACTGTGATGCACATTGCGTTGAATCTCATTGCTTTGAATCTCAAATTTGCAGATTTGGCAAGTATCATGAGAAGGCTGCTTACAAAGTATGACAACCTGTTCAGCACCTCATTTCCATACTCCATGGGTTGGCATGGTGAGATTGTGTCTTTAACATCGTTATTAGCCAAGTGTTACTCTTGAGTTGCAGCCTTGAAAAAACAAGTTTGCTTCTCGAATTGTTGGCTCCAGCACCCACCTTTTATTTTTAATGTCTCATCCCATGACTGGTAACTAGCTTGTAGGGTCAATCTGAGCATTCCGTCCTTCAATCACAAGCTGCTGCTGCATGTTTTGGTGGCTAAATAATTTTTGCAAAAAAAATGCTTTGGTGATAGCTTTATGCAGAAGTAAATTTCAAGAACGTTGAATATTGTAAAGGCCTTTATCGTACATGCCTTGTTGGATAAGCAGCCTTAAAAAAAGTGCCATGCTAGCCTCAGTAGCAGAAATTTTGCTTAGCACTATGCAAGAAACTACAATGTGTTCACACTGCTTGCTGAAAGTAGTTTTACTTTGCAGAGTGTTGAACAGTGGGCCAAGATGGGACAGAAAGCTAAAGGAAGCATACATACAAAGTGCAGTGTATGCGTGCTTCCTTCAGCTTTCTGTCCCATCTCGGCACACTGTTCCACGCTCTGTACTATAAGTCAACTGGCGCGCCAACAGTGTTGCAGTTAATTTACTTTGCAGTGTGCAGGACCTGAATTGTATGCTGGAACCAGATGCAGTGTTCTCTGACACTGACTTCCACTGCAGTGAATGACTGACAAAAAATGCTGTAAGGCAGGTCTCCAAGACTCGTGAGAGTTGCTTGGCAGCCAATAATGCTTTCGAAAAAAAAGTGACCAGTTTTGGAGAGAGAGAATCAATGGCAGCATCCATTAAGCAATGCATACTCGGCACCAATTGTCTCAAGCTGTTCGCTTCAGATTAGTGACTGAAGTCAGTTTTTAAATGTGACACTTTTCTTGCCCCAAGACAACTGATCTGAGGGCTATGTTGCAGAAGACTTAGTGTACCCATTTGTTTCACACCTCGTTAAATTTCCACTGAAACAAGCTGAAATGTTGCACCCATATACTGACTGCTTCCTAGGGGCACCTACAGGTGAATATTTGAACCAGGATGTGTCACACTGGCAGCTGCATGCCACCTACTTGCCTCCACTGCTTCGGTCGGCTACTGTGCAGAAATTCATGGTTGGCTACGAGATGCTCGCTCAGCCTCAGAGGGATCTGACACCTGAGCAGGTACGTCAAACACTTTGCCTGACGGCGTATTCATTGTCATAACTGTTGCACCAGTTTCTGCTGGTCTACTTTACACTTTCATTTCTGCTGAATTCTTCGCACCGATTTTTCGATTTAAAAAAGGTTTGCCAGTTCTACGTGTTGTCCCTTCCCGTCGCGTCTCCGCGCTGTTCCAGCTGAAGTGCATACAGTTGAACCCCTTTATAAAAGACACTGATGTAAGAGATAACAATGTGTCTACGTTGAAATAGGTGTTGATAAGAAAATGCATACGTGGTACCCTGCTCATAAGAGACACCTTATATAAAAGACAAGAACTGTTGCCTGTTTCATGTCTCTGAAAGGGGTTCAACTGCACAAGCAATGTGCACAGACTTTCAAGCTTTCTATTAGAACCGTTGTATAGTCAAAAACCACCCATACTGCTGATGACTAAAGTTTTTTGGGTGGAGAAACAATTCAACAGTCTACCTTTACTACATTTCAACAGTTCACCAGCACCACTGGTCTGCGGCGATCTAGGTACAGAACACAACACATTGAGCACTATCTTAAAGGGAAACCTGTCGTGTAATGGTTATCATTTTCTGCTTGATAGTGAATTAGTGCCAATTCAATACTCTTAACACATTTGGCATAAAGTTTGAATGAACATGCCTTAGAAGAATTTGCCTCTATGCTGTCTGAAATGAAGCGTGAATGATTGTGAATGACCCCCTAGCTTACAACTACTACTATATCATTTGCACCTACAAGAATTTACCTGCTTAGGGGTACATATTCGAGTTTCTAAAATCTTTGCAAATTCTAGCATGGCAACAACTCCAGAAATGGTCGGGAGCTTTTCCTGTAGCATTTGCAGTAGTGACGCCTTCACCCCCTTTTCACTTTTTTTTCCAGGCTGCCGACACACTGCGCACCCTGCCTGAAGTCCACTACACACGAAGCACCGAAGCTGGCAAGTGACAACGCTGATCCCGTTTAGCTAGTCCTGTTAACTTTTTTTTACACTATTAACAGATGACATGCTTCTACTTATATACTAGCACTGCATATATATATATATATTTGTTATGCAACTATTTGATAAATTCAAAAACATTGAGAGGCACTAAACTTCTTCAAATTGCTATTCAACATTTTCTAACATGATGCATACTACTATACTGGGCGACAACTTATCTTGACATTTGGGCAAAGATTGGGGAGGTGGGGGGTTTCAGCACATTCATGTTACTCCACAATCGTACGGCAGCTTGCGGCAGATTTTGGGTTTGCTTGCTCGTATCGTTAACGCATTTAGAAAGTTATAAACAGGCAAATGTGAATGGGAGAAACATTTTGAAGGCCAGTGTACATTTTAGTGCCATATTACGAGTATATTTTTCTAAGACAACTAAACAGCGCATTTCCAGATGCACACCGACCACTGTCGTGGACGCCATGTTTACTTTGAAAAACAGGTGCACTGAAAAAATAATGCTATGAAATGAAAAAAAAAAAAGGAAGGCACTCTTGCAAGGTGAACAATAACTCCATTGTACCTACGGCTTCCCACCGCTGTCTCAGTCGCATAATAAATAATGTGGCATTTATGTCAGTAAATCAAAAAAGAAAGTTATCATTATACATAAGCACTACTTCTGGGCCCAGCAGCAGGCGTGTGCTTCGATTCTGTAGCTTCCAAAGTGCTGTTAAGAAAAGTTGCCAAGTGTAGTACCACTCGTGCAATATTGTTCATTGCCTTCTATTCGTGGCCCAAAGGGTTTCAAGTGCGAAGCAGAACTCTCCTTAGTTTGACACTTTTATAAAAAAAAATGACTATGCACACACAGACAAGGGAAGTAGCCCATAGGCAGGATGCAGTTTTACTTTTACTTCCAGCCATTAAATAGTAGAGTCCTAGCATATTGGTTGCACACACCAGTACATGTTACCAGTTCTATATAACCAGGCTCTGTGCCCAGATTCAAGAAATGAATGCTTTTCTTTCTCAGATCCCACTGCCTAAAAATATTTGGACCGCTATTGTATGGAAACTGCAGGATAAAAGGAGAGTTAAGGAATTCATACACTACTAGTGATGTTATCACATTGTTTTTAATTATATGATGGAAGCATTGAAAATGGGAGCTCTCAAGCTCAGTTTCTTAGTTCTCATAGTCAGATTGAGCATGCATAGGTGATCTAAACATTCACAAGATCTAGTCGCTTATAATATTTGAGCCCTAATAGAGTTCCTCAACAAAGAAGCAACCGGTCATCTGTTTTTTTAAATGTATATGTACGGTCATGCTATATAAAAAATATTAAAGCACTGTCTTACGCAAAAAGGCGGACTCGACTTTCCTTTTTTTTTTAGTACAGTAGCAAATGCGACCAAAATTTCAATGCCAGTGAGCACTAACTCTTGCTCTCTCATGCTGCCCATCCCGCACGAGACAAAATGATCACAATTTCATGGAGGCTTTATTTCAAACACCTATACAATGCCAATGTGGTGTCTATGCATTCTCTATGAATCATTCATGCCAATAATAATCAAGTCATCATCCACTCTAAGGGAAGGCAATCAAAGTAAAAAAAAAAGGAGGACAACCACACACCAGGTAAAGGGGAGGTGTACAGAGAGGTTAGTCAAGCACCCCGCTAACAATGACAAACAACATGTGACAAAAATACATGTATATAAGCAATATGTTTTTTGTAAATATATTGCGGCTGTTGTAAAGAACATAGCCATCTGCAGAACAGACAAGAAAAAAGAAAGACAGGTCAGCGCAAAGAGCCCTGCACCTCAGTGACAACAAAACGCACACGTGCTACTAAAGCTGCGAGGTCCGCAAATGAAGATGATAGCGTAGAAACGAGAGAGGAATGATTGCAAGTTACATTTACCAGTGAAAAAAAAAAAAGAGAGAGAAGTGGGGTCTCTTTGGATCTTAGCAGACATCACAAAACAGTAGCAAGCGGTATGCGACGAATGACACGATGGGACCGATGCTAAAATCAATCGAGAGATGCCTGGGACACCTGTGAGCATGTGCCAAGCAAGGCATCAACTTACAAATGTAAAAAAAAAGTTCTTTCCACTAGAACACTCTATTTCTTGCTTGGTTAGAGAGGCCAGATGCATTTTTACTGTATGACAGCTTTTACCTAGCCTCTCAGACTTGAGGCCAAACAACACTTCCTACATTAGCAGTCTGGATCGTAACTTGTCAGTTAGTACTGTCTCACATGACATGCACACTGGCAGAAAAAATAATGAGAATAATAAAAAAACTTGTAAATGAAATGAACACAACAGAAGAATTATCTCAATAACCGGACACCTCTCTTGGTGGGGAGAAGGCAAAAAGAAAATTCGGCAGGGTGAGGAGAGAAAAAGGTGCAATGGGGCAATTTTATACAAAGCTGATTGGCAATGATCCTGGTATTTGTGGCAAGTCCGTAAAAGCAGCTTTGCCTTGTACGCACAGTGTCTCTCTCAATCACTGAGCAGCTCTGCCAAATATTCTTTTTCTTTTACTGATTCAAGAGAAGTCAACACTGGGCTTTTACTAGTCAATGTATGGTAGAGTAGGAAAAGACAAAGTAATGACTGATAATGGGTAAAATTAAAGAGAGAGAGAGAAAAAAAGAAAGAAGAGGTACACAGTCTAAAAAAAAAAAAAGTCTTCCACTTACCAGTCATAAAATGAAAAGAAAGAAAAAGAAAATGTGAGAGGCAGATGATCAGCTGACCAAAGAGCAATGAGAAGAACTTATGCATGCACAGATCCTAGGTCAGGTCATCAGGCCTGCCGCTGCATCTGGATCACCACTGGATGGTGGTGCAGGCTGTTATTGTGAGACGGCAGCGCACTGTAGTTTCCGAGCCGAGCCCTCTTGTCCGGCGGCATGGTCATGGCAGCGCTCATTGGGCGGGCAGTGTCCTCGGACACTGCCATCCAATGACGCTTGCCTCCGGGAAGGCTGAAGCTGAGGTCTAAGCCCCAGCCTAGGCCCTTGCTTGAGGGCGGCGCCCACTTGGACGCCTGTGACGAAGGCGACGTCGACGCCATCGAGACGCCCTCATCATCTGAGGCATCGATGTCCTCCTCGATGTACTGGGCAGCAGCCTTGGCGGCATCACTGTACTCCTGGTGGAAGTCTCTCGATGGCTCCGAAGCATACAGCAGGGAACGAGAACGCCCTGCATGAATTTCGCCATTAGTCACTTTCTTCGAGCAGCTTGCCCTGTGGCCCTGCGTCATAGTTGCATACTTGAATAAAAACATGAAGGCCTTCATCAAGTAGGAATTAGAGTTAGCCAACTATTTTCCAAGAAAAAAAATCCGCATGGTACACTTGTCACCCGGAAATTTTAGAGTAGTCTCTCTAGCAACTCTCACTATTAGAAAGCCACTATACAAGGCGAAGCTTTCCTGCATGTGCTAGGGCATAGAGTTTCCTAAAATTAACTAGAGGGGACTCAGGCGCTGTGATCGTTTAGCGACCATGGGAATTGATGGGTAGCACACGGATTTGCCTAGTCTTCGTACTTGCGAGCGCCGAATCGCGCTTGTGGCTTTGTTTATTGCTGTGTTTTGGGCTTGTTTGAAAAGAAACAACGAACCCATTTTTAACTTCGTGACCGGATTTGAAATGGTAAGCATAAAAAAGTAAGGTAGCGATACAACCCTGAACATTTGCTGATGTTTGTTTCATGAGAAAACAACTCCAAGCCACACGAACACGCAGCCAAAAGTACGAACATTAGACAAATCCGCGTACTACTGATCATTCCCATGCTTGGTGAAGCGCCGCGCATTGGAGCTCTCATAGACACTAGCGCCAGAGTTCCGTCTAGTGTATATTTAGGAAACTCTACGTGCTAGGGCACATTTGGCAGCTCGTAACGGCTGCCCCATTTAACTCAATCTTCTTTTTAAATTGCATGATTCCTTAATACCATGGGCAACCTGGTCCTACTCACTGCGGTCTATTGCACAGGTAGACATCTGTTTTCTTGTGATTGCATACTACTATATAGCATCATCATGCATGATGTCAAAAAAAAAAAAAAAAAGACTTTATGCACAGCTCTTTGCAACACATGCAGATCATCCAAGGCATAGAGTTTCCTAATATACACTAAAGGAAACTCTGGCGCTAGTGTCTATGAGAGCTGCAACGCACGACGCTTCAGCGAGCATGGGAATGATGGGCAGTACACAGATTTGTCTAATCTTCGTACTTCTGAGCTGCTCCTGGCTCTGTGTGTATTCGTGTGGATTGGAGGTGTTTTTCTCACAAAACAAAAACCAACAAATGTTCAGCGGTTGCGCTTGACCACCTTATTTCATTAAGCTTTCCATTTCAAATCGGGTCACGGAATTCAAAACGGTTCGTTCGTTCTTTCAAAACAAAACCAAAATCATCAATAAACAGAGCCGCAAGTACAATTTGTTGCCCGCAAGTACGAAGGCTAGGCAAATCTGTGTACTACCCATCATTCCCATGGTCACTGAACGATTGCAGCGCCAAAGTCCCCTCTATTTAATTTTAGGAAACTCTATAATCTAAGGCATCTCACGCAATCCATAACTCAATTACATGGCTGCTCTGTCGGAACCAAAAGAGCTACACAGGTTGTAGCATCTAGGTAGGCTGCAATACCATAAAGAACCTATCCCCTGTAGATGCCTACATAAGCATTCCATGCAGCACCTTGATACCATATCACTGCAACCGGAAAAAATCACCTTATGACCAATAAACACGGTGTTAACAAAACAGGTGATGTACCAAGGAAGAGTGCACCTTGCAAGAAGACATAGCTATGCTTTCTCAACATGTCATGACATCTCATGTCAATGATTGTCATGTCTATTGACAATTATGCCAATGACATGATTTGTCACTCACCACTCGAGCTTTATTCATCAGTTCCCTAATGGTGCCACACGGAGCTTGGAACAACTGATGATCAATTGCAAGAAGCATGGACTGAACAATTCCAAACTCTGAAATTTTGATTCAGAGTCTGGTCTTATGCTCCTTAGCCATAATTTGCTTTACAATGCAAGGTGTGTCTTTGGTACATTTTATGGAACATCATTCCTCTTGTCCTATAGCAAAGTGTTTTTCAGGTTACAGTCTCAGGTTTCAGGCTTTATTGAGTCCCTTCATTCTCAGCATTAGAATGAGGACTGCTACGCTGGTCCCATATCATCAAGCACCCACTGTGTCTACTCTCATCCAAATACTGGAAACGCCCAACTATAACATGAGTTTATTTGTCTTTTTCAAGCTATAATGTATGAAAACTGTTTAATGTAACACGCAGATCCCAATAATTTTTTGCAGCATGTATTCGCAGTTTTGGTTTCAATAACTGTGACTCATCAAGACTCGAGAAGGCATTGTCCGGTGGTGGCGCCACTAGACTCGTTCTCGTTCCAACTGGCACCGTTAAACTACACTTACTTTGCCATAGGCACGCATCAGAACTCAGCATGCTTGTCAAAATATCTCACACAATGTTGAAACTGTGCAAGCAGAAATCAGCTTCCTTTCGGAAAGAAATAGTAGCGGCCGAGACCGACGATGCTGACACAACGCCAGTGCACAAGTCACTGTAAGCTTGCCCTGTATAACAGAAGTTTGCAAGCTTTCACCCCTCATAGCATCCACTGCACGTAATTGGAGATCATTCCGGGTGGCCTTCACCTTACAGTAAACATTGATTTGTGGGGTTTAACGTCCCAAAACCACCATATGATTATGAGAGACGCCGTAGTGGAGGGTTCCGGATTACAGTAAACATAAACGGATAATGATTGTTATACGCGGGTTTTTATGGAACTTTTTTCTCAAGCCACATTCAGAAGCGAACACAAACACAAGAACTGCCAACCAAACTATGTTATCCCAACACCGCAACGACTGTACCAAGTTTACACCAACTGAATATGTACTACCTAAACAGCAATTCAGGAGAGATTGCATGCCTGAAATCGGGGCCAGTTTCTCTGACGCCGACTTCAATATGAGATCGAGGTTGTCCCCGGAGTTAGTACGCAGGTTGGGGAACAGCAGCAGGGCAAAGGAGAGCAGTAAAACCTGCACATGAAAAGAAAAAACAACAACAAAAGCTTAGATTGTGGCAAGCTCGGAAAACATGCAGCAGACACCATTCTATTCACAGACAATTCAGTGTTCAAACACAGCCATCGTAGCTACCGCTAGCTACAATTTCCACTCAAGCCCATTGCCAGTTGGATGAATGTGGCTTCTCAGGTTTTGAATTTCATGTTTCAAATTCCTAGCTATCTGATGTACCAATGAAACTCGTCACCTTGCAGTTAATCAATCACAGTTGCTAACATGAAAGAAACTACCAACACGACATATTGTGTTCGACCACCCAGAGCAATACGGTTAAGAGAAGCATCAATCGCAAAATCCCTTTAAAATGTCTTTACAAAACTCCATCACAGCACCCTCTAGTCAAGGCAAAGCCTACATCAATGAAATCTGTTGATGCAGTTGAGAATGTAGTAGTTACAAAGCCTGTTGCAGGTAAGCTTTATTTCCCTCTTGACGAGAGCAGGGCCAATGGGAGTCGGAGAGTGCTACACAGTTCTGTCTCTACAGTATTGAAACTCAATGGGCACATGACAGCAGCACACGGCTTTTGTAACAAACTCTTAACTCATTTTCCTTTTAAGCGAACCTTGAGACATTAAAGAGACATCAAACACAGGAAGTGATGGATTTTCTTACCATGACGCACGTGCTTGTTTGTGCGCTGCGACCAGAAGAGTTCGCAACTAATGCTTGAAGACGCTTGAGCTGAAGAAGCAGAGTGCTGAAATGAAATGATTAAGTTAGCATATTTACACAATTTTTTCATGGTTTTTCTTACTTGATCTCACAATTTTTTATGTTTTTTTTACTTGATCTTAGATTTGAAGTGCTGTATGATTTCTGTTAACATTAACACACACTATTATACACAGTTTTGAGAAAATAATATTTGCTTTCCAACTGCAAAGTTGAGTAACTGTTAACTTTTTTGCTATTCATGTTCAGCAGCCCAGATTTCAAAACCAGACCACGAGCCTAGTAATTTTTTAAAAAGTAAAAAAATATAAAAAAAGGGGCAGCTCTGCGCTATGGGTGCCAAGCTTGAAGGAAGTGTGGAGCTCAGTAGCCTCGTATGTTTCTCATCAAACTCTTTCTTTCCTCCTTTTTCTCTTTTTACGCTCTCTATTTCTTGCTTGCTTTCTTATTTTTTCTATTTTTATACCCGCTTTTTCCTGCTTTACGACGGCATATGACAGAATACGGCAGCTTAGGCCCTAAAGTGCTTCGCACTTGTCAGCATCAACGCACTCGAAGAACAAGAGGAAGAAGACTTCTCCTTAGTGCGGGCGTGCGCACAGTGTGATGCAGATGGCTACAATATTAGTGCTTTTCCCTGCTAAAAGCCAAGCCACAACAGCATACGGTGACAGCATACTACAGCTCGGATCCCTAAAGCAAGAGACAAATGAAAGAACTTCTGCTTCTAATATGTACGTCAATAGCTCTACAGAGATGCAAAATACAGTGGACTTCCAATATACGAAACTCGTTTAAACGAAAATGCTTAACGGAACTAAACGGGCTCATATGGCTGAATTTCTATGTGTTGTACAATAAAATTTATCGGTTAATCGAAACAGTGCTTATTGGCCACCTACGGCACAAACTCTAAACACAGCATAGACTCGCTCATGCCAAAGGTAGTCTAACAACCATGGCAACACCTCGAGATCGAGACAAGCCAATCCATTAGCCATTCTCCTTGTGGCTGTGGGAGCAGAGTCTGCGAGTCAATTGTGCATTAGGCCTATTTGTGCGGCAAAGTGCGGTGGATCACGATGTTATTTCATCCCGATGGAAAGGAAGCGGCCGCACCATGCACTCTCGCTTGAAATTAAAAAAAAAAAAAAAAGTTAAATTCTTTGGGAGCTCGATCGAAGCGGCCTGCCCAAGACGGAGGCGGCGAAAAAATACATTCCCAAATCAACGCTGTCGCGGCTCTGGAAAGACAGAGAAAAGTCTGAAGGCACAGTTAAGAATGGGACCTTAACACCTAAACGGATGCGGATACGGACGACGCCTTATGAACAACTAGAAAAAGTTATTTTTCTCTGGTTCAAGCGTGCATGGAGTTCATATATGCCCATAAGTGGACCAATTCTCAAGCTGAAAGCAGAAGAGATCGCCATGCAAATGGGTGTTAAAAACTTTGTCCTAAGCGACCGATGGCTCAGCCGCTTCAAAACACGCCATGGCCTAGTCTTCAAAGCAATCTCAGGTGAGAGTGGTGCAGTCAGCAGAGACATTTGTACCGACTGGCAACAGGGGCGGCTTATGAAAATTTTAATGAGCTTTGAGCCAAGAGACGTCTTTACCATCGACAAGATGGGTCTTTTTTATGAGGCGCTTCCACCAAAAACTCTCACCTTCGAAGGCGAAGACAGTAGTGGAGGAAAACGCAGTAAAGATCGCATCACTGTGCTAGTGGGTGCGAACTTGTCCTAAGCGACGAATGGCTCAGCCGCTTCAAAACACGCCATGGCCTAGTCTTCAAAGCAATCTCAGGTGAGAGTGGTGCAGTCAGCAGAGACATTTGTACCGACTGGCAACAGGGGCGGCTTATGAAAATTTTAATGAGCTTTGAGCCAAGAGACGTCTTTACCATCGACAAGATGGGTCTTTTTTATGAGGCGCTTCCACCAAAAACTCTCACCTTCGAAGGCGAAGACAGTAGTGGAGGAAAACGCAGTAAAGATCGCATCACTGTGCTAGTGGGTGCGAACTTGTCCTAAGCGACGAATGGCTCAGCCGCTTCAAAACACGCCATGGCCTAGTCTTCAAAGCAATCTCAGGTGAGAGTGGTGCAGTCAACAGAGACATTTGCACCGACTGGCAACAGGGGCGGCTTAATGAAATTTTGATGAGCTTTGAGCCAAGAGACGTCTTTACCATCGACAAGATGGGTCTTTTTTATGAGGCGCTTCCACCAAAAACTCTCACCTTCGAAGGCGAAGCCAGTAGTGGAGGAAAACGCAGTAAAGATCGCATCACTGTGCTAGTGGGTGCAAACATGGCAGGAGATGAGAAACTGAGGCTGTTGATAATAGAAAAATCAAGGCACCCACATTGTTTCAAAAGCGTTCGACACCTTCCCGTTGTGTACCATGCAAACAGAAAAGGGTAAATGACCATGGCCAATTACGAAAACTGGCTATGGAAGGAAAACGCAAGATTTACGAGGCAAGGCAGGAAAGTCGTCTTCATCGCGAATAATTGCCCAGCCCACGGTCAGGTTCAAGGACTCCAAGCCATCACTCTGGAGTTCTCGCCAGCATATGCAACGGCAGTGATCCAGCCGATAGATCAAGCGGTTATTCAGAACATTGAAGTTCATTACCGCATTAGCTTCATCAAATTCTGCTTAGAAGGGCACCGAGAAATGCTACAGCATAGATTTATTGGCAGCAATCCACATGTTGGCTTGTGCCTGGGAGCAAGTGAAAGCAACAACAATACACAAATGCTTTCACCATGCTGGCTTTCAAGTGCCAGAAAGCAGTACCTGATGAAAAAGAAAGCCCTACTGATGCCGACATTGAGACAGTATTTAGTCCGGTCGTGCCCTCTGCCCCTTTCACGCAGCAGAACTACGAATCAATTGATGAAAATGTCCGTACCTGTCGTGAAGAGACTGTCGAGGAAATGATTGCCGAAGCGCAAGATGAGGATTAATCTGCCAGCAATGAATGTGATGACAATACTGCCAGTGCAGTGGTGCCACCAGACCGATCAGCTAAAGAGGCTGTTGAACTTTTGCAGCGCTATTTTGAGCATGAGGCTTGTCCAGAATTTCTAGCTAATTTGTCAGGCATGGGTGCGTACCTTGTGAAAACTCAACTCAAGCTTGCCAAGCAAACCACTTTTCACTCCTTTTCTTCTACTCATCCTCATGAATAAGGTGAGGTTTGTGCTATTTGAATAAACGTCTTGGTTCACTAAATAAGTGTACTTTGCTTAAATAAAACTTCTGATAAATGGAACAGTTTTATGGATCCCCTTCGAGTTCCGTTCAAGAGGAGTTGACTGAAAATGACAACCACTGAAGCGCACAATTTATCAAAAATTAGGACATCACAGAGCTCAACACAGACCAGGCTTAAAGCAAAGTAACTTATAAAACTCACTTATTCTGTTTCTCGAGAATCTCTACCTTCTTCTGTAGCTGGGCATTCTGTGCTGTGCATTGCTTCACTCTAGAACAAAAGGTGAGAAAATAGCAGCTATAATCTGACAAAAAATGAACGGTGCAGGAGAGACAAACATTTTGGAGCTAATGCAACGGCCAAGGCTGAACATAGCTTCATGCTCAGAGGACATTGAGCACATTACAATGCAAAAGGCAGCGAGCAATATAATAGAATTAAGAGCTTTTTTTGAGATTAAACACTTCAGATGCTTTGAATGAACGAGCACAGGCAATTGATTAAGGGGGAAATGAAACTTAAAAAAAGTTTCTTTGTTTATAAATTCTGATGAAGCTTTTAAAGTTGATCAATATTCGTGTGCCAATTTCAAGCATGAATCGTTTGTCTCGTACATTACTTAGCACAAAATATTGCAAGTGCTTTATGGAAAGCAAGACCTTTTATAAACTAAGTGATTTAGTAAATACCGTATTTATGCAATTATAAGTCGACTCGAATGCAGGTCAACCCCCTAAAAATGCATGCAAAAACAAAAAAAAGAAACAGGAACATGAGTACATTTCATTTTTTCAAATTTATTTACAAAATCTCACAAAACATACCGTATTTACTCGCATAATAGGCGCACTTTTTTTTCAGAAAATCCGGCTCGAAGTTAGGGGTGCGCCAATTACGCGGGGTAAAATTTTCGAAAATTTTTTCAACTCGTTTCTCACGCTTGAAATCTGCACACTTGTCAAGTAAAAGGAGACTTTATCGTTTACCAATTAATTCAGCATAAAACAAACATACCTACGTACCTTTTAATAAACAAGCGAGAGCCGTCAACTGCACACACACACGTAAAATTTATTTACATAAAAGTCGTAGCTGTTCCTCCTTTTCCCTATTCGGAGTCCGAGTCGGAGATCACACATTCATCCTCGCCGAGCGGGGATTCGTTTTCGGTGTCCGAATCATCCGCACCCCACAACATGTCATCCTCACTCGCATCCAGTGCGTTCGAGATACCCGTCTTCTTGAAGCTTTTCCTGACGACTTCGTCGGAGATCGCCTGCCACGCTTCCACGATCCAAGCACACAGCATTTCCACAGGCGGCCTCTTAATCTTACCATCTGGAGTCAACTGATGTTGTCCTCCAGCCATCAAGGTGGTGTACAGCCTTTGAACATTGTCCTTGAAAGGTTTATTCAAAAACACGTCCAAAGGCTGCAGTATCGATGTGAGGCCGCCCGGAATCACTGCCAGATCTGTGCGCAGCTCCTTTAGCTCATCTCGTACGCGGTCTACTAGGTGCCCACGAAAACTGTCCAGGACAAGCATGGACGGCAACAACAGACCACCCGGCCACGGACCCCAGACTGTTTTCACCCAATCCACCATGAGTTCCGCGCTCATCCAGCCTTTTTCCTGGACTCTGACGTAGATGCCTTGAGGGAATTTTGCCTTTGGGAGCGTCTTACGTTTAAAAATAACGTAAGGCGGTAGCTTACGCCCATCCGCTGTCACCGCCAGCATTACGGTGCATCGTTGTTTATCAGCGCCAGACGTTCTGACGATGACGCTCCGTGCACCTTTCTCCTCCACTGTCGTGTTCCACGGCATATCAAAGCAAAGGGGGGTCTGATCAGCGTCGCCGATCTGGGACAAAATGAAGTCTTTCTGCTGTCGGAGCTTTATAACAAAACTGTGGAAGTCCACCACTTTGTCCTCATATGCTGCGGGCAAGCGCTGGCACAAGGTGGTCCGCCTTCGCAGTGCGAGGCCATGGCGCCGCATGAAATGAGTTGTCTATCCGGAGCTGGCTTTGAACTCTTTTGCTTCGATGCCCTGCACTTGGGCTATTCTGCGCGCCTCAGTCTGCACAATATCCAACGACACAGCACAGCCGTCTTGTCGTAGCTCCCATATATGCCGGACCAGTTGCTCTTCGACGTTCGGATACCTGCCGGTCTTGGCACCGCGGAAAGCCCGTCGTGTCTTCTTCGTCGCCTTAAGTTTTTCTTCTTGGTCCCTCCAGTACCAAATACTGGTTTCTCCAACGCCGAAATGCCTGCTTGCAGCGCGGTTGCCGTGCTACAGCGCGTACTGCACTGCCTCCAGTTTAAACCCAGCCGTGTAGCTCGCGTAGTTCCCCATGGTGGAACCAAAGTTCAATACACGACCACAACATACGCAAACCGCTTGCAAAATGGCGTTTCTTTTTTTTCCTCCATGTTCTTTTTCTCTGATGGTGGTGATGGCGATCGAGCCCCCGGCGTTGTACACGTGACCTCCAAAAAGCGCGGCGATTTGGGGGGTATCAGTAATTGATGGAACAGCCGTTTTTTTTTTCCGCTCAGGAACGCTTTCTTTTTCCAAGTTTTATTTCGACAAACACGTTGGTTAGGTCGTTGCACTTCGATTTTTTTTTATTTGCTCGTTGATTTGCCTTCTTTTTTTCTTCAGGGTACGGGGACCGCGTTCCAACTGTACCGCTGGGGGGTAGAAACGTTTCTGATCACGGCCAAGTTCGGGGTGCGCCTATTATGCGCGGAATTAAAAAAAACGAATTTTCCGCGACCAAACTAGGGGTGCGCCTATTATGCGAGTGCGCCGATTATGCGAGTAAATACGGTAGTTGAATTCCACTGTCCTTCACAGCAGTGCTTAAAAGATGTGCAGACAAGCTAGCTTCACGAAAATACTCGAGGATAATTTTTAGACATTCTTTACAACCGCAACTAATTTTCGGTTCTATGTCAACCCCTCAACTTCGGATTTCAAAATAAGACAAAATGGGTCGACCTACAGCCGGGTAAATACAGTAAATGAGCATATCAAAATAACCTGCAATCAGAACTGTGCACAGTGTAACAAAACATGGACGTTCTAAACCTATTAGAACAAAAGTTATGGTTATGCTGAACATTCACGAGTGAAATTCAAGCTAAAAATCGATTCAGCCACAAATGTCCAATATACCATAGCTTTTGTACAAATTCTCATGTTCAGGCCGCACATATTTACTTAGTATGTCAGTTCCATAACAATGAACTCAAGTAAATTCCTTGGTACTACTACCTTTGGTTCTTTCTGAAAACCATTCTAGAGAAACCCCTTATAATGACATCTCTCTACTCACCTGCTTTCTAATCCATCAACATATTCTTTCTTTCTTTTTCGGCTGTCCTGTGCCGATTGCTGCAAACAGTATTATGGCAGTGTTTTGGTACAAATTTAACAAAAATGGCAAAAACTCGTGTACCTATATTACAACAATTATATTATCTCAAAAAGCCACACATTCTAGCAAACTTGGCCATGATGCATTATGATGGTGTTCACAAACAGCCTAGCACCAATTTGCCGTAGTAAAGCTAAAGAAATGCCTGAATATGAAGAACACCAGCAATAAACTTATCAGCGAAATAGTGATGCCATTTCATTGAAGAGGAATCAGAATTTCGCATGCAAGTCAAGTGACCAGCAATGTTCTCTGCAATGTCATGTGAAAGTATGGAAGTACAGAGTGTTTTGCCTCAAAGCTATACTGTCAAGCTGGCTTGCTGTGGTAATTTTAATGACTGATCACATACAACAAACAAGACTGTTTGCAGAGCTTTCTTTATACAGACAATAATACTGCAGCACTGCTAACACTAAAAATCGAACATTATAGTGTGTGGCTATAATTATGCGTTATCTGAAGGTATTCATTTTCTCCTTCTGATCATTTTAATGGTGCATCATGTAATGTTTTGTGGCCAGGCAATGCACATAAAAATGTCGTGTCCTTATCAATCACCAGTTACAAGAAATAAGACCAATGCAGTCATAGCTTACCTTGTTTCGAATCTTTCTCCTAATTTTTTTGAGTTCCCTTTCCTCAGCCTGCAATACAAAGATAAGCACATAAGTTTATCAACCAACATTGTGCATCAGGCTATCAGAGCCCAGCTATCACAAACAAGAATGCCTTACACAACTGGAAGATGTAGAGCTTACAATGGCAAACCACCACCAACTAACTAGCTTTAAGGGGCCCTGCGACACACATTACGTATGCGTTTTTATCACGTGTTCTAGAACTGCAGAATGCACTGATATTATTGTACAAATGGTAATGCCAAAAAGAAGCATATTCATGCAGTGAACGATGATGAGTGGGAGACGTTCCAGAGGTACATTTGTAAACCATGAATCACACTCGCAGCCATTCCAGAGTTTCAAGTAGTCTATCCCAGCGTACTTCTGCAGCAGAAGGCGTGCTGTTTGCCCAGCTGGCCTAGCAAAAAGTTCCTTGCGGCGTTCTTGCCAGTACTGCAACGTGTTGAGTACACCTCGCCAGGACACAGTTTAGTACTGCATACATGAACTCGCACCCACCGTTCAGGTGGCAGCTCTCGAGTTGCTGCCGTGCAAACAAGCTGATGGTGGCAGCGAGCGCTGCAGCGCCATCTAGCGAGAACTCCGAGTGTTAGGGGTGGCTACGACGGACAACGGCAAACAAGCCCACACCCTCAGGAGCTTCGCCCCCAAAACAAAGCTGTTATAAATTTACTGCAATGGAGACGCCAGTTTGGTTTTGACCTACAGTGACACAATGGCTATTTTAATCATTGGAAGCGACATTTCATCATGTGTGAAAGTCAAAATTCCCTGGGTATTCTGACTTATCTGAAGGAACAAGTCACATGTAATATTCATATGGTGCAGACTAGGCCACACTATTGTGCACAAAAATGGTAAAAGCGCCATTTAAAGTGTCTTAGATACATTAAGATTTTCATTTTTAACTCTATTGAAAGCAGTTGCAGAACACTAGCTGCAATGCACAACAGCCAACAAGACTTCCAGTGTGCCTTTATAAGTAGCGCTCAGTAATTAGAACCAGCCACTGATGCCACTGGCAGTGTAACGTGAAAGGATGGGAACATCTTTTTCTTGTCGCTTGCTGGGGTTTTAAATTAAAGTATGAAGATGTGATGCAAGATTGTAGCGATGGTTAGTAGAAGCAGAGAAGGAAGAAGTGCACGTGCTTTGGAATAAGCATGGCGTATGAGCCAGGCAACGGCTCACAGTCATCATAGCGCCACACAAGTCGATGGACGATGGACCCGTGCAGGACTGGTTCTACTTGTTCGAGCTCCACGCTACCGCTGCATCATGGTCGGAACAGGAGATGGGTCACCAACTTCAGTGTATGAGCCAGGCCATGTCTCCTAGTCATTATAGTGTCACAAAGACTGATAACTTCTGCTCCCGTGCACCCATACTGAAAAATTCTTTCGCGTTAAACAGACTGAAAACCGATCATTCTTTACCCCCTTTTTTTTTTTTTTAAATGAAACTGCAGTTCATTCTTGTAGTGTTTGAAGCTGCAGTGACTCCTCCCAAAAGCATGCGGCTATTTTGTAAGTGCTATTTCTTGATCAGAAAAGCCTGTAACACTGTGCATAAGTGCCCTTCAAAAACAATGCGAAGCGATAGCTGTGCTGGTACAGCTGCTTGCAAATAGTTGTTTAGGTTCTGCTTACCCAGGAGCGACTGAAACTGTGGTTAAACACCTTCACATTGAAACTTTCAACCGTTTTGGAATATACAAAGGAGGCAGAAAAGTTTACCCCATGCTAGACATCACATGAAGTCCACTGACTGCCTTGCAGAGGCCGCGAGGCACTTCTTAAACTTATCAGCAGGTACCACCAAAACCTCATCTAACATCGTTCATGCTGCTACTCATGTGCACCAGATAATAAATCAAGCAAAGGTGGTGATGCTGTTGTGGTCAGCACAAACAAAGGGATATCTGCCCGTTTTACGTTAAAAAAAGATTATATAAGAAAGTTCTGCATTTTGATGCTAATATAGAGACAATTAATAGCGTACACGAGCAAAAGGTCACGTGATCACTACCAAGTGAATCTTCCCTTTTTTTGCCAGGAGAGGCACCAAAAGAAATGTTCAGTGAAAAAATAAAAATATACATCCCTGTCTAACAAGAAAAACAGGGTTTGTTTTAGACAGCACATTAACAATCTTTCCATTAGTGAAGTTACCTAAATTCGTACTCTCAGCGGTTGTCTGTCCCTTCAATCCCAGTACTGATCACTACACGACGCACACAAAAAAACATTGCAGGACCCCTTTAACTTTGTGTTGTTCTATACTTCCTTCACATAACATTTGGAATGAATCAGTACATCACACAACACCCTTTTACTTTTCTTATACAGTGTTCACTGAATAATTTATGCAAAAAAATGTTCTTTCCTTTTTTTTTTTAAAGCTGCCTCACGAAAACTTTAAGCAATGAACCTAACGGCGCTTTTAAATGATATAAAATACTGGCAACACACAGACCACTGATGCATTTTTTTTTAAGCATCTCTCGTATAGTGACATAATGTACGGCCATATTTCTGAATTTTTTCCCCTTAAAGTTTATCCTACCATTTGTCACAATGACTGGTGAATTTTGATAACAAAAAAAGGAGTAAAATGTGGGCCAACAATCATGAAGGTATGAAGAAATGGCTCGCTGCAAGATCTAGAGCCTCACAGTAAACAGACCTGGAAGCAAGGAAGCACCACGTGAAGTGACAAGTTATGACATGCAAACCTAAAGAGCCGTACACAATTACATTTTCTTTTCGAGGTGCTGACTGCACATATTGCAACATATGTCCATGAAATATTTTATGGAAGGAATAATTTCATTTGACCCAGTTCGATGCAATTAGGTCCGACTATACATGCGTAAAAGAAATGCAGGAAACAGTGAATTAAGCCTTGCAAAACCATGTGCTGCACACGTGCTGCTTTGTGCAATGACCCACCTTTGTAAGGGGCATTGTTGTCGGCAGGACAATGCCTTCTTTGTGCATGAGCCGTTTCTCTTCCTCTGTCAGCTGTAAAACCTCTTCTGTCTTCTGAAACACAATTGTGGGACACCACAGTCATATGCATGCTCGCAGCTACGCATCTAATATATTGTCCTAGGCATCAACACAGGAGGCACAGGTGCTCCCAGGAAATACCTCGGAACGTGTGGGCCATGAGTGTTTCCCGTTATTCAGACCATAACGGCCCACTTGTTGGCCGTAACGGTTCTAATAAACAAGAGTTCAGAGGCTCAGTGCAGAAATCACATGACATAATCTTAGTTTCTCGCAGCCCTTTTGAAAAGTTACATGGCTTCTATGTTGCCTTGTAATGCATAATATCTGCAGGGTGCTGTACAGACCCTGCCCCGATGCTCAGGTGACAAGGTCAATGCTGTTTCTTTTATCTCACGAGTTAATGTAAAAACGTTTATCGTCCATGAACAAATTACACTCAACTCTACCACAAAGCTGTTTTACAGTCGCAGATGCACAATCAAGTTGGCGGGTAGAATGAAAAAAAAAAAGCAATAATAAACGTATCCTTTTCGTTACTGAGCTGAGTGCTCTGTAAGCAAGTGCTCTTTTGCGCGTAGTTGTCACGGTTTTTATTTTTGTCATTCCTCTGTCATTACTACTTGTTCTATAGCGGCATTTTTTTGTTTTCTTTTCTTTTGTTTTATCCATGTATTTACTAGCCAGCACTTTCACCTGCAACATTTTTGGTGTTTTTTATATATTATATTGTTTCTGATGTTTCACGCGCCGAAATATACTGTTCCAAGACAGATCCCATAACTTTATTTTTTTTCTTTTCCCTTAAGGTGTTTTCACAGTTCGTTAATTTTGTTTCTTTTGTGCAACATGTATCTTTTGTAAAACCCACTCCTTCTTATGGCTTGCAAAACAAGCTTGTAGAAGAAATTAATTATTTAAATAATTAATTAACCTGCCAAAAAGGGATTGCCACATACACACTAACAATGAGACTCTATGGCACACGGACTGAAAATTTAGTCACTATGTTTCTACAGTTAGTACCTTTATAATTTATTATGAAAGGGATTCTGCTGTATAAGACCATTTTACATTATTGAGTTTCAACCTTGATTTTTCTCTACAAGGCCCAAAGTGTGCACACAATTCACAATCATCACAATACTGTCTCCAAGAATGCTCAATATGCATGTACTGCAGGGCATTATCACTGTGTGCAGAACATGGGGAAGCTTTTTCTTTAACCAGAGTAATACGTTATGGGTGCATATTGCACGAAGGCACTAGCTGCAGTATGTAACAGTGGGTGCTGCCTCGCAAAAGGCGACCTTGAGCTACAAGCATTGCAATTAACCTTATTTGATCGGCTTCCAGCACTTGGGGAACTGTGCGTTGAACTGCATGACGACATCGCAGAGGGGCTCTCGGGAGCCACAGGGCTGTCGGGGGCTTCCAAGATGTCGGGCAGAACTGTGCCCTGCACATGAAAAGGCACACCAAATTGTGTTCTGTTGTCGAGTATACAAACACGTAATAGTCACACACTATATCAATGAAAAAATTGAACATACAAACTGTGCACTCATTCAGAGATGCGATAGACCGAAACTGCTTTGGCGCAACTTCTGAAGCAGCTAAAGTTCTGCTTTGGAGCAGCAAATTAGCCTTTTAGAGCAAATGCCTGTCACAGATTTATGAATAGTACTACAACTCTAAAGGTCTGACTGAGAGCAGCTTTATCATGTCTCCCAAAATATATGCACACATAAATCAATATTGTTACGTAACTAAAGGTGAAACTGGCTCCCCATGACAGCCCTAACAAAAGGTGCTGTAGTAGATAACTAGTGCGCAAGTTTCCTTGAAAGCAGTGAGCGATGTGCTGCCATCTTCTGGCCAGTGTGAAGCTGCGTAGCACCGCCGCTGTATTTTCAGGATGTCACAATAGCAATTATATGAACACTGTTAGCCGCTGTATTTTCAGGATGTCACAATAGCAATTATATGAACACTGTTAGCAGAAATTTGTGGCCGCCGCTGATCTGTACAGAGTCCAAACCAATAACATCGCTGATGCACTGTCTGTTTTTCGAGTAAAAGCGCCCTACCGCTAGGGACCAACCCCGCTGAAGCAGTGATGAAACGACCCGGCAATCACCGTCACGCAAAGGGCACATGCGATAACATCGCTCCGTGTGCAAGGCCTGTCATCGCTTGCTTACGAGTTATTTTGTCGGGCAAGGGACCATATACAGTCCTGCCGACCACTCGCCGTCCCCCACCTCAACTTTTTTCCCCTCATACCTTGAGAAAAGAAAACAGGCAGTGTCAGGCACTCTTTTTGGCAAACCTAGCGAGTGAGTAAAAAAACAGAAAAAAGCCAAGAATGGAGGGAAAAGGTAAGAATATCAGGGAGGAGCCCTCAATAAGGAAGTTGGAGATAAAGAGACAGTGAGGAGAAAACGGTCTAAATATAAAAAGAGAAAAAATTAAAAAGTTCCGACTTGGAAAGGGAGAAGTGGCTGATTAATCACGGCGGGCGGCTTAGAAAAGCCCTGCCATTAAGTTCGAGAAACCCTTGCGGAAGCAGGGTTCAGCTTAGCTCCTTGAGAGAGAGGGGAAAGGGGTCACATTAAGGAAAGGCACAGAAAGTGCCTGGTGAGTTGTGGGCATAAGCACGCGCAGTTCCCTTTCTAGGTACAGGAGGGGGAGAGTGAAGGTCCGTCGCAGCGTCAGCACACCGCCCCTCTTTGTCTACCCGAGTCGCCCCGCCACTCCCTATTATGTCAATGTAAAGGGCTCACTGTGCGCTCCCCCCCCCCCCCCCCCACAAAGGTTAACAGCAGCACACCCACCACTGGCTGCAATAGAACAGTCACTAAGAGCGCTGCGCGCTTGCCACGTCAAACAAGCGCTCCTGCTGGAGGTGCTCCCTTTTTGCTCTCCTTTTTTTTTTTCTCTCGCGGGGGAATGCTGGCACGTTCAACAGCCAGCAAAAGCATCAACTGTACCACGGGGTCACTTCCCTCTCTGTACTACAATGGAGTTTTCTATTTTTTTTTTAGTTATTGTGCGTGACCTTCAAAAACTGCACAGCCATGTGCGATTTCTCTGCTCCTACTCGGCAGGCCGCATGTCCTGGCGCTATTTTCGCCTCTCGAAAATGTACACTGAACCAAGTTTAACCTTGCCACCATCGCTCAAAAAAAAAGGAATCTTTCTTACTACGTGGCCAGACAAATTTGCTCAATCGGCCAGGCAAAGCAGTGGATGCGAGGGGCAAAACTGGATTTCCGGGAGATTTTCCTATGACCCGTACAACCAAGAGAAACGTGCAAAATCCGGGAGTCTCCCTGGTAATCCGGGAGACTTGGCAGGTATGCTACAGTAACTTAAAAGGCCATGCAACACTTTTAAATGTAGTCATCAAATGGCTTCATTAAACGAGTATTGCCATCCAAATCAACTACCTCAACCGTTTTCAGAATCCGTCAAGTACAAGCAGAGTTCCAGAACTGTCGTACCAGCGAGCAGGCTAAAAGCAGGGATGAAAAATGGAGCAAGAAGCTACGCTCATTTATCGGCGCGCGTCATGACCTGAAGTGTTTTTTTTTTTCTTTCTTAGAACTTTCACTGCGATCGCAAGCTAGCAAATTGTCGCAAGGCGGCATCTCATGGCGGCCTCGGTAACTATGCACATCACAATGCTCAAAACAGGCAGTGGCCGCGGCCTTTATGGTGTGGTTGTTCACATTTATGGCATTGTTGGTCAAGTGAAGAGCAATCGATTTCTGGCTGGCATTGAGAATTAGTTGTGAATTCTGCTCCCCGTGCTGCCTTACAATGTTTGGCTTGCGTGTTTTCAGGCTCAACTCCCAATGGGTAGCATTTTCTGATCATACTGAAAAAGTGTTGCCCACGGAAGTGTATCGATTGCCTGATGCTGATTTTTTTCCCCAGAAGACTGCGAAACTATCACAATGGCGCGCCCTCAAATATTATATGACTTCTGCCGAAATGTAGCAGCTAGTAGCAGATTTCACCTATTGGCACAGTTTGGTACAATAGGCGCAGCAATCACATAACTACTCATCCCAATTTGTTGCCCTGCTGCACTCAATTCAATTCAGTCAGGCTTCATAAAAATTGCATGCAAAGATGCAAATTGTCCCTCCAGCGCATTGAATAAGACTTGGGGAAAACAAGCCAGTTAAGGCCCAACACCACCAAACAACTGAAGACAGCAACAAACTTGGACCATCTCCAGAAAGGGAACCCTGATGGGATTCGAAGCAGCAGCGTTGTGCACGGATGGCATTACAGGTTGAACGGAGCTAACACAGGTGCTGCGATGAGCACTGAAGGATTCGTTTGAAGCGATGGCTGGCGGTCTTGTAGGTGACACGTACAGACAAGTTTCAATGCGTACGTTAGGCGCACGTCATGTTTATTGCGTGCGAACCGACGAGTCGACTCGCGGTATAGTGAGCTGCGGTCGCAGCAGGTGTAGCAGCCGAACGGAGGAGGCGGCAGCTGCGGGCGCTGCGGCAAGTGCCTAGCAGGCGAGGAAGAGAGACGTCAGCGTGCACTGCAAGGGGAGCGTGACGTCAATGCGCAGCAGCAGCGTAACATACTTGGCATCACGCCAACACCTGTGGCGCGCGGCTCATTCGTGCGGAGGGACAGCATTACACAGGCTTGTCAAAGAGCTGCTTCGTATCTACCCTTAATAACAGAACGGCTGTTTCCCAGCAGGACAGATCTACAATACATATTGGCATGCAGGTGGCCTTTACTGATGATTCTTTATTGTTCTGCCACAATACCTTGAGCCATTCGAGAATGCCATTAAGGGCACATTATGTTTGAAATCAAATGTATTGTTTTTTTTTCTGCCACTGAAATCACTGAGTGTTGACGCAAAACAAAATCTAGATCGCTCTTGTTGTGGCGTGCAGTAAAGAAGGGACAAGAGTAATTGTGCAACATTCCTGCCCCGCAGAATATTTTTACAAGTTCAAATTCTACTTAAGTAAGGTTCTGTAGAAGGGCTGATATAATGCAATGATTCTTTGTTCTACATTCTATGCCTCTACTACCAACAACCACTTCATAGCCAGCAATTCCCAGATAACAGGGGTAAAGCACCACTAGAATCATCAATAAGGGTTGAAAATAAAAAGTGCATTGGACATTATTTGACTATACAGACTAAACTGCACTTTTCTGGCATTACTAAAAGAAAAGGCAGCATAAAGCAAACAGTAGATAATTCCAGAAAATTGTTTACTTACTTCAACAATCACTGCGTGCTCACAATCTTTCGCATCCGTAGTAGCAACAATCACATCCGCAGCTGCAAGGCAAAGAAGTGCATGAAGCAAGCGTCTTACTTTTCTTTAATAACGTCCAGTGCAAATATTTGTAGGTCACTGAGAGAACAGGTACATCATGCACATGCATTGAAAACAAAACATCAAACGTAGGAATTTAAGGATGATAAATGATCAACAAAGTGAAAAACAGCATGTAACAGAGGACATAACAGAGACGGACGAAGCTCCGTCACTGTCCTGTGTTGCGCGTTGTTTTTCACTTTGCTGGTCATGTACCAACTGGCCCAACTAGTAAAATAGTGCAAAATTCCAGTTTGCATGCTTAAAATAGCATTATGATTATAAAGTACCGTTATGATATGGACAGGCATGCACAAAAAATAATTTCACACAATACCTCGGCTACATATACAATAATAAATTTTCTTATTGGATGTATAGCTAAAGCTAACAGCCATTTTACATAGGGGAACGAACACAGCCCCTATGCACATATATCTAGAACATCCCGACCACATTTTTCATGACTGCTTAAGCACAATTCGTCAAGATGCACAAGATCTCAAATATGAAGTGCAGATACATTTTGTTTTTACTGACCCTTTGACGTCGTTTCAAAAGTTTGAATTGAGTGTCTTCCTCATGAACCTTATTCTACTAAGATGACTATAAATTGCTACCGAACAAGGAATTAGTTCTAGAACTTTCAGTGATGCAAGTCTGCGAACTTTAGAAGATTTTAGAAGATAACATTAATATAAAATGAACCATAATCACTGTGATTTTCATCCTCCATCAAGTTGCAGTACGTGCTTTAACAATTCATAAATAATTCTATACATCCTTTAGCCAGTGATTAAAGCTCACCAATGTCATCCAAAGGAGATGTTGTTGATACACATTCTTCCACAACGGAGGATGGTGAAACAGAACTGTTGTCATACTCTTCTACACCAACGACATCAACATACAAGGGATCATCAAAATCCATTGCTTCCTCCTGCAGTTGAAATGAGTTGACTTAATCACCTCAGCAGGACCTTTGCACAATGTTAAAAGTGCCAAATGAACATCAAGGGCATCAATGCACAACCGGCATAAGCCTCGTTCAGGCACAGAACTAATTTGCAACAAAGATAAAGGGTAATTTCTTGAACATCCATGAGAACAGAGGGAAGATAAATGTTACATGCAGTACTTATCAGATATGCAAATGTTTATGAAACTACAATAAAGTATAAATATATGCTGACTGCAAAAAATCAACAGCCATTAGTGCGAACACGTAGAAGAAAGCCACGATGAATCACATTCTATATCTTCCGAGAAGGTTATGTGCAGGTTCTTTAGTTAACAATGTATATGTATTCCAATTATCCAGTGAAAGACTAAGCAATTTCTAAAAGAAAGGTGTGCATATGTTTCATCTTTCCGTGTAAGATACCGGACCAGTGCATCTCGAGACTATAACAAGTACATGCACCTCTATAGACATAAAGGCAAAGTCCTGCCCAAGTTAAATGGCCAAGCCACCAATTAGGTCACACAGTCTAAAGAAGCTGCATGCGCTGGGTATACAGATGTCATACATCTGCTGGAGATGCCACAGCAGCTACATTCATCGTTTTGTAGAATAACACCTTTTAAAAGGCCAGTAAACGACCCCATGGCCTAAAATTTGTGACAAAGAGAAAAACTGCACACTTCTAAGATGCAATGATGCTGCTATGAGAATTACTGAAAAGGGCCAATGGACAAACTGATATGTAAGGTTGCTAGTGGATTAACTTTAAATATCAACTTAAAATCACCAACTTTATCCATATCACCTATAGGAAACTTTACATTACTTCGCAGATGGAGAGGACTGAACAGGCGCTGGGGAGAGGCTGCGGGAATTGTTTTTCGAAATAGAGTGCCTCTGCGGCATACAGTGCTATGGTATTGACAAAATGTGATCAACATGGTCTTCCACACAAGGTACAGCTCAATCAGGAGGTGTAAAAGAGGATTCGTAGCCTATCTACTAGTGCTTGAAAAATTTTGCATGATGTCTACTACAGAAATGGCAGCACTTGAAAAGACTTGCTGGCAAAAGTCTCACCTGATGGCCGTCTAACGTGGAGAATTCAGAGCTTTCGGACCCCGGGCCCGTCCGAGGCGACAACAAGCTGGCAACGCTGCCATCAGGAGACAGGCTGTAGCTGTGCTCCTGGGATGGCGACGCTGGCGAGATCGCCGACACGAGGTCTGGCACGGAGTCGGGCACGTCATCATGCAGTGAGGGCAAGGCTGAGTCACCGATCAGATACTTGGTCCAAAAGTCGATGCTCTCACTTTCAAGTTCTGGCTACAAGGGTGCAGGATTGGGCAGAAACACATGAACCTGTATTTAGTAAAGGCACAGCAAGATAAAATATGGATGCATAACAGCGACAACAATAAACCACTAAGTGAGCAGACTTGAGAAAAGCCATACAAAAGTGTGCTTTGGAAGTGGAAAGGTCCTTATGAATTGTGAAAATGAAGTGAAGTAAAAGAAGAGCAAGCCATTAATTGAAACAGAGAGTGCACAACAGGTTATTGGCATTCAGCAAATAGCGCGAGAATCAATAAGGCAGTAAACCGCTGCTTCCTGTTATACTTAAATGAAATTATGAGAAATTTGTGGTTTTAAATTAGAGAAAATTCCTGAGCTTTACAAAGAGTGCTCTGGGTACAAAATAACTGCTCATTTCATACAACTACAGTCACATTCAGTATAAGCTGCAATGCCACTGTCCAAGATTAAAGGGGCAGGTATGAATCGCAAAGTGGTAGCAGGATACGAAAACTGATGAAGTAAGCGCAGTCCCAGTTACTGGTTATTATTAAAGCAATTTCCTAAATACAACCAGAGTAACTAGTATTCTAAACTAAGCTCATATTCAATGCACCTTTACATGTTCAAAAGGTGACAATATGCACAGTCACTATTGAACAATATTCTCACACACTTACAGTCTGCAAAACATGTACCTAAATGTACAATCACTGAGGACAAAGCTGAAGCTTGCATCAAGCTTTACGCTAAGTTAATAATATGAACAAACAACCATTGCTGAAACTCGCTAACTTGCCAGATGCAAGTTAAAAAGTGTTCCAAAAGCTATAATTTTACTGTTGATTACTGGACCCTAACTGCATATCACAAACTACCCATGAAACTGACGATGCTCCTGTTGTGCACTTATCGGCACCATGCTAACGTGGCATTTTCAGTATTTGTGCAAGACATTGAAGATGCTTTCAAGAACCAAAGCAAACTCTGCAATGATAACACGTGAGCTGTATCTCAGAGAGACACCATGTCAGCCAAAGTGTTCTGCTTAAAAACAACTGCTGCCAGCCAAGCATTATAAATCCCACTTTCAGAAGAAAGTGATGCAATATTCTGTTTTTAAGTAAATCGCTTCCAATAAAGCAGGCTAGATAAGTAAAGTAAACACAACGATGAGTCGGTTATGCTGTTATATAACATGCTCTAGTGAAGATCCCAAAGGTGTGCAAGAACTTGACAATGATTTAATACCAAATAGTTTCACAGACTGTGTAACTTTTTTGCTAAACGGTATGTTGGCATAAATTACTGCGGGCACAGTGGCAGATGTGACATGCCTACGTGTACGAATGGGCAAGTTATCTGCTAAACACTAAGACTAATTAGGCGTGCTAAAGTTTACTTACCAACCACGGGTGTCAGTGCAGCAGTGTACTAACGCACATGATTGGCCATAAAAAAGAGCTACGCGTCTACCACTGATAACGCTGCGGCGGAGGAGAGCCGCTAACGCGGAATCAGGCCACGTGCGTCTGGTGGAAACAGCCGGTGCCGTTTCCTGGTGACATTTAAGCCCAAACACCTTCCAACACCGAACGAGTGGAACAAACGTAAAGTAAAAGAGACACAGACCAAAAGTCCGCCGTCCGGGAGATCGCCGGTGAACAGGCCGCCGGAATCTTTGAAGAAGGGGTCCTCCTTCTCAAAGAGGTCAAGAATGCCCACCGTGCTCCCAAACGACATGTCGACGGGGGGATTTGTTCGTCGTCTTCCCCGAGGTCAGCACCTAGGCACAATCAGAGACAAGCGAAACGTAAACGATTCGATAAAATAAAGGTACACCGTAAAAACAAAGCGGCTTAGGTCGAACGCGGCACCGCACCTTACATCGCCGCACGTGTTTACAGCAAATCCATATGGCCCGCAGCGCTATCCCCGCAAACCAATGTCGACGTCAGAACGATCATCCTCTGAAATGTTCCGCCCTCGTCATTGCTTTTTTTTTTTTGTGCGTGTGAAAACTGAGGCACTATGCGATGAATTCCCAATTGCGCCGCTACTCCCTGGACTACGGTCACCGATGTTTAGAGAAATAAAAATGCTCCGGTTGTATACGCAAGCGGGCAAGGGAGGGAGTGAGAACTGGTTGTCACGACAGGTGCACGTTGATCACAAGTGGCAAAGCCGCCTCGCTTAACAGTCGCGTTCTATTGCAGCACTCGATGGAACAGATAGTTCTCTCTCTCTCTCAAGCGGCCCGGCAGACTCGAATGCGGGGAGCGACGTAGCCTACTTTAACGGACGTGCAAGAATCATCACGACCTTGCTCTGTATGAGCTACGCCGCTTCTGAACTAGGCAAGAAGCGATGTTGCCCTTACCTAAACTTGTTCCGCAATTTCTAGACGACTGAGAGCAGCAGCCTAGTCCAGTCGACTAAATAACCGTGCGATCCGCACCCGTACAAGAACCACAGATCGCGAATTCGACAGATATTGTGTTTTCGTTTAGAACCGAAACACCCCGTCAGATGACTCAAGACCGTTCGGGCAGAACGAAGTGCGGCAACGACGTGCTATGGCGAACGTGAGACCATCACGCGCGCTCCTTGGTCAAGCTTCACACAGATCGGTGAAGCCTTGTTCTATCGGATTTAAAAGCCGGTATTTCGAATGGTTATCAAAACCCAACTCGGGAGAAAAAAACAAACAAACGTGCCAAATTTACCACATCTCCTTTTTCCGCGACCTTGCCAACTCTACAAAGTGACGTCACGACTACTTTGCGCATGCGCGATGCGTGCTAGTGTAAAATCAACGCCTCCTTTAGGAATATGCCTGCCGCATGAGAAAAACAAACAGCTGCCACACCCTTTCTCTCCTTCAATTTGAAAATGTGCTCGGTCGCTAGCGTCATCTGTGGCGGACGGTGCAACAACGCAACACTTTGCATAGCCTTTGAAACAGTGGTGCACAGTTGCAGATCTCGAACTCTCGACTGACGCGCCCTTATGGGCCGCAGATGAAGAACGCTTAGCTGGTACCGCCCACTGCCGTGATAATGGATGAATGGATGGATGCTATGAGCGTCCCCTTTATAACGGGGTGGTGACAAGTATGCCACCAGGCTCGACAAAAAAAAAAAAAAAAAAACCCTTTTTTTTTTGATGTTGGCCTAATGCCTCTACTTCGATAAATTCTATCTTAATGGAAAAAAAAAGGTAAATTTTCAGCTTAAGTTCTCTGCCATTTACGGCACACTGTCCATATTTTATTTTTCCAATATTTATTTTTGTCCTTTCTCTCTAATTTTCTGCCACCAATACTCTAACCGTCTCTTACTTATTTCAATCGCGGGTGTGTTCAGCTTTCCATTGTTGTCCCTAAAACCCAAGGCTTCCTGTAGGCTCGTGCCCAAACGTACACCTGGGTGGATATCTCCACATTCAATCAGAACATGCTCCGCCGTTTCCTTATTTTTCCCGCAGCATGTGCATTGTTCTTCTTCTTTACTGAATCTTGCTTTATAACTACGCGTTCTAAGGCAACCCGATCTCGCTTCAAACAGTAAAGCGCTTCCCCTTGAATTATCGTAAAATGCCTCCCTCCTTATTTCATTTTTGCCCTTTCGGTAGTTACTCAAAGCCGGTTTTTTCTCCATAGCTGCCATCCAGTAAATCCTCTCCGCCTCCCTGACTTTTCCCTTAACGCTCTTTGTTGACATATGGCTTACAGTACCAGCCGTATATTTACTAGTGAGTCTTCTAGTTCTTTTTCTCCACTGTGTGTCCACGCTCTTCCTATACAAATAACGGAACACCTTCTCTGCCCATCTACTCTCCTTCATATTTCTTAGCCTTTCTTCGAACCTTATTTTGCTCTGCGCTTCCCTCGCCTCAAAACCTGCCCACCCCATATCGCCCTTTACAGCCTCGTTTGTCGTCTTCCCGTGAGCACCCAACATGAGGCGTCCCACAGTCCTTTGATTTACATCCACTCCCGATTGCACCTCTGCCCTCATGCACACCACTGAGTTCCCAAAAGTAAGCCCTGGAACCATTACACCCTTCCACAGACCTCGAAGCACCTCATACCTATTGTATCCCCACAACGCTCTGTGCTTCATTATTGCCGCATTCCTCTTTCCCTTTGCTGCCGAGGCTTTTTCCTGTACCTCCATGTATCTATCACTCTCATTTACCCATACTCCAAGGTACTTGTATTCGCTTACCCTCGGTATTTCTTGGCCTTGTATGGACACCGTCTGATCACAGGGATCATTGAATACCATCAATCCACACTTCGTTACACTGAATCCTAGTCCAAGAACGATATCGATAATAGTCTCAGTCGCGAGCACCACCGCGCGGCGCTTGCTCAGAAACTGAAGGCAGGCCAACTCCGCTGGGAGTGCGAGCCATTCCCCAGGCATTGTTTAGAGGAGGCGTTGGTAAAACATGGACAGATAACGTATGAGAAGTCATGTAGGCATGAAATAAAATAACGTGCAGCGCGTTTTTGTGCGCATGTTTTTTTTTAACTTTCTACAAAAAACAATAAGTGAGTGTGGCTGCTTGGGCAAGTTGGTATGACATGACAATGGATATAGCGCGAGAACAGAACGACGACACAAAGTCATTCGTGCCCATCTTGTCTCTGTGTCGTCGTTCTATTCTCGCAACGGAGGAAGGAAAGGTGGTTCTCGCGCTATAACTATCATAATAAACGGGTGATTTTTATTGCCACTTGGCCGTTCACAAAAGTCGTCGTCATCATCATCATAAGCTTCAGTTGTTATCCGTATCAAAATTCTTCAATTTACTCTGACTTTATGATTTTCACACTTCGGTCTGGCTCTACGACAACTTTTTTCAAGCGAATCAAAAACAGTTATGCTTTTCAGTATGTTCTGCGCTTTCTTCGGCAACAAATGTACGGCTCATTAGTATGTTCTGTCATCTAATACCAGCAAACTTGCGAAAAATGCAGAGATGGCGGACAGAGGATATCGATAGCAGTTAACTCTATCAAGACTTTACGAAGGGGTAGACACGGTATGCACTGCGTGCGGAGAAGATGAGAAAACTGCCGAACACTTGACAATGTTCTGTAAAGGGCTTCACCCTATAGTTCAGGATGATGGCGCAGAGTTTTTCAAAGCACTGGGGTTTGGGGACAGGAATAGCTAGAAGGATAAATAATTAGAAGAAGGTTATCCGATTAGTGGCTACAATCAAAGCACGAGTGAAAATTAAATTCTTCACTGCAAAGCGCCAGTTCTTAACTTCATCATTTAAAGAGAATAAAAAAGGGTAAATCTATTTTTTGTTCACTAAGTATTACGGCTAGGTGGCGCTAGCCGCCATTCAATATAAAGGGTACAGCCACAGGCGGGTTGTTTGTATCGTAGCATGTAACGTTCGCACTGCTAGAACACGAACGCAAATAGTTGATAGCTGTTCAAGAGGAGTGACATCTGTGCGGAACAGATGGCCAGCAGTTCAGAACCAGTTGGTAAACCCACACCAGAGGAGCGAAAGAAACAGGTTCTTCCGATTTATTCAACATAGTAGCGAATGTAAATCCGCGGTCATGTCTCAACTAAACACCAAGGATCTGTTTCTAGGTGACAGCCTGGCTTCGCGAAATACTCGAACAAGACCCGGAAAAAATACTCGAAGAATTGCTCGAAGAAGACCTGGAAGATAATATCGATGTCTTGTTCAAGTTGATGAAACACCAAGTCGCTGCAGAAAAACAGGCACAGGAACAAATCAAGGTTCTGAAAGAACGAGCCAAGTTCTTCAAGGAAAATGGTAGGTGCATAGGTGATGTTCTACTTCATGGAAACTGCTGACAGCTAAACGTTTTTTTTCGTTCTTTATTTCTCTAACGCAATAGTCTGGACCGACGCCTCAGTGAAACGATGACATGCAAAAACTTTGGGCATGAGTAAACAGTAAAGAATACGGCGTTTATGAATTTGCTGCACCGTCTATTTAAACGCCAGATTTGTTATAAAATAAAATCTAAGGCTCTTTTTTTTTGTTTGTCCTAGCTTAGGTAGTCTAATCAACTAAAGGTGGGATTAGCTTCAGGGTCACTCATAGAAGTGTGTGCTTCCCCGAGTCTGGCTATTGGGAAGCGCCAAAATATTAACCGTGTTAGCATGTTTCTTTATCGTCCGCATCGGTGGAAGCTGCTATGGTGCTCGGCTGCCGACCCTAAGGTCGCGGGTTCGAAGCCCGCAGCGGCGGTTGCATTTCGTTGTTGGCGAAATGTTAGAGGCCCATATGTACTGTGCGATTTCGAAATTTCCGATATGGTCGAAATTTCCGGAGCCCTTCACTACAGCGTCTCTCATAATCGTATCCTGGTTTTAGGACATAAAACCACAGATATTATTATTATCATCATTGTCCTGTATTCACTTAGTTGAAACTGGCGATTTCAGATAGCTGCTAAGACTGTGTGGTTGACGGTAATGTCGGCTTTAAAAATAAAATGTTAGCATCTGCTGAGAATCGTATTGGCTGAAAGTGAACGTCCCTGAGTGCCATGCACGAGTGCCAATGTTTGTCCTGCACAAGTATTTGGGTGTTCAGCTGGCACTTGGTTACATGTAGCGTAAATATTCAAAACTGTGGTGAGATATATCTCCTCTTTTGAATGAGCTAGATGCATTGCTTTTAATAAAAAAATGTAAAAGAGCATTATACAATAAGCTTTCTTGATATGAAATTTTTTTTAGACTATTCTGTTTCTTACAATGATTATTGCGTACTTCAAAACCAAGAAGAAAGGAAGTCGCAGTAAAAAATCTTACAATTTCGCGAGCATGATTACATTCGTAGAGGATGCAATTTATAATTTACACCCTGCTTTGAAATATGCCACTCATCTGCCAACATAGCTGTTGCCAAATTATTGTAAAAACTATATAATCATGTTGACAAGCCTCTACATTAATTACCTATATTAATTTTGTTATATTTGTCCAGTCAGCCAGTTGTAACAGGTGCACATTGCATATATATAAATTTTGGGCACTAAGTTGTTAAAAGCTTGCCAATGTTCATAAACATTCCAGGACTTGAATAAGAAAAACTTTATTTTTACAGTAACTTGCCTATAGGTAAGTGTCATTTTGTTGTTGTAAAGTTGTGAATAATAAATATAATGTTAATTTGCAAATAAAGCAAATATTTGTTGTAGTGAGGCCTTACGGCGCGAGCACCTATGGGCTTGATTCATTTGTGGTATAGTGTGAAACCACACTTTGGTTTAATGAATGATGCTTTCACAACAGCTGAAAAACTCGAAGCAGGTCTTCGAGCTGGGAAAATTGCGCCAGGACAACTACCTCAACAAGCACGTGAGATTCTTAAGTCACACGCACGTGCAGCAGTTCTTCTGGGAGTTGAAGACTCGCGACCGGAAAGGTGAGGACATTATGCTGCTCTGATAATTTGGCTTAAATACATTACTGGTGTTCGTGTTTCTTCCTGGTGAAACTTCACCACCAATAATTCGACAAACTTGGACAGCTAGCCAGCGACAACTGGCACTCCGCTGTTTCAAAGTGTGTTCAATTCGCCTGCATCACTCTAAATTGGTTCATGGCAGTGCACAAAATCACTGGTGCTGGCAGAGTGTCAGCAATATGTTTTGTAGGAATAAAACAAACTCTCTAGCCACTTTTAGTCTACAGTTCTTAATAGTAAAATTAAAAACCAGCATTATGTTTCGAGACACATTTGGCCCCACGCTCGTGGGGGGCGATTGTCCAGCTGGCTCTGAAGCTAGCAACTTTTTTCGGTGTTGTCCCACTGTACACCATCATTTTTCCCGGCGTTTTTGTTGCCGTATTGTTTTCTCCACTGGTTCCACAGAATGTGTACATATACACTCGGTAGGGACCCAGTCTACGTTTCCAAGTCTTTGTATATGCGCATATGCAAACAAGACTAAGAAACTGGGCCCTTTCTCAATCACCACCTGAAGAAGGGACCGAATGGGTCTCGAAACGTGGGGTCATTTTGAATTTTAATATTAACAAACTATGAACTAAGTGGGGCTAGAGAACTTGCTTTATTCGTATAGTTTTTGCCCAGCCTGACGGTTATCCCTTAAACATGTTTACCTTTAAGTATGTTTTGTGCACTTCTGTAGGCCATATGTTTTATAGACTGTTTTGTATGAATAATGTTTATAGGTCACAAGCCACACATAGGTCAGTTTGCTATGTGTAAATGCTCATGTGTTATGCAGACACAGCAGCTAGTATGGTCGGAGTGCAAAATATGTCTGACTGTCAAGCTATGCTGCTGCATAGCATGACAGTTAGACACCTCAAGCAAGCTGGCACCGTCATTGGATAAGTTGCTGATTAATCGTGAACCAGACTTGCATATACTTAGACAAATGTGGCGATACCACGCTGGTGCCGAATTGGTTTTACGGCACGCTCCTGTCAAAATTGATGTAAGCTGTGCCTAACTGCACCAGAATCTGGAGTTAAGAAGCATCTCTCTGGCACGTCGGGAACATGTGCATATTCATCTTGACCGCCACGACCAAGGGATATTCCGCAGAACAAACAGCACTTACGCGTGTGTCCCTATCAAGCCCCGGCACCACGAACTTGGTTGATGTAGCTTCCGTTGCACAGATTCGCTTCTCTGCAGACTTTTATGCCAGAGTCGGTGGCGATCAAGTGAGAAGAAAAAGAACCCGATTTTCGCCTATCAGTCACCTTGAGGGAGTGCAAGGGACGATGCGAATTATTAGCATTGGTGGACTGTTGTGTGTTGTAGCTTTGTCTGCCACTTCTGCTGATTGAGTGTAGTATTTTAATAACCTCATGGCCATAAATTTCTGGCTGAGGACCTGCCCTTAGGTTTATTTCATAGCCTATAGTTTTATTGATCCAGAATTCTGTTATTTGGCATGTGTCAGAAAAAAAAAAAGAGAGAATAGCTGAAGAGGTTATTTCACTGCATCTAACTGCATGACACCTTTATTTTTGCATAAGCAAGAGAAATAATGACTGCTCCAGTTTCTCTGAGATTTGCTACAAATCGAGAAATCTAGCTGTTCATAGGAGCTCTATAATATTGTTGCGAGTATATTTTTGTGGAAGTGCTGGGTACGTCACAGACGGAACTCCGCAGCGGACGTGTCCTGGTCAGCCCCACGATGTCTACAGAAGGTAATCTTGCTGCTCCTGCTTAGACCGCGACTCCGGTACAGCCGGTCGTGTTGACTCAGCCACGCAATCCTGGTAACTTCTGCGGCACGGACGATGTTTATGCAGATGATTGGATCGCGAAATACGAGCGCTTTGCAGCAGTTTTATTGTTCGGACCCAACAAAATTTACCCAGAAACTCGGACGTCAAACACATGCGCGCTTTGACCGGACTTTGCCAGCTAAAATTATATGCTCTGGGGGTGCCCTGCATTACAGGGTGAAAACGTTACGCCATCCAAGCGGGATGGTGCGCTACGCAGTACGGATTTAAGGACGCGGGCCCACGACAGGGCTAACAGGTTATTCCTATCTGTCCCAAGGTGGGAGCGGCCCGCTACATGCTAGTTCACGCCCCAAAGGGTCTTAATAAAGTTTTTCCATGCCATACCCAACAATGACGCTTACCAATGGTGGCTTCACCCTCTGCGACATTGCAACATTATTATTAAGATGTGTGATTGTGAAATTGACTGCCCCAGTACTCCGAAAGGGAAATTTTGGAGCTTCAAAAATTTGTTCTAAGCGGAAGCCATCGTTATCATTACTGCAAATAGTTTTTCAGCGAAAATCCCATCACTTCGGTAGTATCCTGAAAAATGCTTTAGGCTTGTGTGCTCAGATCTGGGTGCACGTTAAAGAACACCAGGTCGAAATTTCCGAAGCTCTTCCCTACGGCGTCTCACATAATCATATCGTGGTTTTGGCTCGTTAAAACCCCACAAATCAATCAGTATTCCGAAAATAATGGCGAAGTGATAGCGTGTGAAGGTAGTTTGCATTTAGGCGCCAATGTAGTGCTTCTGTTAGTTGTCCCATCGACACTATAATTACGGTCTCTATGGCAGGCGAATTAAGCTGCAGCATGAGGGTTGCCAAGACTGTGCAAGAAGCTGCTTCTGTTTCTTCCCCTTGCTACGCTTCGCGAGGTACCCTTCGTGGCCTGCCTTCTACCTTCTCGTTCACACGTGCTTAAAAGGAGGGGTGTGCTATAACACCGGCATGCTAATTAAGGAACTGTATTTCACGTACTAGAATATACCGGCACGCCAATTAAGATGCTCTATTTTACGTACCAGCACCGTGTTATAACCGAATGCAGAACCATGCATCGCCACAATCTCGCGCTGCCCCAGCCGCCTCAGCAAGGCATCGGTAGCCATTTTGTAAGCTCGCGCGCTGCCTTGTACTACATGCGGAAAACTCGTAACAGAGGTTGAAGATTTTATCGCGTGAAGCTTGTTCTCCTCAGAGCCACGAGATGAGGAGAAGAAGAAGAAGCTTGCGTACTTGCATGGGCATGGCGCCTTACAAGAATGCCGTTCCAGACCGGTGGCCCGACTACACCGACCATGGCGATGTGGTTCCCGGCACGCGATTCGTAGCCTTCAAGGCTCCGCTTCGCGTCGCCATATGCTCGGCGCTTCCAGACAACAAGCGGTTCACGCCAGAACGCCTGCTCGAGAAGGTACAGAGCCTGGGCCTGGTCATCGACCGGAAAAACAACGATCGCTACTACGACCCTCAGAGCATCGTCTCACGCGGCGTCGCCCACGCCAAAATCGTGTGCCCCGGCGCTCGCGTTCCCAGCACGAAAATCGTGAAGTCCTTCTCCGACATCGTCGGCACATTCGTCGGGCGACCAGAGAACGACGGCAAGCTCGTGGGGGTTCACTGCACGCACGGAGTTAACGGGACCGGATACGTGGTGTGCAGGTATATGGTCGACAAGCTTGGCATAGCGCCGGCACAGGCAATTAAAGACTTCCAGAAAGCCCGGGGCCACAATTTCGATAGGCAGGAGTACGTCAGCGACCTGCGAGGGAGAGTTCAGCAGTCGGCTACGTAGTGGAGATAGTTCTGCGAATGGACTGCAATACTCGGCAACGATGAGTGTCTTTTTGCTGAGAAACTAGCATTTTAAAAATTGATCCCTGTTACATAACGTACAAAACTCCCCCCCCTCCCCAGGATCATTGTAGGATTGCATGTTTCCTTAATGCTGACATTTGAATAAGAACCCTGAATATAATGGTACTAAATAAAAATAAACAAATCAAAAGTTGTCTTTAGTATCCACCTATAAATTCACATCAATGGGCTGCAATGTTTCTGCTGTCAAGTGACCTAATCTCCCAATAATGTACAGCTGTTGTTTGATTTTTAAGGTCGTTGTGCTATCGGCAGGTACAAGAAATATAGCTGTTGTAACAGTAAATTTTTCACTTTTAAGCACAAGCGTTTGGTTTGTTTTTAATAATTTAGCTACTAAGTACTGACTATTTTTTAACATTCAGTTCTTGCAGCATAGTAGTCTGAACACTCGTGTGTTATGCTAATTGCAGAAAGTATAACTAATCAGTATTTTAATTGCTTTGCTAAATTTGGTTTCAACCTACAGAAATATATTAGCTCTGCCTACAGCTAGTGCTAGAGACAGTGCTTGCTCATTTTCGTGATGTCAAGCACTACAACAGTGTCTAAAGTAGTTGACTTTCCCCATACCCAAGTTTGTGTCGCTGGTTTTACGTACGAAACGTGACCATCCAGGTAAATTTTGTTACGTTTTGGTGGTAACTTCTTACATTACTTGGGCAAAAGTACTTACAGTTCAAGGGAAAACTATGTAGCACGGCTGTCTTTTACAGCGAAAGGGCGGTCACATCTCGATTCTGTGGGTGGAGCTGCATTTTTTCTCGGGCTAAAATCCAGTTCAGCCATAAATTTCAGTGTCATTGTCATTAAAGAAACCTTTGTGCTTTCTCATGCCGACAATACTGGCTTCAAGTTCAGAAACGTGGGAAGCAACACAAAGTAGAAGCACAGTCTGGAAATTTGTCCTCGTCGTTGCTGACGAGGCACAGCCGCCACCTTGCAATGCTTAATAGAATAAAATAGGAAAAGCTTTTCAAATTTACTTGCAACTTCTGGTGCACCGACACTACAGAGTGCGAGTGCCGAGTGTTCATTCTTGTTGGTTACCCTATTCCACACATGCAAGAGAGTTATAAATTTTGTTGAAACGCTGCTTTAACACGAGGCATACGTATGTTCTGCAACTGTTATAGCTGTAACTGTGCAATTGTGAGCAAAATTATTGTTATGCTACATTTCATAAGTTCCACACATTCTGATTATGTGTAATGAACTTAATAGGGCACTTTGTGATTACAAGTTTCCCAGTGCCAAGAACAAGCGACATTAGACACATGTAATGATCTTCTCTAAGGCAGCATCGGTTGGCAGCATCGGCACTAGACTGGAAGAGCTTGGCCTCGGCATCGGAGCTTGCACACACTGTCATGAGTAGGAACTTGTTGAAAGGCTTTAAACAAAGCTTGTTCTGATTTGCTAGTTCGGTGCATCATGATCAATAGTGTCAACAGCGTGCACGACATCTGCATAAATACCCGAGCATAAATGCATCAAGCAAACGAAGTGATGCATTCACTTTGGAGTATGGCATGATCATCACAGTACACACAATGCACACATTGCACAGAATTCATAGTGGAGCACAATGAACTCTAGTATCAGAGCGTCAATTCCACTGAGCAGTGCCGTGCGACAACATGGCAGTTCCTGATGCTTGTACTATTTGCTGTTTAATAGAGAAAAAAAAAGGAGTTGGTAATGCAGTGGCGACATGATAGTAAAGTGTGCCTAATGTGACAGCCATGGTGGTAACAGCTTTGTATACACTGGCATAGCCTCTTTTCAGCACTGATTCCCCATTTTAAAAACAAACTGCAGCTTTAAAAAAAAGTTTGAAGAGCTTTTCCGACAACGTGAAGAACTGAAGGCCAGGCTGTCACAGGAGCAAGCCCTATCCAAAGACCTGGAACAGCTTCGGAAGAGAGTGGACCAGCACTTGTAAGCACTAGGGGGCTTGTTCTTATTTAGGGAGTGGCTGAAACATCAACTTAATAAAAGCTTGCTTCATTTTTATCCATGCTGCAAAGGATGGATGCAACCGTCGGGGACAAGCATATGACAGCTGCTGAAGAAGAATACAGGTTCAAGAAGTGGCAAAAGTTTGTGAGCAAGTACAATCTTGCAGTACGGAAGGCGGAGGTAAGTTGCACTTTCGTGTCACTGCAAATGACCTAGCCCCGATTTCTGGTGCGCTGGTCCTGGCTTTCTTTACGAGAGTCTGGCATGGCGTGCAAGCTCGTTATTTCTTGGCAATCATCCATTGTTGACTTTTCTAGGTAAACCGAAGCAAGAGACAGAAATTGGAGGAGTTAGCTCAAACTCTTTCACTTGTCAAGGTATGCACTGTTCCATGTTTTACAATCGAATCTGTTGCCGAGCACCACTTGCCTACCTTGCCAGTCACACTTTAATAAGCGATCTACTCAGTTAAAAGTAAAATCAAGCTTAAAGTGATAAATTGAAGACTAAGGTGTCAAAGGGTAACTTTTACCGAGAACATAATTCTCCCAAGCCCAAAGGTGACAAACATTAAGCTCTGGGAACATGAACCAGGTATTTATTTTCTGTACGTTTCACCGATTTACAGTTCCTCATTAACAGAACCTTTGGAAAAAGATATTTTGTTCTTTCTGGTGAGAGTTTCGCTGTCACGAATTTAAAAAAAATGTAGACATCAGCTGAAAGGTTATTTAAAGAAGTCGCTGATCTTGCTCTGTTGCTCTGCCCCGCAGCTTAACAAGCTCTGTACAGCTTTGTTGTCGTTGGCATGGGTGGCAAGAAAATTGTGAATGATATCTAAAGCATCCAAAACTTCACGCAAACTTACTTGCCGGGAGGCTTCAGCGCAATCGTGGAGAGATGTGCAGTAGTGAACAGGCAGCCAATGAAATGTCCATTGGAATGTGGCATGGCGTCACTTTCATGAATGTTGTCACTTCAAATGTCATGCGTCGTCACAGTTGCCAGCATGGGCATTAGCTAAAATTTCTCAGCAAGGGGAAGAGAGGGGAAGGGCCTTGTTGTTATCACCATCATCTCCCCGATGCTTGTTGGCAGAAACGTATGATCCAAACTTGTCGAATGAGCAGTGGTGCAATTTTCAAATTTCTGGGATCCCAGCTAGCTGATTAGTTTAGAAAAAAAAATGCCTGAAACTTTCATTAGTGCAGAAGTGATTTTTAAAATTTCTTTGCTGCCGAGAGGGGGAAAATGCATTGAGCTCTATGGATGTTTGCCAGAAATGCCATATTTCTTCAGTGCTGCGAGAATCAAATTTTTGAGGAATTCTATCATTGAAAGGTTCAATTGTATTTACATTTTAAACCTTTATTGATAAATGTTAGCAGGACCAAATAGTCTATTAGACTTAGAGGTTCTGAGTACCCCCAAAATACTAGTAAAAAAATTTGTTGGAGGAAAGAGGGATGTGTTCCGATCGATTTTTGCCTACGGAAGTTTTTTAAGTGTCCTGTGCAGCTCCGTGGCAGTAGCATGCATCTTTATCAGGTTAGTGTTCATCTTTCACTTGAACTAATACCTGGCACATTGTTTTACCAATATTTATCCCCACAACCCCATTAAATCGTGTGAAACATCCATAAAACTTTGTCGTTTCAATGTTATCAACCCACTAAGCCCTGTGAATGTGTGTCAAGTGGTTATAATTTGTTTGCTTAAAAATACCAGTCAAGTCTTATTAAGCCTGATTTCATCTGGTATCCAGATAGAATAACTGTGATTCATAAACATGAATCTTTTTCGAATAAGTTATGGCTATTTGGAAATATCAAGGGCACCACAATTAACACAAAATCTGTGCAACGGTGGCATAAGCTTTTTGAGTATATTGTAGGCACAAATCACAAGAGATTACGCAATACAGCGGCTTACTAATGTCCCTTTGTGCTTTTAATGCTGATGCTGGATGCACACTTGCCATTGATGATAAAAAAAGATGTTTCAAAGTTCAATTCACTTACTTCTCTCACTGTTCAACTCCTGTTTGATTCAGCCATGAAGATCACAATTCACACGCCCATATTTAAAGGTTCTTTACACTAAAATATCCACACTATGCGAAATGCTTAGATTGGCCTGTTAATGGTCTGAAGGAACTAGCTCAGTTTAATTTGTAAGAAGTTGGAGCTTTTTCGGGGTCCTTTCAAAGGATTACTGACACGACTATGAGACGTTGTAAAAGAGACGTTTTTCGTTTTATTGGCATGCAGTGTCAGCGCTATCCACCTACCGGAGTTGGACAACGCGCATAAAGTATTTAAATTAAATTCTAAAATTTTTGCCGCTGAGAAATAAAAAGCCAGCCCCAAGACATTATCTCAACGAGACAACACAGTTTCACTGAGACTTCTGCCTCCTGTGTGCAACCTAAATTATAGAAAGCACTGTTGGGGTCATGGGACGACAATTCACTCACTGTTGCTCACATGTATCATGAGCAGATGACTGATCTGCCTCAAGTTAAGCGGCGAGTTATTGTCTCCCTGTGATGTTGCACTGCGATGACATGTCAGTTAGAAGGCAGCCTCTTGATATCAAAACAATTAGTTTTTATTTAAGGTAACGGTATTACAAACATACTTGGCCCATTCCAAGGCACCATATTACTATATTTAGGGTTCTCAGTACCAGTGTTTTAATTTAGAGCGACAATCCGAAAATATTTAGAATTTGTCTCGGCACACCTTCAACTGGGGCATCAGTAATATTCTGCTGGGTATCATCAAGATTGCAGTGAATGCTTGAAACAACACATTTTGACACACAAACTTGCGACAGACTGAGCTGAATGCAAAATTTATACCACTATACAAACCTGCATGTATGGGCATAAAGCCAAGGAAGACTTCAAATAAGGTGGCAGTTGGCAGTGGCACCATTGCAACACCTGTTGCCTGCCTTTTCTTTCCCTTGGAATTTTGACTGCACTACTGTTTAAAAGGAGATGGGCACACAAAAGAAGGGCGGTGCCTGCATCTTATTCTTTCGGAAATAATTTTCGTCAGCCATGCAAGACCAGCTAGTGCGACATTTAACTGTTCTTTATATACCCCGTTTTCTCGCACATATCGTGTCCGTGCACATAATTTGCACCACCACCATTAAAGTTACAGAGAGAAAGAAAAAGACATGCATATAACCTATACACCCACTTTTTGAGCACATCTCTCTGTTTTCTTGATGCGGGTTATATGCGAGAAAGCATGCCGTGCTACTCACCGCATTGTTGCGATTTTTCCACAGAAACTCCACCGCCTTGAGCTACGGGAGAAAGAACTGGACAGCAAGCTGCCCGCCGCTGACCTGCCACTTGTTAGTCCAAGAACCTTTGTCATTTTTTTGTTGATTTTAGATGAAAAATTGTGTGCCAGGTTTGGGCACAATAATTATTTTCATATCTTAACCATTTGTTCAACTCGTAGGTTTTTGTTTTACCAGGACCAAGACGACGCACCTACAAGCAACCTTTGGCCAAATTTCAACGAACAGGCGGCCTGGGATTTCGCGAAATCAGTTCTTCCAGTGAGCTGCAATATTACAAAGCTCAAGCTTTCAGCTCAGCTATTTTGGTGTGGCAGCTGTGCAACGAGAATGTTGCCAGAGATTATTGCAAATTAAACTAAGCTACAGCTAACACAATCTTATTCACTAGTATTGTATATGCTCTTGAGACCATGGGTAGTCATAGTAAATGTAACCCTCCCCCCCTCTTTTGTTTGTTTTTGCAGGATAAGAATGCCCTCGGGAAGCTTGTCGAGCAAAAGAGAGCAGAGGTTCGAAAGTCTGAGGCGGCCCTGACGGACGAATTGATCAGACAAAGAAATGTAAGTAGAAGCTGATTAAACGCAACGCTAGTGCGCCGCATTGATTCATGCCATATTACTGCCCGAGAGAAACTAGCAGTGTTACCTAGACGCAAGCACAGTGGAGAGGGAAAAAACAACTTCGGTTCATGTGAATTTCATTCTGGAAGAGTAAAATGTCAAAAAAAAAAAAGGTTTTGTTTGCAGGAGCTATTTGCCATTGCCTGGTGCCTGCTCTTACAAAACACATTTAAAATATAAAATTTTCGTGTGGGATGGCCAAGATGTCTACTGCACTATTATCATATTGAACATTGTTTAAGTGAGCTACGTTGTAAACGCTGGAGAGCCGCAAGGGTACTTTCAATGTTACAGTGAAGTTTATTTCTAAAATCGATAAAATGTAGACACACTGGGACAAGAATACAGATGGAGATGGGGTGGCATGAGTACTTTACATGTGATGCATGAAAAATGAGATAAAATAAATTTGAGAATTTAAAACTATTCTTAAAAGAACATTGTGACCTTAAAAGAAAGAAAAATATATTTACATTGCATCACTCAATGCAACACTCATCTGTAGTAAGCCCCTGTCGTATTCTGAGTAGACTGTGTGCCAATGCACCTCAGGAAAATGTCTATTGACGATGAACACTGAAGGATGAGTTTATCGCTCCACTCTCTGAGTTCGGCAACGGCCGAACTCTGCTGCCGACTCCTGGTCGAGGACCAGCCCTTTTCGAGGAGCTTGCAGGACAGGTAGTGGAGCCAGAGTGCATTCGTGTATGGCTTGAAGCTTTTCCAGTCATTCCTGCGAGTCAAAAAGTCGAAGTAATGCATGTAATACAAACGTACAGTTTTCCACGTTTAGCTCCCGTGCTAGTACACTGCACTTACCCTCTGTTGTTGATACATTTGGCTGCTAAACTTAAGGTATTGGGTTCGAGCTAGTTGGTACTGATCCAAAACTTGTGTAAGCGCTAAAGGCACGTACGTAAGACGAGCGAAGAACACAGGCCTAGTGCTGCTTTGAACTGAAATTTTACTGGAAGGGAACATTTTATTGGAAAGAAACATTGGCGTTCCCTTCTAATAAAATTTCAGTTGGAAGCAGTGTTTGTCCCGTGTTCTTCACTCGTCTTACTTACGTGCCTTTAGCGCTTACATCAGCTATACACTTAAAGTGGTGACAAATACACAGTGAGGTGAAGTAAACATCAGGAATGTATTGAAACAAAAAAACTTTCTCCTGCATGCTTTTTTATGCCCATAAGGTCAGTACTCTGTGATGCTATGAAGGTATCCGAATGTGAAGTAAATTGTTTCTTAACTGGAGATGCATCTCTAACTGGCTCGAGTGCCGCACCAGAATGCACAGCGGTTTACAATAGATATAGTAGCCCCGCTACGGTGGTCTAGAGGCTAAGGTACTCTGCTGCTGACCTGCCGGTCGTGGGATCGAATCCAGGCTGCAGCGGCTGCATTTCCGATGAAGGCGAAAATGCTGTAGGCCTGTGTGCTCAGATTTGGGTACACATAAAACAACCCCAGGTGGTCAAAATTTTTTTAGTCCTCCACTACGGCTCTTCTCATAATCATACGGTGGTTTTGGGACGTTAATCCCCACATATCTATCAAATCAACTAGATACAGTACTACCGAGTTTTGTCGTACCACTGAGGGCTGGGCTTGCATTGATTTATCGTAATTTATGAACATTTATAATGTGCGTGACACAGTCAATAATGCCTGTGCTCGTTAGCCATGCAGAGCGATGGACTCACTGATTGTGCTCCTTCATGCGCCTGTAGATGTCGAACTGGTAGTCGCCAACACCGCTGAAAAGCTCATCCTCTTGGGATACATCAGTAAAGATGACTGCTCCTCCTGGGATCAGTGGAAAGAAAAGTACCATGATGACACCATATCGCTGCAAAGCATTAATTTCATTAAAGGGGCACAATGGCAAACAACACTTTGCATCCATGTAAGCGCTTGAGAATGTCTAGAATGTCAGTACTATACAGAAGCACCTCAGTAATAGAGCAATTATGGTAAATGTTGAACAGTATTTGTGGCACCTGCGAGACATTTTGGAACCCAAGCCCAACGATGCAGTGGGGCCTCAGCACAATAAATCACATGTGCTCACAATTACATATCATAGCGAGACAGAATAAAATGAAAATGTTAGCATTTCAGTCTGATTTATGCAAAAAAAAAAGGAACTTGACGGTACCCTTAAGAAAGATGCACACTCCATTTTCCCAGGGCAGTGCTTCGCAGCGCTTGTTGTCAGGCAATGTGGGCATGGCGAAGGCTATGTCAGAAAGTTGTTCTAGGAAGCTGGCGGCTTGAGTTGCACTAATGGGATGTAGATCTCTGTAAGCCCGAGTTTCCTTCGCACGAAACAAGCACTACGACGGTTCTGGTATGCTATTTCATAATCCACATGACCTCTTTAGCATTTATTTGTCTTTAGTGTCTCTTTATAGAAAGAACAGACATGGGGGAAAAAAGACAGGCATGGGTCTCGTCACCTTGGCTTGAAGCAGAACGCCCAATGTCATGCTTACATAGCCTTGATGCAATGAAGGGCAACTTAAAAGAACTGGCTCCATTGTGTCAGTGGTCACGATTATTGAGTGAGATTGCATTTGTTTGCTGGTGCATGAGTAAAACCGTGTACACCGAATACATATTCAAAGGGCTGATAACGAACCTTGCTTTGTGTACATGTCTTGTAGTACTACATTGCTGCTACTATATCGGTACTCTGCCCCTCAGGCGAAATTGACTTCATTTGGGTGTTTGCAATGTTTGCTCATTATTTTGTAGAACAATACTGTTTGGTTTTTCTAACTCTTTAAGGCTTTAGTGATAGCGAATGAGTGACTTAATATTAAACACTTTCTTGCTGTTTTTCCACTACAGCTACCATTACCAGAACATTAGTACAAAAACCTGTATATTACAAGATCGCGAGCAGCGCATCGCAGCTGTCCAGGAGCATCGGGTTCGGGACAGATGCCCGTTGTGTAAAACTATCACAAGTACTTGATTAAAATTTCCATTTTGTGTTGCAGTGAGGTACTCAATGTGTCTTTCTTCAGCTTAGTGCATTTGGCTAACTAGTGTACCTTTTCTTCTTTTTTGTTTTTGCATGTTTAGTACAATCCACTGTTAATGAGAACACTTGAATGAGCATCTTTTTATATTGATGGCCCCTAACTTCAAGTGGATGTAGAAACTTCAAGTGAATGTAGAAAATAATGAGTTCATTCACAGCCCTAGTCTGTTTACAAAAGGGTCAAAGCTGTCAACCACCAGCAGCCTTACAGAAATCTGAGCAACTATGCTCTTGCAAGAGAACAAAAACCACACACACCCTCCACACAAGTGTTCCCTTTAAAGGGGTACTGACAAAAGCTTTGACCTAGCGTTTTTCTGCTGCAATGTGTTGCTGGGGGCCTGTTAGTCTTAATTCTTTATTTCTTCATTCAAGAGTTACCCCGCATTGCAGCAGGGGGGTTTACAACAGAGATACAAATATGTCTTCATTTACACAACATACTTGTTCTTCAGAGAGCTTGTTCCATTCGGCTACACACTTTGGAAAAAAAAGAATTCGCAAATGTGCACGTCCTTGGCCGGTTTACACAGACTTTGTGTTTGTGACCAGTACGCATAGAAACATAAAAAGGTGTATTTAAATAATTATCTTTTTGAAACAACAGTTTTAGCCTTAACTTCAGTCATCGTGAAGACAATTCCCAATTCAATTCTTTTTTTCATCATTGTGACACTGTCCGTTCTATGGTACCTGCTCAGTACGTACCTGGCTGCTCTGCCTGTTTTGAATACCTTCTATTTGAGAAATGAGAGTGGCTTCCGATGGATCCCATAGTGGGCAGGTGTACTCCAGTATTGGTCTAACACATGTTGTAAACACATTCCGTTTTAATTCAACTTCGCGACATCTTGGGTTTCGTTGAACAAAGTTCAGCGCCCGTCAAGCCTTACCCCAACTGTTTCACTATGTGTGCTTTCCATGAGCAGTCAGTAGAAAACACGATGCCTAGGTAATTAGAGACATTAACTGTGGTAAAGAACTCCTTATTTATAGAATAGTTATTTATCAGTGGTTTTTTTATTTTTAATAAAACACACATGGATGCATGTTTTTGCCTTTAAACACAGGTTCCACTGTTTACACCAATCATATATTCTGTTCCAAGTCTCCCTGCAATGCTGCCGCATCTTAATCGCAAGATATACCTCAGTACATCACGCGGTCATCTGCAACAGTCGCAAGGAGAACATAATACCCAAATTTTATATCATTTATGTATATAAAAAATAATATAGCTCCCAATACAAAGCCCTGAGGGACTCCTGAGGCGACGTTGACGTAACTAGATTTTTTGCCAATAATAACAACACACTGGCTGCGCTCGGATAAGAAATTTTGAATCCATTTGATAACATCTCTATGTATACCTATTTGCCGTAGTTTGTAAATAAGAAGTGACTGCGTAACCGTGTGAAAGCTTTTCGAAAATCTAAAAACAAACAATCTATCTGGCCTTCAGCATCAATTTCACTCCATAAATCGTAATAGAATTCTACAAGTTGTGTAGTGCAGGACAAGCCCTTGCAGAAACCATGCTGTACTGTAGTTAGGATATTGTTCTCGGTGAGGTGACTCATGACGGCTGAGTAAATCATGTTGTTACGTGAAGGTACACGCGAAACTAGGCGTTTGAAGATATATTTACACAGCGCCAACGTGCAAGTCAAGATGGAAAACAAGTGCTGTGCCCTACACCAAGATCACGTCGTCTTTCTCCGCGTCTATCTAACCGCTTTAGTGGGACATTGTCTCATAACATGACCACCGGGTGCTGAAGCACCATCTCGGTGCTTTCTATGATGTTGCCGAGTGGTAAAGCTTAAGGCGAGATACATGAACAATGTCTGTAGACAGTGAAGGGGAGGAGGAGGAAGACTCGAGCGGGGCTATCTCGTAGGTCACATATGTCACCTGGCGCAATACGCGGTAAGGTCCCGAATAGCGGGAAAGCAGTTTTTCGGAAAGTCCAACGCGCCTAGTCAGAGTCCACAATAGCACAAGAGAACCCGGAATAAAGGAAACTTGGCAATGATGGGAGTTGTAGCGCTGCCGGTGCTGATCTTGTGATGCTAAGAGGCGCTGACGGGCAACTTCTCGTGCTTTTCGAGCTCTGGTGATTTCTCCGCGCCTATCTAACCGCTTTTGTGGGACATTGTCTTATAACAATATGTTCCGTTGATTTGCATACAATACATGTCAGTGAGGCGGGCTTATAATTCTGGACATCTATTTTCGAACCCCCTTTATGAATTGGCATAACGTGGGCTATCTTCCAGTCATAAGGCAATTCACAAGCACGAAGCGACTGCGTAAAGGTAACGAAAAGGTAAAGGGAGGCGGTCGCAGCGCAGTGCTTTAACACGCGAGGTGAAATACCATCAGGGCCAACTGCCTTGGTTTCATCCAATTGCTCCAATAACTTTTTGATACAGGACACGCTGAGTTCCCCCTGCGTCATAGGCGGCACATTGCTAGCAGCTGTTGTTAGAGTGTCTGGTTTCGCTGGAAGAAATACTGAATCAAAAAAGTCATTTAGATATGTTGCCTGTTTTTTGTCATTCGTGATGATTTGGTTATCGCAAATGATTTCTGGAATGCCCATATCACTTAATATGCACCCATTTAAATACTTCCAAAAAACCTCTGGATTGGTTTTCAACTTTTTAATAAGTCCCTTGAAATAATTTTCATTTGTGATCTTAGTAGTGAGCTTGTAATCAAGCGTTATTTGTGCCAATCTCTCATAATGAGCCTTGCTCTTTGTTTTCTTAGACTTCACAAAAATCAATTTTCTTGTATTATTTGATAATGGATGATGTTACCCAAGGTTTTTTTTCGTTTTTTAAGCTTTGAAAAATGTACGTGCGGTATATGTTCGTTCACAAGCTCACCCAATTTCACTTTAAACGTATTCCACAGTTCATGAATGTTACAATCATCCGCTAAGCATTCAAACGTTGGTAGGTATTGAAGCAGTTTTTGGTCATAATACGACGCTATGTTTACTGTAGCCCACGACAGATAATTAATTAGAGGCTCTTCATTATCGATCAGTTTCGGTTTGAGAGAGAGCTCCAAAATGATGATGATGATAGGTGGCAGTTCCCTTTGAATCGGGTGGTCACAGATAGTGTGATTTAGCCGGCAAAAAAAAAGGAAAAAAAAAAACGAGATATAGGAAGTCTCAGAACAGACTGCGGGGCGCACACTTGTCACATAAGTCTTTTTGCACTCTAGAAGTGCCGTGCCTGTCCTGTCATTCCTTATTGCACCGCAGCCCTCCACCACATTTGTAGATGAGCTTTTGTTGTCGACACGGCAGTGGCGTTGTGATCTTCTGCTGCAAATCCGAGCGCTTGTGGAAGAGTGGTGCCCTCTGCTGGCTGTCGAGAAAGACGGGCACAATCCAGAATTAGGTGTTCAGCCGTCTCGCTCATTTCAGCGCAGCAGCGACAGATGGCAGCTTGGACCTGCGAGCCCTGATCGAAGTGACGGCGGTAGGTGAGCGCACGCAACGTTCCTGCACGCGCTTCAACCTGCCTCACTGTTGTCGTAGAGTTTTTCCCTGCCTGGTTCAGCATGCTATGGTTCAGCCTTGTGTTAACCATACATCCACAGGGTGGACTTGAGCGCACTCCTGATCGCAATTGGCAGCTTTCCACCTCTTGAACTTGAGTGCGCACCGGTGTGAGGCACTTGGGCGAGCCACTGTCCGTTTCGCCGCAGAAGCCAAATTTTCCGCGCAGCCGGTGAACTCTATTCGACCACTGGGTCTTAATACCTTTGAGTGCGAGGTACCGAAAGATGCGCCTCACCCACCACGAGTCGCTCAGACGCCGGAGGGGGGCCTCAAACGCTATTTTGCTGCACGCCTCCCTGACTTCAAACAATGACCAGCCGATATCTCCCTGGACTGCCTCCGTGACCACTCTTCCATGACAGCCGAGGGCCATCCGGCCCACCTCTTTCTGTCCATGCTTTAGCCATTCGCGGGTGCTCGTCAATAAACACAGGACAGCGTTCGCAAACGTCAGGCAAGGCACATGTACCGCCTTCCATAGCTCGCGTACAATCGCATACCGATTGAAACCCCATAGGCAGCACTTCCGTAGGGTGCCGATCGCTCTTTGTGACGACTGCCTCATCTTGGCCTCGTGGACGGCGTAGCACTTTCCATTGCAAAGTGTCACTCCGACGTATCGGTACTCGGTGCTGCAAGGGATCAGCTTGCCGTTTGGTAGCACCAGCTCGCGTACGTTCGCTGGCCCAGAAAAACGCAGCACCACCGAATTTTTCACGTTGGAACGTCAGTTTCAGTGACACCAGGTGGTTGGCGGATATGTCTATGAGGTTCTGTAGCTGACCGGTGTTTTCCGCTAAGAGCACTAGGTCATCCGCGAAGGCCAGTCCCGGTATTGTCTTGACCTGTGGCGACCCGGCATACTAGAACCGTAGCGCAAACCCAAGGCCCGATTCAATGAGGCCCTGCTGTAGCCCCGCAGTACAGTAGCGGGGAGAGCGGACACCCTTGTTTCAAACCTCGGCGAACCGACACTGGCTCTGTACTGGTCTGACCAAAAATCGCAATCACTATGCTGTTGTTGTAGAGACGCTGGAGGAGGTCGATCCACGTTGACGGCATGTTGATATTCTGTATGTGGCTGAGCAGTAGATCGTGTGGAACGCTATCGTTTGCTTTCGCCACATCCAAAAAGCAGGCCACCAGACCCCGAGACTCCTTTCTTGCAATCTCAATGAACTGTGTGAGGACAAACAGGTTGTCGTCCAGGCGGCGTCGTTCCCTGAAGCCGTTTTGTAGCTCAAAAAGGAGCCCATTCGCCTCTACCCATCCCTTCATCCAGCGTTTCAGCACCTAGGCAAATACCCTGTACATAATAATGCTGGTTAATGTGATGGGTCTGTGGTCGCTGAGAAAGCTGGCATCTCCTCCTGGTTTCGGCACCAGACACACACGACTTTGTAGCCAGTCTGCTGGTATCGGGTCCGCTTGAATGATGCCTGTGTAGATCGTCGCTAGGTGTTCTCAGACTCGTTCACCAAGGCACTTCACGAGCCCTACCGTAATGCCATCCAAGCCCTTTGCTGTCTTGGAGCTAATTTTGGAAACAGCGCGATTGATGGCCAGTCGTGTCACTTTCCATAGGCTGTCTTTGGGGTTGGCGGTCCTGCATGTTGTGGGAGAAGTGGGCGAGTCATGGGGCCGAGTGCTACCGTATATCCCTCGAACGTGGACGGTGAGATGACGCGCAATATCCTCTATTTTTTCTCTTGTGTTCTCGTCCCAAAGTTCACGCATGGGCGCTTTGCGGTCGAGCGATGCCATGCATCACCAGAACTTGCCCATGCCATTTCTCCCGACTGTCATCAGCGACTGCAGAATTCGTTGATTGCTCACCGTGATTTTTCGCTGAACAATCTGTTGCATCTCCCTTTTGCAGTTGATGTAATAGACCCAGCTCTGTTAAGTTTCTGTGGGACCGAGGAATTTGACAGCTCACCGGTGAGTTCTGTTTGCAGCCCGTCGTGCTTCAAGAGCCCTCTTCACTTCATTGTCCCACCAGGTCTTGTGCCGTCGCCCTTTCCCACTTTAGGGAGGACTTCATGCTTTTGCTTGATGCGACAGAGGTTCGAGATATATTCGTCATACGTGACCAGAGACGAATGGACTGCTTTTTTCAAATTGTTGCACAACAGCCTTGTACGCAGTCGTCGGTAGATATTTTCGGGTGTTCTCGACTGGCGCTGTATGGCTACATTGTCGGAATGCAGACATTGAGAACGATATCTTTAGGCGATTATGGTCGCTCCTAAGCCTGTGGTCGCCAGCCTCGTCGACGTGTATCTGAGATGTATGCACGGATAGTTTACGTGACATCAGGACATAGTCGATGGTAGACTTGCTGTTCCTCGTGCACCATGTAAAAACATCTCAGTCACTGCGCAAGTTGGCCACCTTGAGGGATAAACCTTCGTTCAATTGTAGCATGAGTGACCCCTTCGCGTCCTGGTGTCTATTGAGAGACTATATGTGACCATTGAAGTCCCCCAACAGGAGCACCTCTCTCCCCGTTCCCCAGCGTGCCACATCGTCTCTGATGCACTCTAATATTTGACAATTGGTGTCATCCAGTCTTTGAGTCACACATAAGTAGACAACCCCAACAAGAACGAGGATGTTCAGGATTTCACCGGAGATCCACTTGTGTTCTTAGCAGTTCCCTGGTAGCCGTGTCCATGTCAAACAGCTTTACCATAGCACACCCACACTTCCCCTTTTCGATCTCCGACAGATCGGTTATTGCCAGCCCATTGCTAGTCGAGGTGTGTAGGCGGCTCTTCCAGGTCCCGGAGATGGGTTTCTGCAACTGCAAACAGGCTAATGTCCTCGGCTGTTATAGTCCTGTACAGCTCTTCTCATTTTCGGGGCTTCCTTGCCCCATGGAGGTTGGGGAACCCCCTGTTGGCTCCAGGTACCCGCGGGCGGCAGTGAGGGCGGTGTTTGCGCCTCAATGGGGCATCTGCGTGGCAAGCATCAGGTGGTGCTCGACCAGCTCCCCGACTGAGTGGTACATGGTGGGTGGGACAAGTTGGGTGCCCTATGAAAGTACCACTGAAGGGTGTATCCAGGGTGGCGGGGCTGTCATCTCTTGTTGTGGCGGTGATGGTGGTAGTGCAACTGTCGCAACCTAGCGTGTGCTGGGTGCAACTGTTGCCACGTAGCGTGTGCAGCTCTTGACAACGTCAGCACGCAGAACTGTGACAGACTTCCGCATGGTCCGCATCAAGAATTATTTTATAATAAGAAACGGGACTGCAATGTCACCAAACAAAACTTTCTAAGCGTGCGCCATGGCCACGCACTTGCAACCAGCCGCCGAGAAATATAAGCTGCGGGAAGAAATGCGGCAAAAGAAAAATGGCGGCTATGACCTCATCAGAACTTGTTTTGTTAACTGCAGCGTGGTGACGGGAGGGAAGTAGGGGTTCCCCAAAGGGTCCTCTTCGAGGGTGTCAATGTCACAATTGAGTCGAGGGCTCACAAACTTGATAATTCTTTTAAAATACCTTCCCAGCTACATTCGCTGTTGATATTTTACAGACGATACACGAATGTTCCTGGGAACCGACCCCACAGGTTATCTCGACAGCTAATTTTTGTGACAGTGCCCCTTTAATAGTGCACCTATCTGTACATTCTAACTTTTTTGGAGCCAAAAAAAAATCAACAAAAACTCGCCCTTTCACTAAACGTCTTCACATTATAAAACGCGTCATGTGTAGTACATGGTCAAATGCAATACCCTCATGCGCATGGGAAACAACACTTAGTTTTGCCATTAGTGAGCACTGGGAGGGCCAAATGTGGTCGTTGTGCATGACAAAATGTTTTTAACCAATGTTACGAGCTTTGGTAGCTTTCTAGGAAATTCTGGGTTTTGTATGTGACATAACCCTATGTTAACGTGATAGCATTTACGAGCTCGTTTTGCAGAAATTCAGGCATCAGTGTTGGCCCGGGCATTGTTGGGTGTGAGCAGAAGTACATTTTGTGTGTGACCAAAAAATCAAGAAAGGTGCAAATAAAATTACTAAAAATTTTTGGGTCCGAGCGAGGATTCAACACAGGCCATTTGCGAAGCAAGCCAGTGTTTTATCACACAGTCACATGCCTGCTTGGATATAGTTAAAATAACTTCATGTGAAAAATTTTATAGTCAAAATTCCTTCCTCTTCTTGGAAATGCAGTAACCTTCATGCTTTACAAACACATGTGTCCTGTATACAGGCTTCACACTACATGTAAAATTCCAGTAATATTGTGTGCTACAAGCGTTTGAGCCGGCCACACACGGTTTAAAGCATGCTACCCATTACACAGAATGCAGCAACTTTTGCAAAAGCTTCACTAGAACTAGCCGCTCTCTACTTTACCGATTACATTGTAGTAATCCACAATTTAAACATCTTGAGCGAGATCATATAAAAAGTATACACTAAGTGGTCAAAGTACACACTAAGGACAGGCGTTCAACTCTTAAAGGCAAAGCTTAAGGGTCCCCCAATTTATTTGCATCTTTAATAAACATGCTTTTTATTAGCAATCCTTGTGTCTTTCACTGGCTTCTCCAGTGTTGGTCCAGCCAGTTTATGATTTCGAGCAGGTTTGGAGCAGGAAAAACTGGATTCAGGATCACTTGGAGCACAACATGTCAAAATTTTCAGTGATTATTCCTATTAGTGTGCATACCGAAAATCCTGCTGCAATGTAAATAAGGAGACAAGGCCAACGTCCAGAGAGTAGCCATTAATCACGAAAGAGTGTCATATTTTGGCTTCACTGCACAGCACAAGATGTGCATTGAATTGAAGCGCTGGTTACGAGGTAAGCATGGCAGTTACGGTGTTTACGAATGACAGGTGTCGTAAGGTCAGTTCAAAAATAAAAATAAAATCCTAACCAGAAAATCAGCAGTCATACAATCAAAGAAAGATGACAGAGAAAATTTGTTACCGATTAGAACATGCTGTTTCAAATTGCATGCATAGATAGTGCTTGCAATATTCACTCAAACTCACTAAAGATGTTGCTCTATTATACTCAATAATTTTCGGAGGCCTGAGCACCAAGTGAAATTCTCCTTTCACTTTTAACAATGTTTGGTTGAGCACTTCTGGTTTTCCAAATAGTTAGAAAAGGTCTCCTAAATTTAATACTGGTACAACATGAACTCGTACAAAGAAAGCGAGATCAGCGATCAAATGAAGTCCCCATGCTTCTCACACGGTTGCGGAGTAACTCATAGAGAACTGACTGGTTATGTGGGAGGAATGCCATTGGAATTGTTTTTATGGGGGAGGAGAGGTCAGTCAGTCAATAAACTTTAGTCGGGTCCTAAGGAACTACAGAGTCATAGTTGCCGGCCGCGCCCACGTTGGGGCTAGAAGACTATGGTCTTCCACCTGTTCGCAGGCCCTTTGGACAACGCTTAGTTGTTCATGGAAATAGCCGCTTTTAAGAGCTTTCTCCCACTCCACTTGTTTATCAAAAGAGGCATTTTGTAATGCCGAACATTGCCAGTGAGCTAACGAGCAATACAGGAGGGTTGAATGGCCGAATCTTTCCCTGCAATCACCACTCCTTGGGTCTGCCGTTGACAGTGGTCTCACAAGACCGGTTCTAGGAAGGGTGCTTTAGGGTTCAGCAAGTGCTCAAGACTAATGCGACTAAATCCAGTGTGTTTCCTCAATTTATAGTTTTGCATTGCAGCTTGGATGTAACGGAGCAAGAAATTCCTGCAACAAGCTGCTCAGTATTCGTCAATGGGAACCACGCTGAGCATGCTTGTAAAAGTAGTTTTCAACGAGCAAAAGGTAATCAGTAGAAAAGGTTTGCAAGCTCTGCTTATTTTTTTCTTTCGGGAATACGATGTCACCAGACTATTGTTTTAATGGAGTTTAGAACATATGAGAGCACTTGTTCTTTATTGCGGCTAACTATGCAGCTCAGTTTCTACGTGTGCTAACTTGCCACCGTGTTATGTCACTTTTGCAAACAAAACGCGTAGCGAGCACTTGAAGGCACGTTGGACTTACAGCATATAAGCCAGTACAACAAGCTTTTAAACTAAAAAAGATATATATGAATCGATGTGGGGGTAATATGTTCAATATTTTAGCCTTAAAATGGGGCTTTGCAGCAATGCAGATTGCTTCTGAATAGGCATGTTCGCAGCACCTCACCCTTTACTTCAGCTTCAGCGTGCTGACTAATATAACCTATTTGTTCATTTCGAATAATTTGAAACTTCCAGTTATTTAAATTCGAATGGAAGTAATTTTGCATACTGTAATACTCTTTAGAATATTCGCACAAGATTACTTATAAGGTCCGGAAGTGTGCCATTAATGCTAATAAATAATTTGTAAAGCCACTTCATAAGACTGCTGTGCCCTAGCTATTTTTTCTTGACTTTTTTTTTTTCACCGATTAACACTCCTTTTGGGTCTTGTAATTTTGAGTCATAGAAATCATTTTTTTTTTTCATTACGGGCGACTTGTCTCATGACAAAAGCCAATTGGCTAGTGGGGCCTAATATACCTATGCGACACTTGGTTATTGCAATGTGGTTGCTGCAGTGATAATTTGCTCCTGCAGCTATTTGCTTGGCAGCAGAAAACTGCAACAACTTATCCACTGAGGCAAACAATGCTTGCAAACGTTTCACACTTACCTTTGCGTAGTCTGGACAATGTGTAGTCTATCACCGAGACAAAAACACCGTTCGTGTCCAGAATGAAGCGGCCTTGAGGCAGGCGGCAGTGAATGTAACGTTTCTCTGCTGGTGCGACCAAAATGTTTCCCCAGTGGAGGTCGCGGTGCTCAAACTCTAGAGCAGTCTCGGCGACAGCCAAAGCACAGGCAACTTGGAGAAAGATACTTTTGGCTTCGGTTGCAGAGTTTATCTAGAAAGGTAACGATGCAGATATGTGGAGCCACTAAAGAGCACCAAAAAGGGCTGCTACAAAAAAAAATAAATAAAAGAAGAAAAAAAGACTCTTAATGCACAATTATTGATTTGTGCAAAGTAAAACTTTACAGTTCACAGTATTATTTCTGCAGTCAAAAATGTCTAGAACTATTATTCATTTTATTTGCTGTTTAAGAGTGCGGCAGCCTTGTATAACGAAAATGACTGACCTCATAATCTTCCAAGGATATTCCGCCATCAGAAAACTGAAACATGAAATACTTTTGGCCTGCCTTGAAGCAGTCTGTAAGGAGAATAAACAAAAAATAGTACATATCTTTGTGTTTTTACGCTCACTCAATGGCATAACTCTGAGGGACACATTGATTACACCTTGTAGACAAGTCATGCATGCAATGATCTTGCTACAATGATCTTGCATGCAATGAAGTGGATGAACGTCGGAGGCATCACACTCCTGCATATTCACAACCAATACAGCTGCTTTCACATACTCAATAATGAAAGTTCATTGGTCTTTCTACACAACTAGAAGTGGTAGTAGGTGGGGTTTGTGCATATAAACACAATGCTTGACACTTGCACATATAGGCCTCTCAAAAAATGTGATTGTTTGTACTTCCCAGTCAAAATATGCAGAAATGTTTCTTTGGGTTGCATCGAGCTACATGGACACCATTTGATGAGCAGTTGTACTATGCAAATGCTTTTTCTACAAATTCCTTGACATTCTTGGAAATGTGCTGTGATTCACATGTTCCCCTACCCTTACTGCTCCAACACGAGCCCACATAACATACCATCCAATGCCTGTGCAACAACACAATTATATGTAACCAGTGAAAGAAAGTTTTTTTTTGCTCTGGAAATCATTTAGCATTCCTTTAGGCACACTACTAGACAAGAAGTACAGGAACAATATAGTGAAGTTTTTGCATAAGAAAAGATTTAAAAGCTTGGACGTTAGACGCTTTACCTGGCCTATCATTCTCGCTTGTCCTTTCGGAATCGAACACGTCCCACTGCTTCAGGAGGGCTGGGGGATACTTGCCTTGAACGTAGTGCAACCTGTAAGTGGGACCATTTGCTAAGTTGAAACTTCCCCTGCACAAACTGCTTCGTCAGGAAGCATTAGGTGGCATCGATTTTGTATGACAACAGTCATACCAGGGGATATATTAGTGCCCCCATCAAACAGTTCTATGTCCCTATGGTTATTACTATAATCAAAAGTATAGCAGTGTACCGTGGGCACATCAGACTTGTGTGAACTGCTTCTTTTGATAGAATGAAAGCTCATTCTCAACTTCGGAATGAAAAAGTGAGAGAGAGAGAAAAACAAATCAAGGAATGTGATGCCACAAAACCTTGGAAGTACTTATATTTTAGGTGTTTCATTGAGGTTCACCTAATCTTTTTTGCTGCCACTGAAGAACGTAGCTGCAGCAGTTAATTATCATATACCAGATTTTACGGGAAAAAATACTTCACGACGTGAACTGATGATGAGTACTATATTCATCAGCTTGCTTCCTGTGCAGTTTTTTTATACATTAGATTAGTTGCACTTTATCAGTGTCAGACAGAGGACTGATGGCAGAAAAGCAGGCAGAAAGATCAAAACAAAGCATGAAAACCAATGTTACTCTACCCTAAAATGCAAATTTTATTTACAAGGCCTTTTTTTAGAAAAAAATATTCACTTCAGGTAAGCAAGGCACTAAGTCCAATTAAAAGTTAAGGCTCGCAGGTCAATGTTTCATTGTAACAGGGATGTTCATAGTATCTATGTATTCATTTATTTAGCAATACATGCATAGTTTTGTTTGTTTATATTGGTTGCACTTTCATCAATACAGACTTAAAATGAAAACAGAAAATGGATGCCAGTATAGATATCAACTGCAGTAAAACCTTCTTAATTAAAAGACAGTGGTGCTGTCAGAAGTTTTCAAGTTAGGTGAGTTTTCTAATTATTAAAACATTTAAAAATTGGGCTGCAAGGAACTTGGAATTATCCAAAGTAATCAGGGCTGACCGCTTGCTGTGCCGGCTAGTTTGCTGCTATAAGGGTTGTGTTTTGCGCAATACCTGGTCCCAATTTTGCTGCAAACACGGAGGAATGACAGGCATTGCTAGCAATTGAAAAAAATAATAATACTAAAACAAAAACGCTACCAGAATTAAGTAAAGTGCACGCCTGCGGAAAACAAGATGTCTTCACTGCAGCACAGTAGTGACACGCGGGCAGTATGCCGCCTGCTCCTCTCTGTGTCAGCACGTCATGATGCGACCATTCGCTCATTCTTTCTGTTAAAATTAAGAATTTAATCATGGCCAGTATGACGAAATTCGTGATGTGTTTAGGATTGAAAACATGATCATTCAAGCTTTCGAACTTCTGCCAAACTGTCCTTTAGTAATTTCTTTATAAACATTCCTAGAAATAAAGGGTAAATCATGACGCGCTGTTGTTGTGAGAAGCATTACCACTGTGCTGAAGTTAAGCACATCTTGTTTTTCCCAGGCACACATATCAATTGACCAAAAGACCTTTTTTTTTTGCGCTGGAAGTAGTGAGGCTGGGGTGCTTCATCTGCCGCTTATCAGTATCACTATGTTGCATTGCCCTGTGGCTCTTAAGAGCTGTCATTCCCGCGGACTTGGGGTGAAATCAGGTTCGGGAATCAGCACATGGCACCCAAAGTTTTCAAATCAACCGGACCAGTGGCTGACCGCTGCTTCAAGTTATCCGCTGAGATTTGCATTGCAAAATACAGGACTGCATAAGTATTTCAAATTACGTGGGATTTCGAAATAACCCAGTTCAGATTATTGAGGTTTCACTGTAGTATATAGTACAAGCACAAAGAAAGGCAGTTGTGTATCCACATGACTTGAATTTACCTTTTTACTTCAATGAAATTCGGACAGCTAGTGGCTTGTTCCACTTTGGAAAGGGCACTCAACTCTCTGTAAGAAAAGGAGGGAAGGGAGTCACGACGGTGCTTTGTTTTAAAATACATTCGAGAAAAATGCCAAAAGTTGTAGCAATTCTGTTCTCAGACACATTAGGAGGTGTACAGTGAAGCACAAAAGTTTACAACTTGCTGAAAGGAAAGTCCGGACAATATCTCGTAAGCACCGTGCATCACCTTAATTAGAGGGACACTAAAGTAAAAGAAAAAAAATGGTTTAGATTGATGAATTGTGCTCTGAGATCTCTAATGTCACTATTTTCAATGTCGTAGGTTTATTATTAAAGGAGAAAATCAGTCATTGTTTCATTTTTTAAACTTCGCACCAAAATCTCCATGCGTGACGTCACAAACTTCAAAGTGTATTTCTCGTATTTCGGTGACACTGGCTCAACGAAATTTTCTGAATTTCGATACGCTAAATCCATGGCCCCTGAGAGATCAATGCACTTCAATTTCACTGATTAGGTACAACACGGGACCTAGTAGATGCCATTAAAATCTATGACATCAAGGTGGTGCTGCGACCTGCATTTTCTTTTTGCGCTTCTTCTTGCTTACCAAGCATCTCGAGGGAAGCGTGGTGATCTGGAATTGTAGAAGTGCAATTTACCAACATGAGGAAAGTCGTTTTTCTCTTTGGTGTCCCTTCAGCAGGGTAGGGATTCACATTGATCATAAAACCTGCGTCTTTAAATATTTTGTGGCAAAGTGCACAGAGTTAAACCTTCTTGAAGCAATGCTGAAAGCATGAGTGAACAGTAACAATGAAGATTCCAGGTCGAGGTTGGTGCAAGGTAGGCTCGATGGGATAGACAAGCCAGGCTGAGCATGTAAAAACAGCACAGCCACACAGCATAGCCTGTATAAATAATGACGAAGCGCTTGAACCTGAGCTTTATCTGCAAGGCTAAACGAAGTGCGCAGCAAGTGGATGACAGTGACACTCTTGGTGCCAAGTTGTACCTTAAAGGGGCCATGAAAGGAATTGCCAGGTTGTAACTTTTCCTATGTATTTCAGTGGGCATTGGGCATGTTAATTTCTAAATATTTAGGAGAAATATTCAGCTTGTATTTAACAGAGCTCATTTGAAATCCTAGGCTTTTTGTGATCCTAAAACGACAATGCATCACTGCCGGCCGCCATAAGCACTAGCGAGGTGACGTCATCATAAGACAATCGGAATCGTAAATGCATCATTTACCTTCACTTATTAGAAATTAATAACCTATTCTGAAAGCTAGGATGTAATAAAATATTAAAATTTTTTAGCTCAGTGTAAAGCTCGAAGTCTAAAACCAGACTATATTCTAACCATCGATGAGCAATATGAGAGGTGTCTGAACAGCATTTGCCCTGCCAACTTCTAGCGGTCTCTGACATATAGCGCACTCATCTGGGCTTTCACAGTTCAGGGCAATACATGTAGGCGTACGCAGTGAAGGCCTGTTTTGTGCTTTTGTATAGCAGTCAAATCCTCTTCGTGTGCATTACCATCGGATGGTTGGTACAGTTTGGGTTTATGACGTCTCCACGGCTCCGCACTCGAAATAGCACGATGCTCCGAACTTCGGTCAACTATGACGCAGCAGACCTCACTGCATTGCCACGTTTTTTGTTTTTGTTTTCAATGACAGAGACTTTTGAATGGCTGACATGAAATAATGTGAGCTGTAGAGTCAAAGGGAATGCTGTCTGGGGAATCAGAATTGTGCTTCTATAGCTATTGGATGAACCTGACGACGAAACGAGTCAAAATATAGTATTGACTGCACGGTTGTGATTTTGAATACACATCCAGCTGAAAATTTTCTGAAAACCTTTCACAACCCCTTTTGGTGTTGCGTGCACTTAGCTTCTTTAAGTAGTACAGCTTAAGCAGTCAGATCAATGGTTTTGATACCCCCTCTCCCACCGGCTGCAACAATAGTGATTCTCTGTAATATGTTGCAGAAGCGACTTCGTGCACTCCCCCACCCCTTTCAGAAGTGAAATCCTGGCTATCCTTGAAGCACTGCATAGGCTGATTTCTCCCATGCAGTCACAGCATGCCAGAGTATGTAGGAACGTACTGGCAGATGATGGCCTCCGGAAGAATCTGGGCAGCAGTTTTCTGTTTCTCTCCGTTCACAAGGAAAGACCCCTCTATTGGCACAATCTTGATGGCGGACGCGTCTGATCCACGTCCGATTCGGAAGACTTCTCCATATAAGCCCTCACCGATTTTCACACACTCCTTGAAGGCTCTGAATGAAGAAAAACACATTTAAATATTGTGCCATCTCAGTGGCTGCACAAGCATGTGAAATGAAGCACTGCCGCACTTTCGACTGCTATACCTTGCACGTCATACACAAAACACCTTGATTTGGGATATACAAGACATTGGGCTCAAAATTGAGTGTTTCCTGTTTTGTGAACAAAAACAGCACACACCCATCGTTGAATACTTTACAACCATCTAATAAAGGCGCCTCATTTACAGGCAGCCTTATGTATGCAAACTCATAGTGATGGCAGATGCAAGGCAATATTTTGCTTGTACTTTCCAACCACAAGGCGGAAATTTGCCTTGTGTTTGCCATCCTGTTAAAGCAAAGGTCTCAAACTCATTTCAAGTAGCGGGCCGCAGTGGCATGGCCTATCCAGCCCCCCCTCCCTCCCAATCTTTCAATTTTGCTTGCGTACACATACACGATAACACACAAACCTGCACATGGACATACAGAAAGTATTGTTGAACACCCCAAAACAAATTTCTGGCTCCGCCCTTGAAGTGCCAGGTCAGGAAAGAATGCAAGAGTGGGGAGGGCGGTAGGGGATTAGTCTCTACACATTGTCGGAAAACACTACGGTTATAAAGAAAACCTTTCGAAAGAATGCAAGAGTGGGGGGGGCGGTAGGGGATTAGTCTCTACACATTGTCGGAAAACACTACGGTTATAAAGAAAACCTTTCCCATATCTTATATGTTAGTCATTTCTGAAGACGATTTGGAACCAGGGTTCCATCGAACAACATGTCAGCACCGATCTCCCAAGTAAGATTTGTACGCCATTTCTGAAATACTGTTTTTGTTTCACGGTTAAGCTTCAACACTAGATGACCACATGGGATGCCACACAAGAAAAATGCTTGAGACCAGACATGCCTGTGTAGCCTATGAACTTACTTATGAAAAAAAAAAAATATGGGACGAACATAGCCATGTGAGAACCACGGGCCACATGTTTGAAACCCCTGCATTAAAGAAACAGTTGAGCTAGTCTGCAGAGATTCATCCCAGAAGAAGGTTGCATCCCAGAAGATGTTTGCAGCAACAGACACAAGAGAGGAGGTACAGACAAAAGAATTGAATCTGCACTGTATGCTTTTCTCCTCTTTTGTTCGTGTTTGCGTCCCTTACTTTCTTCTACATTTAAAAGAACGTACAGCACCGCAGCATTTCATACTAAAGTCCTGTGACAAAGACACCGCTACTTGTTCACCTGTGACCTGCTGTTCCGATGCTATCGTTCTCATCGTATCACAGAATCACCTTTCAGCCATTCCAGTCATATGTTTTTAAGCCACCAGGGTGTCTGTTTATATAGGCCTCATGGAGTATCACCAGAGAAACATCTTCAACAAATGCACTCGACGTAACCTTCACATTTTGCTTATTTCAACATTTGTTTCGATATCAAAAAGCAGTTCTACATGAACATTCATATCAGATTTGCTTAAGAAAGTTCGCCACAACTGCCTAGTACACATCTATCAAGCACCTCAAAATTATGAATACTACAATGTCTCCATCACAGGAACTGCACTGGGCTGTCAACCAGCAGGCCAGTGCAAATAACTCACATCTCGCAAGTCAGTATTTCTCAATGGAGTTATTTAAGCAAATGCCAAAAGAAATATGCAAAAACGCAATGAAATTGAAACTGCCAGAAACCGTTGTTTCATTAAATGAAAGGGTGGGTAAAAGGGTTTCGAAGAAATCCAGGGAACAGGCAAAAATGCTTTCTGTAGCAACCTTAGAGCACCTAAGAAGACATTTTGGATCAGGCTTAGATTAGCCGGATACACCTGTTCAAAACATTTGGCAAACACTAGGCTAAATTGTGTAATAGCATTGTTTAGCTATGTATAGACACAAGTTCATGCTGTCATTTTTGTTCAGTTTTACAATTTCCTCTCCCAATGACCACAAGTTGTGCTAGGTAGTACAACAAATGGTTGCAGAAATATGCTTGTATACTGAAAGTTTTCTCCTACATTAAATTTCTCTAGAATTGCAAAATAATTTTGGCAATTTGTTATTTCAGTACTATGCAACATCGGACACAAAAGAACATTATTTTCAATAAACTGGTTTTTCATACAAAAGACAATTAGGCCTAATAGGCTTAAAAATACATGAAAAAAAAACTTTTTTTTCACACTGCTTTATTCATTTATTTATTTTTAAATATTTTATTCTTTTTCCAAGGTGCATAGCGCCTGTTGAGCGAACCTCTAAAGCCAATCACAGCTTTTATAAAAGCAAGACCAAAACTATTTCAATGAAACCGAAAATAGGCTGTCTTAGCCGCATTTTCAGGCACGGGGCTTGTGGCCAAGTTCAGGTGCTACGGCGCAGTACGATGCAGATAACAAGTTTCGCACATCTGTGGTTCGGCATAGGATGGCACAAGTAAACACATGGCACAGCTAGTCCATCCCTACAAATGTCAAACTATTACATTGAACTCCTTGAAAGCCCTTTAAAGAAATGAGAAGCAAAGATTAAACACGTTGAAAGTAGCAGTGAATGAAGACCAACTTGTAGTTGAAAGTTGTGGTCAGAAGTTGTACAAGCAACGAAGGAAGTACAAAAGTGAGAGAGCATGGCTACAAATCAGGCAAGCTGACATACCCGACACCAAGAGCTTGCTTGAACGTCACAGGTTTATGTTGGTTGCAAATGTCCAGCAGCATTCGATTGGCATCTAGAGGCATTCTTGGAGGTATTGCACTCCTGCGAGCCATGGTGAGTCTTGCCTGAAAATCAAAACAGTTTCAAAGCAGTAAGTGAAAAGATGCAAGCAAAAATGCACGAAAACTAGAGCCATAGTTAAACTACCAAGGTTAATTCAGTTTAAACCAAGGGCCTAAGCAGAAATTTTATTTGGGGGGGGGGGGGTGATGGGGCACATTTTTTATTTCAGGGAAGGCAACCTCTTAAAATAGTCATTTTTTGCTTCGTATGCCACGGTGAAACAAAATTTCGAGGGTGGGGGAGGAGGCATGGGGCTGGTGTGCTACCCCCTGGCTATGCCACTGGTTTAAACACACAGTGAAGACCCCCCTTAAAATTCTCCAAAACTCTTTTTTGGGTGTGAAATAAAATTTTTGCCAGAAAGTGCACTTATAATTTTTTCAGTGTTTCATGCAATTTAATTAACCAAGAAAGAGCAATTAAACTATTTTTCCTTGCTACGTGTTCATTCCATGGCCACAGAGCGCTGGCAGCGGCCATATTTTAAATCTGTGCCTGAAATGTGAGAATGCTTGTGCTACGCATCTACCGCCACTACAGCGAAAAGAAAACCTGGAGTGCAGTGGCCAGCAAAAGGGGTGGCTACAAGTGATATTAAAAGTTTGGACTGGGAAATCACTGTTTCAAAACACCAAGAGATTGCCTTACAATTTCTTTGCTACTGCTGCTTTCATAAGATATCCAAACACTGGTTCCTGGAAAATAAACTAGCAGATAAACTCGAGAACAAAAAAACTGAGTTGCATGAACAGTGAAGGTGTGCCAAAGAAGCAGGGGCAATGCCAGGGGGTGGCACACCAGAGCCATGCCCCCCACCTTCCCACCCCTCCCCCTTAAATTGTTTTCCACCATAGCATAGTGAGCAATAAATGACGATTTCAAGGGGGTTCTTCTTCATTTTGGGGAGAGGTTGAATGGCTACTTCAAAGACCTTTTCCTTCGTGTGTGTGAAACGGCTACAAAATACATTATAGTACAAGTTTATGCCTCTATCACAAAAAACTCCTAAAGTTGGTCAGGTCAATAGTAGAGCTTTTCGCTGGTTTCAGTGAAAGCAGTACTGCTGCTAAAGCAGACTTGTTTTAAATGTGAACAGTTGGCAGAAATCTGTCTGGTTGCGATAGAAACTGAATAAATTAGAAAACTCCAACCAAACATATAAGAGAAAAACCCGACGTTTCCAAGCCGAACTGGCCCGAAAACGTTGCGTTTTCTTCATATATTTTTGGTTGTAGTTTTCTCATTTCTTCAGAGTTGTTTTCAACACACAATTTAGGCTGACAGATGAGTTTGCGTGAGAGAAACACTTCTTTTTTTAATAATGACAAGCTTTTACGATACTGCCCTTTTTATGCTAAATAAGGCATATTTTGTTGTTTTAGGCTGTTTACTGGCCATGATGCAGCACACAGTAGGCCCTCATGAAACGGTGCAAAATAAATTTTGCAACTCATTATTTGAATTCAAACTAATAGTACATGTGCAAGTATGGTCTTCTCTTGGACTACCTGTTAGCTTGTCAAAGATTACAAGGGGACAAAAAAAAATTTTGCCTAGGGGCACTGGTGTGAATTTGCCTTTTAGGCTTCAGGTTTCAGTGGAAATAAATTGCAAGTGCACACAGAGAAGTGTTAATCATGTTTGGAAAGTATAAAACACCTTCTGGCCATAAACTGCTAAAATTTTAGACAGACAGCCATACAACTTTCTTACAAGGGAGCCGCCATGTTTTGTTCACAGAGTGAAAGTTGTATGTAATGTACATGCACTGATATAATGACCGCTGCTTGCAGCCTAATGCTGAGTAAGCAGCTCTTTTAGACAGGCTCAGTGAAGCAGAATAGCAATAGAACGAAAAAAAAATGGGTCACGGCTCATCACATGAAGACAAGATCCCTTGCCTCAGGCACTCGAAATAACACAGTTGAAGTGCTCTGTTTACAGATGCTAGTCTAGCCAAAAGGAAGAAGTATCTGCTCTGGCACTGAAGCTGCCTCCTGAAGGCATGATAACGATACAGTGCCAATTTTATTTGTCAAATAGCGACAGGCTGAAAAAATGGTTTTCCAGTAAAAGCTTCCAAGGCGGCGCCATGCAACTTCCCGGGCGTAACCAAAATTTTCAGTGAGGCCTAGCGAGGAGCCCTTTCCAGCTGTGTATTAACACTTCTTAAGTCCATATGCAAAGACCACACCGTTCCTTACTATATCTTATAATTACTAAGTCTAGTGACTGCGAAATTCAGTTCCAACTGTCATGCCTCATGCAATACTGACCTGTCGCCTCATGCAGGTTGCCCAGTTCTCCTTTTTACTTTGATTTTGCAATGAGTTGCAATTAGAGGCAATGATGTGCCGGTCTTCTACACAGTTTAAAGGTCCGTTGTTTGAGCGATTCCTGGACTTGTCACTTTTCTCCTTCAAAGCAGGAGGAGAAGGAGGAGGAGAAGGTTTCATGGGCTGACATTGAACGTTGGATCTCTTAAGAACAACTTTGGCCTCCTTTAGTTTTGTTTCGTTCAATGAGCACTGTTCTGGCACTTTGTTTTTATACTTGGATGAAGAACGTGGGCCAGGCATTATCTGTGTTTCGAAGCCTTCAGAGGTAGAGCTCAAGGAGTTTTTAGTCCCGTAGGTAACACTTGGCATCAACAATGGCTCAGTATCAATGCTTTTCTCGTGTCCTTGTGAATTCTTCTTTGTACTTTTCCTGTTGCTAGTTTGCGGAAGCTTTTGTTTCATTTGGCATGAAAAAGAATTGATCGCCTGGCCCAACTTGATGTCTGGAACATTTGACATCTCAAATTTTGAAGACTCTCCAGGACAGTGCTGAAATGGGGTGTTGCTGCTTTGATGCACAGTGCTTACATTCCAAGAATGACTGCCCTGTTGTTCACAAGAGCTTGATGGGCTTTGATGGCATACATCTGCACGAGAAAAAGGCGCACAAACAGACTCTTGCATAAGTGGCTTTTTGTGTGGGAGGGTATAGTTCACATGGGCTCCATTTTTGTGTTGCATTGTTGCACTTTGGTCCTTCAGATCAGCGAGTACGACACACACGTCTTTAAGTTGGAACTTCTCCCACAAAGCCTTGTCCTTCAGGGAACGCAACTGGTCGATGCCATCGGATCTAGTTGTGGGCTGTGGCTCGCCACTTGAGGATATGTCAGGTGTTTTACTGTTGGTCGGATGGGCTTCGCTTTTCTTTTGTATTTTGTGTCTCGCATCTTTCAGAACGTTCACTTCGTTCAGTGGGAAACCTTTTCCCATGGTAGCCTTCCGTAATGAGACTGACTGTTTAGCATCATTCTTGTCAACCAATGAAGACATGTCTGTTGAGTAACCCAGCACATTTTTATTCTTTGCTTCTTCATGCTTTAGGTCTGTGAGAACAACACGCAGTTCCTTGAGTTTGAATGCATTCTGTAGAGTGCCTTTTTCCAAAGAAAATGTCTTTTCACTATAACTTTGAGCAATCACCAAAGACGAATGCTGAGATCGCTCCTTATCAGCATTCAATTTTTTTCTAATGTCAGAGACCTTTACACGCAGTTCTTTTGTGAACAGCTCTGAATATTTTCCTAACTGATGTGAAGCCTCGGGCTCAACGTGACCCTTGTTTTTCTCAGTCTCACTCATGTGAACACATTCTTGCAGGGCTGAAGTGTCCAGCCTTGCAGAATGTTCTCCGAGAGTTGCGTCTGCCTTGCTTAACTCTTCTTCTTGAAGGCCTTCAACATCAACAGAGATATCGCTAACTTCAACATCCGTCTGCTGAGATACAAAAAGCTCAGCAGAGCTCTCATTACATTGCAGAGGTGCGATGCTGCATGCTGGCTTAGACAGAATACTGTTGGTCAGAGTACTCATGTGCCCACTGCAGCCCACCACTTCGCTTGTAGTTGTCACAGCCTTGTCTGGAAAAATTTCTCTTGACAAATCACCGAGGTTTCCAAGTGAGGAAACCTGAAACGACATCGCACTGGAGAGATTTCGCCTTAGACCATGGCTCGCCTTATGTGTCCCAGTTTGCTGGTCTTGTTTTTTCAAGGTAGCTGAGCCTTGTGCTAAGACTGAGTGTCTAGAGCTGGTGGCTGGTGCAACATGCGGAGTCTCTATTGCACTGTTGAGAATCCATCCCTCTGTTCCCACTTTGTTGACTTGGGCATTGGGCATTGGTGTGCTGACCATAAAAGGTGACCATTTGTCCCTCACAGGTGAATTCGAAGCATCTTCACTTTCAAAGCTCAGCCTGGCTTTTTTTCTATTTTCTTTGTCAACACATCTCCAATTCGCCCTGTTTCTCTTTTTCCGGAAGGTAACCCAGTTACTGCTTCCTTCAATTGAGCTGCCACCCTTCCGAGAGCGATGGCTGCTCAAATCAGTGTTGCTCATATCACTCAAAAGAGACAGCCCAATGCTGACTGCGTCAACCCTGTTACATTTCACATTCTTTTTTGGTGTTGAGCTAGTAGGGTTCACAGGACTGCCAAGGCTTAACGAGAATGAGCTGTCATCCTTGAGAAAACGCCGAGGTATTTCACAAGATGATGTGGAACAAGCAGAGCGGGGGCTCCTCATGGCTGACTCGTTTCGTGAAAAATCCCCGTTCCCTGTTGAAGTTGATGGCAATGGCTGTGCTTGCGGCTTCTTGCTTCTTAGTGACAGCTTTGTTGGTGGTCTCGCAACCTTCTGCCGCCTTGGTCCGGCTCTCTTGCCTGCCAGGCTCTGTTCCACATCATTCTGCTGGGCTGCAAGCTGAAAAGGATGGCACCACAAATTAACAATTGAAATTCCGAACAACTTGTACTGACAGTGTTCCGGAAATAACAAAACAGCATTTTTGGCTAAGAGAGAAGTCACACCTACATCTCCAAGCAAGACATGAGTACCTAAATTTAGGACATGTATAAACACAAGTATGCAAGGAGTTTTGCCTTCCATTAATGTTGAAAAGCAACCACAAAATAGACTGTTCCTCACCATAGAGTTTTCTAAAATTAACTGGAAGGGACACTGGCACTGCGATTGTTCAGAGACCATGGGAATTGTGAGTATGACATGGATTTGCCTAGTCTTCATGCTTACGGGCGGCGAACGCACTTGTGACATTGTTTGTTGCCGTGTTTGGTTTTGTTCGAATAAAAGAACAAATCGTTTTGAACTTCATGAGCTGATTTGAAATGGTGCTTTGAAAAGGCAAAGGTGGTGAAGCGTAACTGCCGAACATTTGTCGATCGTTGTTTTGTGACAAAGAAGCTTCAAGCCCCGTGAAGCCAGAAGGGATGTAAGGTACGAAAACTAGGCAAATCCACGTACTACCCATAATTCCCATGCTTGCTGAAGGGCCACGCATTGCAGCTCCCGTAGACACTAGCGCCAGACTTCCCTCTAGTGTATATTTAGGAAACTATATGTATCTCACTTACTTGTTGATGATGATTGTGAGGTTTAAACGTCCCAAAACCACCATATGATTATGAGAGACGCCGTAGTGGAGGGCTCCAGAAATTTAGACCACCTGGGGTTCTTTAACGTGCACCCAAATCTGAGTACACGGGCCTACAACATTTGCGCCTCCATTGGAAATGCAGCCGCCACAGCCGGGATTTGATCCCGCGACCTGCGGGTCAGCAGCCGAGTACCTTAACCACTAGACCACCGTAGCGGGGCTACCTCACTTACTTGTACTCTGTTGAACCACCTAAGGAACATTTCATCGAACTTTCAATAGAGCAGACAAATTGTCACGTGGCGGGCAATCCACAACATATATTGGCAAGCTCATTCATAAGTCGACTCATTCAGACTCGGATTCAGCCGTGAGTAAGAGTCTCAGCGAGTGTGGGGGAGTAAATTTTCGGTAAGTTTGAGTTCGAGTGAGTCCTCTCGAGAAAAATTGCAAATTTGATTCTGAGTTAGTCTTGTTGAGTGAAATTTCAGTCTGAGTGAGTCCAAGTCAGCCTCAAGCTGAAAATGATTGAAAGTGTGATTTCTCAATTTTCATGGCACAATATTCCAGCATTGCTGACAAGTGCTTCCACAAAGTGGCCAGTCTTTACGTGCAGTGGAAAGCACTTGAAAATGACCCCAAACGCACCTGATCCCGTGAGTGCACCGTGGCAGCTCATATTTAAATGGCGTTTTTTTTTCTTAACACTACTTTTCGTCAGAAAAATAACATTTTCTCTGTAAACACTGAAGCTATCAAATGTAAACTTTTGCCGCTTCTTTCCAAATGCCATGCGCCCTTTCTGAAGTGAAAGAGTGTTGTTACCACCAGAATTATATTTTTACAAAAGCTTTTTTTTGAAAAAAAAAAAACCCTAAAATTCTAGTGATACAACATTTATATTTTTAGCAAAAGAATGGTCATGCCTACAATTATTATTTTGGTTCAAAAGGATACCATGCGCACACATAATAACCAGACGAGATTTCACCATTTTACTTGCAAAATCGTTTTTATAAATGTTCCTTCAAAAATGAAAACAGTAAAAAAAAAATAAGTTTTCATTATTTTTAGAACGTCTATGCATTTTCTTGCCAAATTCACACAACATATAGTGAAATGCACATTTTAAGCAACTCGCAAAATTTTGTGAAGCTTGCTTTAAAAATAACAGAGCAATGGACAGTAGTAGCTGCACATCTGTCTGTGCTATCCATGCCCCCTTAAAGGGACTAAAGAACAACAATGACTTGGTTTAGATTGACAAAAAAACTGCACTTTGAAAACTCTAATGCCATAGGTTTCACGACCATAAGTTCATTAATTAGCAGAGAAAATTAGTTGGAAGTTTCATTTTAAAATTTTGCACCAAAATTGCTGCGCGTGACTTAAGAAATTTGAAAATGTATTTTCAGTTTTTCCGCCACGTTGCCTCAGTGAGATTTTCTGAGACTTCGCATGCTAAGTCTATGACACCCACAGATTAGAATGTACTTCATTTTTATCGATTGGAAGCTGCATAGGAGCCAGAAGATGCCTTCAAAATTTCTTGCATCACGGTGTTTGGTGAGGGACACTCAAGGTGGCATTGCCGCCCGCATTTTCTTTTTCTCGTTTACTAAGAGTGGTGTTTTCAGGATTGTCAGATTGTTTTTTACTAATACGTGAAAAATCGTTTTGCACTTTAGTGCCCCAGTCGCCGCAGTGATACAGCGGTAATGATGCTTGGCTGCTGACTTAAAAGATTTAGGTTCAGTCCCACTCACAACGGTCGCATTTTGATGAAGATGAAAAGCTAGAAGACTGTGTACTTAGATTGAAAGCCACATTAAAAACCCCACACGGTGGAAATTTCTGGAGCTCTCCAATAAGCCACACCTCATATTCATATCATGGTTTTACATGTTAAATTACAGAAATTATTATTATTGTTGACCGAAATATAGAGCTGGTTCTTCAACGTGATCATGCCTTCTCTCGTTCAGGCATTCACATAAATGTCTTCGACAGATGCGAGATGGTACTTAAGCTACGAGACTCCTGAATCATTAACAAATCATTCTATTCTTACTTCAAGTCCAGATACAAAACCATCATCACTGGAGGTTGTTACTTTTGCTACACAGCATATCAACTCCTGACTCAACGTTCAAATGAATACAATACAAAAATGTTCATCTCTCAAATGTTTAAGCAACATCTCTCAGTCAGCCAAGCAACATAAGGTGCTATGAGAGCAACTTTCGCAGTATCAGCATCGCAAGAACCACTGGCACAAGTCTGGAAAGAGCATAGTGGTCCTTGGATAATACAGGGGATCGGCACACAGTTGCTGAAAGTGCACTGCTATGTCCTGGCATAAGCTGCATGTGTCTCGTGTACCGACCATTGGTATCGGCCTTGACCAGCGCTTCTCCATGAATAAACCAGATGAAACTCTGCAATATATGGCATTATACAGTGTAGCAAATGGACCAAATTTATGAGTGGAATTCGCGTGTTCTTGAACTTTTGAAGGAATTTTGAGATTTTTGTGCGAATGTGTGGCAATGAAGATGACGGCGACATGAAGGCGAGCCAGGGGCAGGTGGCACGCATGGCGGTGGCACGAGAAGGAAACAAGAAAAAGGAGAGATGAAGACAAACAAAAGACACTCCTATAAAATGTGCAGAGGGCTAAGTCGAAGCTAGCCTAATGACACTCTGGACCAGGGCGCTGTCCTTAAAAATTGTCTTGGCAGTTTTCAGCGAGGGCCTGACGTATGCCTGGCAGTCCAGACGGTGGTGGCTGAAGCTAGGACACACCGGACCAGGAGCACCCATTGCGTGATCCTGGCGAGGCCAGGGATCATAGCTACTGGTACTGGGCATGGCTCCTGCTGTGTCAGTGTGTGAAAGAGGAATAATCGGGTTTTTTTCGCTGTTGCCACCTGGGAGGGCATAAGGTCAAGTTCATATGCGAGGCCGTGTCCTGGCGCCGAGACCGCACGTGGGATGAGTGCTACCTGCGCGCCTGGGCTCGCCTTCAACAAGAGTTGTCACAGCACATGTACTGCCGCCTCCTGAATACTACGTTGTCAACAAGGCGCGAGACCTCGTCTTTCAATATAGATTGAGCAATCAGCTGCTCAGACTTCAACTTCGTTTAAGTGTGTTTATCTATGTGCTTGTTTTCTCAAATCGTCCCTAGTTTCTTTCTATTATAAATGTTGCTTGAGACTCACTCGTGCGTCTTCTCTTGTTCATTCCGTTAGCCACACACACACTGACGTGACAAACCACCCTGTCATTACATACAGTCATCTGCAAGCTTCTTACTGGTTTCCTGAGGGTGTTGGCATTTTTTCGTGGTCGCTTTCGGCAGCCTCGGTTTTCAGAGAGTCCAGATCCAGACTTTTTTTGACGCCCATTATCTAGTTGCACAGAGCTGACGTTGAACAGGTTGGTTACATTACCATACTTCACCTGCAATGTGAAATCAGAAGTGATCACTAGTGTGCACTGAAAATAGGCAGTTAGTGTTTTGAAAACTGTGGACACGGCAGGCACGCCAATGATAACCACTTCCTCGACTCTTAGATCTGTTGATCTATTTGTATAGCCTGAAAGACCAAAAAGATCACTATTCCGATAAACATGGCCGTATCTGAAATCCTTGGCACGCTACTATGATGACTAACAGCACCCTATGAGTGACGAATTTCATGAGACAGTAAACCAGTGCTAATTATTTCTAAGCAAGATACAGGTAGTCATGGCAAGTCGGGTGCTGTCATGCACTAAACATACAAACCACCATCTAGCACCGCAATACATAGTGTTCATGTGATGTCACTTCCGCCGTTGTCGCCCTCTCCCGCCATGCCTGGGTAGCTCCCTGGGCACCTACAGCAGTTCGCGTGCTGCAGCGGGGTTTGTGGGGGGCTCGTTATCTGTTGCCGTGTACGATGTTGAAAGGAAAGCATTGTGGTTTTTTGTTGTCATAATTTAACGAGCTTATCAGATCAGGAAGTCCTTGTTTGTTCACTCGATACAAGACCAGAAAATAAAGATGTGCGACATGTATACCAGCCACCGGCTGCCCGCCACGACCTACGAGGGTCCAGTATCCCGCTTTCACTACAAGCACTACAAATTGCATGGCGCAAGAACAAGTGAAAGCCCAAAGTCTCTCGAGCCGCAATTTTAAGAGTGGATGAGCGAAGCGCAGCAGCTCCCATCGAAAACGAGTCGTGCAGAGCTAGGTAAGTACACAAGAGATATAATATTACTATCTGCTGCCGCCCACGCCACCAAAGAAACAGTGCCCCCCCTCCCCTACAAGTATTTTAAACAGTGCTGACGTTGAGCCTCTTTGATTGAAATTTGTGGAAACAGCCGAGTAAAATATTATGCGAGGCCGATAGAGACTTCGCGTGGTGCCTGCCGCGTTAACGCTGGTCATCACTTTTTTTTTCGCGTATGTTTGACATTTTTTTCACCTTGTATTTTTTTTTTACGCTAATGTACAGTGGAGTCCCTAAAAATTATCGAGACCGTGTTACGAAATTAATTGACCATTTTTTCAGAATCCTGATTCCCCTCCACTCGAACCCATCGGCTATATACTTCAAAGCGAAGTAATATTGTTCCGCGTCCATTTTCACAGTTTCTTTCAATGCAATACCTGAACTTACGCGATCGCCATCACAATTTTAACCACCTCCCTGACACGCTGATTGTGCACGCAGAGGTCGCGGACAAGTTTGCATGTACAGTATATTGGTAAGCTATCTCTGTTTGCAGGTAAGTGCTTTGCCATGGCACTTGCCCGGAATGAAGTTGCACCTGAAGACGCAAACAATCACAGAGTTTCTTCAAGTAGTTTTTGTTGTTGTTGTTGCTGTTGTTAATCCGCGCCAACCCAACACGCCGGTACTTTTCGGAAAATCGCAATGTGCGTTCTCAATTTCAGGTAATAACTTTCGGCAAAGAAACACCCCGAAGCTCTGCTCCCTCTTCGGGGACTACTAAATCAACTTGCCTCGCTAGCAGCCCTCAAACTTGCATCGCGAGGCAAAACTAAACGGGCGCAAGCACGAGGAGACAACACGGCAGCCGTATAGGCGACGGAGTCGGTAGGTACCCGGGCATGTCGTTGGCGCATTTCGGAAGTGACGAAGGGCCGCTGCGTGACGCACGTGCACACTATGTATACGTTTTGTCGAAGGAACTGACAGCGTCATTTCGTCAAAGGCTATTATGCGGTCGTATGCAAGCGTCAGCGTGATAATTAGGAAATTTGAACACTCACCTTTCCTCTTGGAGCGCGCTTCACCTGCGCAGAAGGGTTGCTAATGGATACGAAAAAAAACGAGATCAAACAATCAAACAAGGGTCTATCGGAATTGACTAGTTTGTGAGATCAGCGGACTTACCACAGGCTTTCGAAAAGAATGTCTGATCGATTCCTCGGTGGTGTTTGAAGGACTACCACCTCAGGGCTCCAATCGCGCTTGGTGTTGGAAACCTCGAGGACGCTTGTTTTGAATTTCCTACCATACGTTTTCAGGACTTTCATGGTTCGTACGCTGAAAAGCTCGCACTCTGCTTACATATTCTTCACGCTTTTCTCACTTTGATTACCGCAGCTCCACTGCAATGCAGCGTAAACTAATTCTTGCATTTGCGACTTCTGTTTGAACCCTAGCGCTACAACATCGACTTGGATTGGATTCGTCAAACCGCTAAATAAAAAAAAAAGTTTGTTTAATAGTAGAAAACTCTATGCTCCCAAGAATTCTTAAAAAACAAAAAAGTTATGCTTTTCAAAAGATGACGGATATTCAAGGCATGGTAAACTTTGCATTTGGCTAGTTCGGCTACAGTGTACTAGAAAAGGGCGGTGGAATCATAGAGTTTCTCACAATCATACCTAGAGGAAAATCTGGCGCTAGCGAGCTGCTGAATGCGTGAGCTTCAAACTTGACTAGGATTTATACAACTCAAAGACGCGTCTAGCTTCACGTTAAAATGGTTAATTCCTTACTAAAAAGTACGTAGTAAGCTATTTATTTTTGTCATTACAGAGAAACGCGCCGTATTTTGACTAATTCTCCAGCGATTGAGGGTAGCGGCGGCGCTGTAGTCTCATGGTACTTGAGGTCCCCAAATAAAACAAGTAAACCTTTCCTTCCGCCGTGGTACTCATCTAGTAACGTTGGTGGTACTGAAGATCTCAGGAGCGTCTGCATTGGTAGCGCACGCGTGCTACGTAGCCTGCGAAAGCGTGTAATTGCTCGTTTTTAACACGTTTTATGCGTTTCTGAGCCTTTATCAGTGTACGCACGCCTGCTACGCTCCATGGTCCATGAGTGAATATGCAGGCACGCTGAAATTGCGTCAATACATTCACTGTTTCAAAAACCTGCCCACCCACCCACCACACACACACACACACACACACACACACACACACACACACACACACACACACACACACACACACACACACAAATGCAAATCAGAATTTGCACGGATCCGCCTAGCTTCTCACTCAAGCAGAGCTTTGAGCAGCGTTACATCATAAGTGGCTCTTGGTGAACTACAATGGGAGGAGAAGTATGAAAACCGAGATTAAATCATGTACTTGTTTTGCCGGAAGTCTCTACGATATCCAGAGCGCAGTGTTCCTCACATGAGCCTACATGCGCTCGGTTGTTTCACGAGAAACCCGATTATAAGTAAAGTTGCCACAACATTTATGTCGCTGACGACTCATTTTTATCATGCCAGTTTTGCGGAAGATAATACTTATTGCTTTCTGAAAGGCTTATTACATATTAAACATGTTAAAAACAATACACAAACATTAAACAGAGCCAATTGTATATACGGCCCGTCTATTAATCAACGTAAATTCATTGTAACCAATTCTCATTTTGTATCGACAGCTTAAATTGTGCTGCTTTCCCAAATATTCTATTGGCGTAACGCCATGGGAAGCCAGCAAATTTATGACGATGTTTTGTATTATAAGCGTAGTTCTATTATTAAGTGGCAAATGTGCAGGCAGGAACTGGTGCATCTTGTTTTAAGAAACTTAACTTGTATATGTACATATGTACACAGTAAACACACACACGCACACACACACACACAAAAAACGTTGCTTAATGGCTTCCTAGTTCTGCGTGCGTTTGACACGGTATTTGTTTTTTTTAATCTCACAGTTTTATGAGCACAGCTAACTTCCAATAAATCGGTTCAGTTATTCTGAATATTGTAGACGCCTAACCAACGAGGAACGAGTTAAGAAAGAAGAATTCAGTTACTTATTTTCGATCTCTCACAAAGGCTTTTATTGAGCTCAAATTCAGGAGATTGGCGTGTCATACTTCAAGGGCTATGGCATCATGTGCTAGACATGAATGATGGGCAGGTACGAAGAAATATGCACCAAGAAAGCGCGACGGAGGAGCCAACACGCATAGCAGTTCCTGCACGCGGCTATTTCAGTACTATTCGACTGCAGCGTCACCACTGCGGGCGACGCAGAAGGGATCGGGTGGCGAGGCGCGGTCACATAGAAAAACATAGTTTACGTTTAATATGTTACTCTATGGCGGTCACGTCACTCAACACTTGTAATACACTCTAGTTCGGCAGCAGACTGTAGTTCGGCAAGGCAGTTAAGCGTTTTGCTCGCCCACACGGTGAGTTCATTGCGATAACATCTTCGGATAGAACTGCTCGAAGTGTGTCGGAGTTGCTACTCGTATTTATTTGTAAGTCTTAAATTCTTTGCAAATTTCACTGCAATATAGATAATCTCGACTGGAGGTAGTCATGTGTATGTATCGAAATCCAGACACGTCATTGACCCTCTCTGTCGGGCGTGAGCACAGAGAAACTGTATGGTATGGTGGCTATTTCTAGCCACCATATCTATGGGCGTGAGTATACGGGTCCTACCTTTACCTAAAGGAAACATATACAGTTAGAGGCTACACGGCTGCACCACACATCCCGTTTTTTTTTTTTGCGCAAGTGCGAACAATTGGTTATAAAAACACCTGCAACCCTTCAACATATGTCTGTGCGTGCAACATTTGTGCATCATATATTTGGCGTCATTTCATGACGAGTCGCTCAATAAAAAAAAATGCAACGTGGTCACCTTCCCTCCGCGTGCTTCGCATAACGGCGATTGCCAGGTACGAGCTAGGGATCTGCCGATTTTATTTTTATTTATGTACTGTTATATACGTTCCTAAAGAGAGTGTTTTGTTCTCTATTCTATCGAGAGCTGATTTGGGCCGGGCCGATTAGAAGTACACGTCTATAGGAAAAGAGACACTGAGCGAACGGAATCACAGACGGGAAGCGCAAAGGCCATCTCTAGCCTGTTGTCATGTTGTTAACGCCTTTACCCGTTTTCTATGCAGTACCTCGACCCACAGCGTGTAAGAATCAGGGTCCGTATTCACAAAAATGACTCAAGATAAAAAAAATTCGTGAGATCATATCAGCAAAAACAGGGAAGCCAGCTGGGCTATGGGAAAACGCGCTTACAGAAGAGAAGCTTTGTGGATTCACCTCTTGTATTAAGATAAGCTTTTGTATCAACATTAAATAAAAAAATAATACTTCTCCAGCTCAAATTTGGAGTCAAAATCAATTTATGACGTACAAAGTGTCCAATAGTAGTGTAACCGAGACTAAATGTACATTAAACGTGAATTTTGAAAAAAAGTGTACGAGTATATAGGATGTTATGTGGAGCCTCACATGGCTAGTGTTGGCTGTCTGTTGGATTGGTTTACATTGGCTATAGCGTCGATTTTCCACTCTTTTGTCAACGCGATGGAGTAATAATTGTGCTCTAATATGCCACTACTTCACTCTGTAATATGCTTCGTACACTACGATAAATATGGCTAAAAATATTCGTCGCGATTTTTTTTTTCTCGGCACTCTTTCATTTCAGGGCTGCCTTCACGGACGGCAGTCACGTGGTATTCGGCAAGGGGCGTGAACGTGCTCGAAGTGATCGCCTCTTGCGGAACAATCAGCGGCAAGCGAACGACAGAGGTGGCCATCGACAGGTGCGCAGTCCTCCGACCACACCCGAATTCGTGTGGCGGCTGTCATAGATAGCGGGATACCGATGGCATTGTTACAACGCATTGTTGAAAACAACTTTACTGTATTACGAAATTTACTGTGTTTTCCAGCAATGCAGCAATATTTTCGCATTTTCATTGTAATTTGACCTTGTTCCAAGAACTGCAACAAACATCTTCACACGAACGCGTGTACGTATGTTTGTGTGTGTGTGTGTGTGTGCGTGTGTGTGTGTGTGTGTGTGTGTGTGTGTGTATGTGTGTGTTTGCGCGCGTGTCTACAACTGCTCAAGAACATATGTTTCTAAAAAAGTGTTTATTCGTCTACATTTAAAACGTCGACGGTTAAACAGGTCTGCGAGGTATGCTGCATCCTGTTTTAAACAAGGCACAAGTTTCTATGTCAGGCTGTAAGGTTGCTTTTACTTGCATTTTACTTGTAACGCGCATTGTACCACGTTCAACCTTACACTTTATTTTTAGGTATAGGTTTTTATAGATTGTACACCACTCTGTATATCCAAGTGTTTGCACAGTATTTTTTCCACACGAAGCTCGTAAAACGGCAAACGTGCAGCTTTCAGTTCTTGTCCAAGCGTCCATTTCAACCAACTAGCCGACAATTAAGTTCACCGTTCGTTTTAGTAAATGAATTAATGCTAAACATTTACTGATCGGTTCATCGATTGATTGATTGATTGACGACTTATAAACTTGGACGTCTCTTGAGATAGTTGCCACATTACCAGCATTTATTACGTCGGAGTGCTCGGTACGTCCCACTTTTAATGCTTTTGTTCGCGTACGTATTCTAGAATGGTGTGCATTTTTCGACAGTGGTGATATCATTTTTCTTCATTACGGCCATGGCCTCCTCCATGTACTTGGGATCCAGCACAGGCGTTCTAGAACCGATGCCGTACACAGGTACTAGAAGGGGTAGGGGAGAGGGAGAAAGAGAGAGAAACACTTTTATTATAGCTTGCAATACTACAGTGAGGCTGGAAATCATGAGGCAGAAAAAAATCACTACTATTACTCGTTTGTTTTCAGCCAGAAAATAATGTTATTCAATAAATAGTGGCAGTAACTTTTCTAAATTTAGAATAAAATTGCGCAAAATCTGCCATTCACGATGCCATTGCCCGACGCCATTTTGGTTAGTGTATATCGCACCTCTCTTGTTTAACGAGGTAATTGGGCCACATGCAGTTACGTTCTACGAGAAAACTTGTTCTTGGCGTTCATTGACATCGAATGTTTCTCTCAAATTATTCTAAGCTGCCTCCGGGTATATCTCGTATAGCACTAAAAGCATAGGCTTGAGCACGGGGGGATGCCCTGCCGTGGTGGTGAGCTGCAGCTGCTGAGCTGCAGATCGCGAGATTGAATCCCAGCTGCGGCAGCTGAACTTTCGATGGAGGCGAAAATTCTGTAGGCCCGTGTGCTCAGCTTTGAGTGCACGCTAAAGAAATCCGGGTGGTCGACGTTTCTGAGCCCTTCACTACGGCGTCTCTTATGACCATATGGTGGTTTTGGGACGTTATACCCCACATATGATATCGAGCACGGGGTGGGGGGGGGGGGGGGGCGTGTATTCGCCTTATATCAGGAGCGTAGCCAAGGGCTGGCACACCGGGCAAATGCCCGAAATTTTTCCGCCATGCAAAGAGAGCGGAAAATGGTCATTTCAAGCCCTTCCCTCCCGAAAAAAATTTCTGGCTACGCGCCTGATTTAGATGACTCGAAGACACACCCATCCCCCTCGCCCCCGCTACCAAAGCGCACGCCTATGATTTTTTATGAACTTCAGTGCCTTTCTCCGCTTTTGTGACTGATATCCGAACTGTACGATTCAGAATAGAAATCTCCCGCCGTCACTAAGTAATCGAAATAGCTCTTAGCATTGCTCAATGTGTTTCCCACTGCGAGACTGTTTCATTCGCAGCCTTCTTTTCTTTATCGCGACATCAATGACATGGACACTCCAAACATATTTTAGATGTCGCCGTAATGTTCCATGTATATATGTCAATTATTGCTTTATCTATAACGAGCTAGCTACAGTGCCTCACTGTTTCCGAAGACGTAGCCGAAGCAGACATTCCAGTTCTTGTAGTCGGACCCCAAAAACCGCACTGCAACTTTCTGGCCGTCTGAAAGAAATGTAAATGCATTTTTTAGTTATTCCGCACTGAGGATAGTGTCTCACATACGGCGGCATTTCGAACAGTGGTCCTCAAGCGGCGTCCACGGACCTCAGGGGTCCGTAAAGCCATTTTCGGGGTGTTCCACAAAACCCGGCCTGAACAACAACAACAACAACAGAACTCGTGTTTTGGAGGCACGTTATGTCGCACACTACGTTCCCTGACAGTTCTGATATGCTTCCCTGCATAGCATTTTGCAATGCGGCAGAGCCAAACTAAATTTTCCTCTATCAAAAGATTGCTATTTTGTTGGCGCCTTTTTGCGATGCAAGCTCTAGAGCAAAATTTTAGACCTGAGTGATTGAAGAGCAAGCGTGGCTAGAAATATTTTGAATGTGATTGTGGATGCCCAATGAACAAATGACAGAGACGCTGCTGAGACCGAACTGGCGTAGCAACATTCCGTGCCAGGAAGAAATTGAGGGCACCTATTTTACACTGAATGTCATGTCCCTCATGACCTTTTTTCTTACTGCACGGGGTTCCTCGACACTTCCACAGGTCCACGTCGTGGTGTGCCCGAAACATCCACAACTGAAAACCACCAACAATCGCACGCTCACCTTTATCCGCGAAAAAGAACTGGGCCGGGTGGTCGGAATCTTCCACCACGCGAAACGCATTCTTTACTACCGCATTCCTGCAAACAACACCAACGTATGAAGGTTGACACGTAGTTTACTTGTTTCGAACAGTCTATAGTCACATATCGGCTTAGTGACGAACTATGATAAATAGAAAAAAAAAATTGGCCCGAATATAAATGTCGTCGAAAGACGATAGTCTTGTGTCTGGAGAGAGTGAACAAAATGTTCATTTGATGTTCTGCGCAAAAAAAAAAAAATCTGTGAATGGTATTCTGGAGGCGCTGCTAGGCACGTTAGGCACAAGCGCCATCTGGCAGTTATCTTCGAAAACGAAGGCGTGCGCGACCACGGAGAACACGGAGGAAGGAAAGGTAAAGACAGTCACGGAGGTGATAAGTTGTAGAATGCAAAGCGACGGGCAGGTGCCACCACCGTGCCGTCGTAGCAAAGCGTTGGAAACACCTTCTTGAGCATCGCGTTGCACTGTCAGTGCAGTGCGTTAAACGCTACAGTCCTTAGAGTTACTTGTGTGTGCCTCTTCTAGTATGAAGGCAGACATACAAAACATAGACGTGTTCTTATGGCGCCTCAGATATGCGCAATATTTGCTTTTTTAAAAAATTGACAATCGCACAACTATGAACGCTAAACCTTGAGCAATGTTGGTGGGCGCTGCGGATGGCGTTGTCCGTTTGGTGCCGTTAGAGATATCGTTAGGGTAGACAAACAGACAAATGTACAGACAGACAGGCCAAAATTTTTCCGTCGAAGGTCCCCAAGAAAGACTATCGTCGTAAAAAAAAGTTGAGAGAGCGCGCACTCGCTGTGGCAAGACTCAAGGAAGAGTTGAGTTGGTCGGCCACTCGAATCTTGCTTTTACTTATACTTTTTCCTTTTTTTTCAATTTCTCTCTGTTTTCGCTATCGATTTTTATCATGCTCTTTCTGCTTCTTTCTGTCTTTCACTGCCTGTTTTCCCCCTCCTTCTCTCTCTGTGTTTTTCGTTTCCCCTCCCTCCCCCTCTCTCTTTATTTCTTGCTTCCTCTATCTAGTTTTCTTTCGCTCTCTCTATTTCTATCACTCTCATTCTTCTCCTCCCTTACAATTTTCTCTTTCACTGTGGTTTTCCACCCTTTTTCTGTCTGTTTTTTTTCCTATTTCATAATCTCTGTCCATTTCTTTCCGTCTTCCTACATTTGTATGTATTTACTTCCTCTATTTCAGTCTACTTTCTTTCTCTATGTATTTCTCTCTCCTTTTCTTCCCCTCTCTCGTTCTTTGGCCCATTCGAGTTATTGCATCCCACGCCGGGCAAATTGTCCCACTCGTTCTGAGAGCCAAGCAGCAGCACATTGATGATGATGATGATGATGAACCTTCAGCTTTGCTGGCACTCGCCCACAAAGGGGGATGGGCCAAGAACCGGGCGGCAGGATCATCAAGTGTGCTAAGTCAGGCATTCAGGTAGTCTCGTAGCCGTAGATAATAACAATAGGCTAACAGGGTAATCTCTTTGTTGCCCTTATGTACTCGCACACAGCAGAGAAAGCTTCCCTGTGGCTATAACCTAATGTAATCTCTCCGAAGGATAAATTAGCACAAGAAGAGGGCGAAGAGAGCGTGTTTCGGCCGAGTTATGCACTCACGATGACGATTTTCTAGAAGACAGAGGGAAGTTCCTCCCCGCGGATAAATTTGATTTCGTTTTTACTCGGCAGTGAGTGAAGCTTCCCGATTCCCGTGGCGCATACCCGACAGAGTTTTTTTTCTTGTCTTTTTTTGTCGTTGTTCGTCAGACCTAGAACGATTGGCAACAGAGATCGGCTGTTAAAAAGAAAAAAAAAACCCACGCGAGGCTGACCAGAGCTTTAACCTTAATACGCTTAGCAGATCCACAAACAATCTTGTCATTTTCTTTCATTATTTCTTGTTGCGGCATTTATTAGGGCTTGTTATACGTTCGCGCTTAAGTGGACGGCAGCATCAAATAGCACCGGATCCACTATTCGCAGGATTTCTTTCATTTCTAGACGTTGCCTCTAATCAGATAGATAGATAGATAGATAGATAGATAGATAGATAGATAGATAGATAGATAGATAGATAGATAGATAGATAGATAGATAGATAGATAGATGTGCCTGTCTCGCGATGCAAGACTTGTGTGTGCTGCTACAAAACTATAAATGCCCGGATATTTTTGTACCCTTGTCATAAATAACATTTCGAGAACGGTAGGTGTATACTCACGACTTGTCCTTGTAGTTGAGCACCACCTCATAAATCCTGCCGTTCTCGTGTTTTACTTCGTACTTGGTGCAGGACGCCGAGTCGTTGTAGAGAGCGCCGGTCCTTCCGACAGTGTACCAAACGCCCTCCACCTTTGCAAGTGGAAACACAACATAGAGTCAACCACAGCTAATAGTGCTTATTTACGCGACTGCCATTGGGGAATAGCGCACAGAAGCGACTTCTCCCCTAAATTTTTTGGCGCTTTTAAAACCAGTTCAAAAATTGACTCACGTCATTTCCGTCACGGAGGTGACGTCATGAAAGCGCACGTGGATATGCGTCAGAATTAAACGTAGCGGAATGGAACGGGAAATCAAACAGGGCTGCCAAAAACGTCATGAACATGGACCAAGATGCTCGGTGGAAGTGTGACAGTGTGTCAATCAACGGGGTCAATCCACGTCGAAGGCTGTCGTATGTTGGCGCAATACCTGTACACACTGTACTGTATACAAAAGCCAGTATTTGGGGGGGGGGGGGGACGCCTAATTGTTCGAAAGCAAGTCTTTCCGTGGTAACAAGGGAAAAAAAGTTGCCCGGTAATATGGCCGCCTCGACGAATTCCAGAGGGGGGCCCTGGCTCCTTTTTGCCAATACGTGCCTGTTGTATGGTGTGGTACAGAAACAGCTTATTTGGGTCCGTAGGGGCGTGAACTAGCACGTAGTGGGCCGCTCCCACGTCGGGACAGATGGGGCCAACCTGTCCGCCAGGTCGTGATCCCGTTGGGCTGCCCATAGCTGCGTCCTTAAATCCGTACTGCGTAGCACAGCATCCCACCAGCTGCGCTACTGCCTGCTGTACAAACACTATTTATGTAAGTCACTTAAAGTACACTTTTATGGAGACAGCGCTCTCGTGTTATGAGCTATTCTCGTAAAGGAGGAATCAACCAACATTTTTCAAATTTAGTACGTACAGGGGAGGGGGGGGGGGTCAAAAGTTACTAGGCCGCGCTCCCATACGAATACATTGGAATATGGCCTGGCAACTTTTTACGAGCTCTGTACGTACTCTTTATACACAGAGTGACCCAAGTACAGATTTTAAACATGCGTCAGTCACATTAAAAAAAAAAAAATTAGCGACTGTGCGTCGACGCACTCTATAAAGACGCGACCAAATGCATGTTGCCGACTATAATGCATGCGGCAAGTCGCACTATTTCTGGTATCAGGCTTAACTGCCTAGTTAGGTATTTAAATTGGAAACAACGCCGCGCCGAACAGGCGCCGTTGTTGCTTATATATATATATATATATATATATATATATATATATATATATATATATATATATATATATTATATATATATATATATATATATATATATATACACGGACGGTTTGCTTACACACCTTTCCCCCTGCTTTTCCTTGGTGAAAAAGAAGTTCGGTACCTGGGTTCAGCGCTCGCCATGTCAAAGTGATTGTTAGTTGTTAGGGACTGTTGCGTGTGTTTTTGGCAAATAGGAAGGTGTGTTTTTGTTTTGTTTTTGGTTGTTACACACGCGTTGATGTTCAATATGATTAGGCTTGTTTCGTATCTTGTTTGCTTTGATGCGCAGACGCCTTTGGTTTCCTCGTGACCGGGTCGAATGCTTGATATATGTGCGTGTGTCTTCCAATAAAGTTTAGTTGCGAGTTCAGCGCGGTGTCGTCTCTTCCTCTGTCCTTGTCTATGTTTGTGCACTGTTTTTACTTCCCAAGGCTGAAGTTTCAAACTTGAAAGATGCGGGGAGATATAGCACGCAATAGCTCATTGCCGACGTAAGCACATGACAAGAAATTCAATGGACAAAGTGAATAACCATGAGAGAAACGTGGCGATAACGGGCCAGCCAAGTGAGCGTATTCGACCCGGCGGCGAGGCAGAGGTGAAACAGAAATTTAGTAGTGAAATCGACGCACTCTCCATCTATCGTTAGTTGCAACAAATATGCCGCGTCCAACGATCGGTGGCGCCAACTTCTGTTGAAGCGTCGAGATGCCAGCCGTCGGACCGTTTCTGTTAACCGTGCTCACAGCTGTACACGCGTTTGTGTCAACTTGGTTCGGTTGACTTCTCCCGACATCAACTATATTGAAAGCCATGTTTAATCGCAATACAGTTGTCACGACTCTCTCGAAGCCCACTGCAATTGCTATCGTTTGTAGAGTACAGGTTACAAACAAACAAAAAAAAACACGAAGGCGTAGTCTTGTCGTAAATTGCTGTATCGACGCCGACAAGCCCACTTTTATATTCCTAAAAAAAGCTGTTTCACCGCAAGAGCAAAGCAATGAATGCAGCAGCAACAAATTATAATGTTATACGAAGTATAACATTATAATTGCAGTGGAAGTTGGAGGCAGGGTAGTTAGACAGGACACTGGCAAGCTTTCCCAGAAAACGAAGAACCTAATTATGAAGCATCAAATCATGAAAGTGTCAAGTACAACAGACGAAATAGAACTGGCAGTGCTTTCGAAGTTGATTAATAGACGTAAAATATGCGATGTAAGAAGGTATAACATGGAGAGAATTGAACACGCTCTGAAAAACGGAGGAAGCGTCAAAGCAGTGAAGAGGAAACTTGGGATAGGCAAAAGTCGGATATATGCACTAAGGGACAAAGAAGGCAAAATAACTGCCAATACGGATAGGATAGTTAAAATAGCTGAGGAATTTTACAGAGATCTGTACAGTAGCCGAGACAACCACGACCTTAATACTATAAGAACTAGCAGTAACCCAGATGACACCCCACCAGTAATGATAGAAGAAGTCAGAAAAGCTTTGGAGAGCATGCAAAGAGGCAAAGCTGCTGTTGAGGATCAGGTAACATCAGATCTGCTGAAAGATGGAGGGCAGATTGTGTTAGAAAAACTAGCCACCCTGTTTACGAGGTGTCTCCTGACGGGAAGAGTACCAGAGTCTTGGAAGAACGCTAACATCATCTTAATACATAAGAAAGGAGATGACAAGGACTTGAATTACAGGCCGATCAGCTTGCTCTCTGTAGTAAACAAGCTATTTACAAAGTTAATTGCTAACAGAGTAAAGAAAACATTAGAATTCAATCAACCAAAGGAACAAGCAGGATTTCGAACAGGCTACTCAACAATTGACCACATTCATACTATCAATCAGGTACTAGAGAAATGCTCAGAGTATAACCAACCACTATACATAGCCTTCATAGATTACGAGAAGGCGTTTGATTCAGTAGAAATATCACCCGTCATGCAGACACTGCGGAATCAGGGCGTAGATGAAGTATATATAAACATTCTGGAAGAAATCTATCTATATACAGGGGATCAACTGCTACCATAGTGCTTCATAAAGAAAGCAACAGAATACCAATCAAGAAGGGTGTAAGGCAGGGGGACACAATCTCCCCAATGCTATTTACCGCGTGCTTACAGGAGGTTTTCAGAAGCCTAGATTGGGAACAGTTAGGGATAAGAGTTAATGGAGAGTACCTTAGTAACCTGCGCTTCGCCGATGACATTGCATTGCTGAGTAACTCAAGGGACAAATTGCAACTCATGATTATGGAGTTAGACAAGGAGAGCAGAAAGGTGGGTCTTAAAATTAATCTGCAGAAAACGAAAGTAATGTACAACAACCTCGGAAAAGAGCAGCGCTTCGAGATAGGTAATAGCGCACTTCAAGTTGTAAAAGACTATGTCTACTTAAGGCAGGTAATAACCGCGGAGCCAAACCACGATATTGAAGTAACTAGAAGAATAAGAATGGGGTGGATCACATTTGGCAAGCACTCTCAAATTATGATAGGTAGATTGCCACTATCTCTCAAGAGGAAGGTACATAACAGCTGTATCTTGCCGGTACTTAGCTACGGAGCAGAAACCTGGAGACTTACAAAGAGGGTTCAGCTTACGTTGAGGACGACGCAGCGAGCAATGGAAAGAAAAATGTTATGTGTAACTTTAAGAGACAAGAAGAGAGCAGAGTGGATTAGGGAACAAACGGGGGTTAAGGATATCATAGCTGAAATCAAAAAGAGGAAATGGACATGGGCCGGGCATGCAGCGCGTAGACAGGATAACCGCTGGTCATTAAGGGTAACTGACTGGATTCCCAGAGAAGGCAAGCGGGTTCGGGGGAGACAGAAGGTTAGGTGGGCAGATGAGATTAAGAAGTTTGCGGGTACAAATTGGCAGCAGCAAGCACAGGACGGGTTAACTGGCGGAACATGGGAGAGGCCTTTGTTCTGCAGTGGACGTAGTCAAGCTGATGATGATGATGATGACGAAATAAGGCGGGCAGCTAACTTTTTTTTTTGGGGGGGGGGGATCGGCCGCTTCAGAAATAGCTGCATGTGGTTGAGTCTTTTAGCGTTGAAACCAGGGCACATAAACGGGTATTCGAGCCATCGGCTCATGCTTTCTGAGATAGCGCGTGCGCCAGCCATCGTGACCGCACCCTAATGGTCTAAATTACAATTGCTGCTTGAGCGACCCCCCCCCCCCCCTGTCACACACACACCTTCTCTCCCCGCGTTTTCTTTATACTCTTTCAAGACGGGTGGGGCGTTACCTCTCTGCTTGAGTAGCAATCGACGGCAGGCTATCGCACGCAGGGTGTTGTTATCGGCTTCCGTGCGACTCAAATGTATCAGCTTGTTTCATATATGTTTTAGCCACGTTCGTCGCAACCTCTTGCGTGCTTAAGAGGGACCCGCGGACAGAAGATACGACGGGCGGGGAGATGTTATCAAGTTTAACTTTATATAGAACACCATGGCGACGGCAAGAAACCACCGAGAGTGTCAATATCCCCTTCAGACAGCGCGTGCATAAACAAATAAAAAATAAAACGCCAGGCCTGCGCGGGAGGCGCAGCACAGTCACAGCGAAAGCTGAGCCTTTCAGAGCCTTTTCAAAACACTAATTGGGCAACTACTGCAAGCACACTTGCTTGATACCTACAATGTCATTAATAATGAACTTTTGGGTAGTAGGGCGGTATTCACTATGCTATTTTTCGTCACTCTTCTGGGAAGTGTAGTATCCGCTGAACACTTGCAAGAAATTTCGTGCCAATTGTTTTCACGCACAGATTATAGATAGATAGATAGATAGATAGATAGATAGATAGATAGATAGATAGATAGATAGATAGATAGATAGATAGATAGATAGATAGATAGATTATTCGCATTGTGCGACGACTGGTAGTTCTTTAGCTGTCTGAAAACACTTTATATATCGTATTAACGTGATTGCTTTCCCGACATCAAGCCTGCCTAAGGCAAGTTTGCCAACATGTCATAAGCCCCAGCGCATCTCAGTGGTAGAATACTGGGCTGACACCCAGCAGACCCGGGTTTCGAGTTCCACTATGCCTTTGGTGCTAGTTTATTTTTTCTAATTTCGCGCGATGTGTTCAGGAACACCGGCGGTGGCGGCGGACAAGTGCGTGTGACCCAAGTTCTGATCTCATAACAGCTTTCGCTGTAAAATGCACATTTGTTCTTTCGCTGGTTTTGGAAATTCGCGCTACTATTAGAGCCAATATTTTTGGTGCAATCGCATTCTTGATCTCGTGGTGTCATCTAGTGCGCATTTGAGCATGCGCACTACAGTGGAAGCCATGCATCTCTGCTTTGAAACATGGTGGTATTCTCATATTCGACGTTCTACTAATGCAGTCCTACGAAGTCCCAAACTACTGAATTATCACGCATTCATGTTTTTAATGGTTGCTTAAATTTACAAAGGAAGAGTTTACGAATCATTGACATACGTCATGTAATCTTAGAGGCAAGTATTATTGCTATCGAAAGCCATTTTTTTTAAATATGCATTATAGATGGCACTCGGTTTCAATATGTGCTTTTGTGTGTGCAAGTTGGCGAGTCTTATGGGGTTGGTATTAAGCTTTTCGGCATTAAGAGTCGTTGCTTGTTTAACCGAGGAAAATGCACAACTTGTTCTCGAAACAGCCACCTCGAATTATTCCTCGGACCTCTAATTGTCAGACTACGAGGCTGTTCTTGTCCATTACCTCTTGTGAAAAAACGGTTGTGGTGCCAAATTTGATCTTGGGCTACCTCGAAAGCTGCTGAAAGCTAATGTGCCTCCTCAACCAGGAACTGCCTGAGTAAGCTACTTGTCAGAGATTGTGAATGACGTATCTTTTTCAAGATGCCGTAACTCGAGATGTTCCCAGTGAATAAAATTCTGGCGCACCATCTTCCTAGGCATTACAGCTTCACGAAACTGCTACAAACAGTTTCAGAACAAACGACGTTGCTTTTTGCGAGCCAATGTAAAATTTTGTTAAAGGCGAGTCTTACTACTTTTCCGCGCATTAAGAACCAGTGTGCACTATAATGCACACAGTGGTGTGCACACAAGGCACCATTGTTTTATTGTGCAATACTGTATGTGTGTGAGTTACAAAAAAAAGTGTGTCCTTTCTGTGCCCGTGTAGCCACAAATTGACTCGGGTCTGAGGAGGATATATATAGTTGCTATCGCGATAAAAGATCGGCCTAGAATTCACAATACTGTGGCATGGGGGACGAGAGCGATGTTAGACGGCAGAAGGAACATAGAGAGAAGGGGGACCGCAAAACAAAGATTGAAGTGTTTGTAAGAAGATCACATTGTCGTCGATATCAGAGTGTGCATGACTGCCACAAAGTTGATTGGCTGAATAAGCTCTGAATGGTGTTCTTGAATATGTAGTCCGCTGCTGACAAGTTGACGCGCGAAATGTCCATATAACGAAATCAGGCAAGAATAAATGCATTAGTGAATCATAAACGCATTAACAAAAAAAAGCACACGTACCATTACGCTTAAACCTAAGCAAAACGAAATATCGCTGTGACCAATGAAAAAAAAAAAATAAAACAGCACTTCATTGGTCGCTGAGAGATATACGTGTAACTCTCCAAATGAATGAAACGTCTTCGTTGCTGAAGTATAGTGTTGCGTTTTTTTTCCTCTTCTACCCGTGTTAGTGTTTCTCGTCGAAAACTTCCCTTGAAACGTGCACCCAACAAAAGTCAAGGCATACAGTATTCCCAAGTCTCTCCTGAAGTATATGTGCGTCATGTTGTGGCCAAAGAAAACCATGTAGTTTTAAGTGTTGTAACTCTGCAAGAGATCCCTTTCATCCGTTCTTCATTCACCTACTTCATCCGTGTTCAAATATGAATTTCCGCAAACGTCCAACCTGTTAATGCCTCACTGATGTTTGTCATGTTGTAACCCTGGCTGCTAATTATTCCGCTAATACAGCTGTTTCTTGTGACAAGTCTACACACGAAAGAAGCGCGGTGACACTGTTGAGCAAAAACGCATAGTTGTTCTTTTCATATTCGGCTGCAAGTGCAACGTGGGAGGCGTTCGTGTGTGTGTGGTATACTTACCTGTGCAGGATCGAAATTCTCCATGAGGATCATCTTTTGCGCGAAGACCTCTTCGTTGAGAATGAAGCAAGCCACTGCAGCTGCCAGCAGAAACATAACCGACTGCATGTCCCTCAAGTGATGATCCTCCCACGGCGAAAGCGAATTGAGGGACGTAGATGGCAACAATGTGATGCGAGAAGTTATCTACAGCGTGTCGACTAGTTGTGACACCGATACTACGCTACGTTCGCACAAGGGCACGCCAACCGTGTCGTATTATATAGAAGCTTACAAGCGAGCAACATTACAAGCTGGCCAAACACGAACCACCTTCGAGACATGCACGGCTTTGACAACTTATGCGGTGACCAGCACGCGCCGAAATGTGGGAGCAGCCTATTGACTCACAAATGTGCCCCTGAGAGTGTAGACAGAGCTGCTAGTGAAACTGCTGGTAAAAACCGACAGCCACAAAAAACAAACAAACAAAAAAACGCGTACAACTATGTATGAGGAGAAACGTGGTACTCGATGCATGTCCACTGAGGAGCTGCGCATTTGTTTTAGTTTGGGCATGCCATCAGCGGAGAGTTATCGTTGGTTTTTCTGAACGCCAGATGCACGTGCACACACACAAAAATGACGAAACAAAGGTTAAGAAAGCGAACCTGAATGAAAGTCCCATCGACTTCGCAGCGAGTGGCGAAACTAATTTGTGTAGGCTTTTGTTTTCAGCCCGCCCAGCAAGGTTATGTGTGCTTAGCGTTGGTGCGAGCAAAGGCTAAGTGCTTACACAAGCGTTGTCACGAAAGTAGGCGGAGCGTATAGGACTTCGAAGCAACGGTGCTGAGCAAATAAGGACGACAGCGACGAGTTGGGGTGTTTGCACAAGGCCGAGCTTGGAACTTTACAGGTGGTTTCGGCGGGCGGCAGAAGGCACACGCTCTTCGAGTGGCCAGAACCACTTGGCCTACGGCCTGTAAGTGGCTGAGTATACGCAGGGCCGTTACTGCGAGTGACAGTGCTGTGCAGTGCACTGACTGAATACGTACGATGTGCGCTCAGTGCAGTAATCCCGTGACAGTGCCTTAGTGAATTAAGCGAAAGCTTGCTTCCTTAAGTTGTACCTTCAGAGCATTGGCGTTATTTCAATATCAGCTGCCAAGAATAGAACTGTCGAAAATTTTAAATAGCTTAGACAATCGCCAATTGTATAGGACACTGGCCGAGGCTGTCCTCGGCACGCAAGGCATTAGGAGAGTTGTTGCGCTTCTTGCGGGCAAGTGGTCTTAGAGACAGACTTTAAGCAGCGTCGTGGATAGTACTGTTGTCCTTTTTTTTTCTCTCCTTCAACGTCTCTTTTCTGTCATCTTTTAATCCCCTTCCCCCTTCCCCAGCACAGAGTAGTCAGCCGGTCTGAAAACTGGCTAGCCTCCCTGTCCTTACATCTTCCTCCTCATCCTCCTCTCGTTTGCCCGCGAGATTTCTCTAGCAATTCCAGCGAACCCTCCCTGAAATGATCGTAACACCATGGTTTGTAACAGTCTATACCGGCTGTTGCTGTCAGAAAATGAAGTATGAAAACGACGTGAATTATGAATCAACAACATTATTGGGCCCAGCATTGTTGTTAGTGCTCGCAGGCACCAGACGGAACAATTCCCTATAGTTGCGGGACGCGCATGTATCCAGCAGCTCCTGGCCCCTGTCCCTCGGTAGGGCGGGGCTGGATGACAAGGTCTCCCATTGCCCAAGAAGCTGGAGATTGGCGGTGTCGGGCAAATTTCTTCGAATAGTTGTGAGCCCCCCCCCCCCCCCCTCTTTTTTTCTTCATTTTCCAATTTAAAAAAAAAAATCAAACCTTGCCGTTACGAAACTGTGCGAAAGATGTGCCGGTGGGGAAAAAATAAAATTAGACGTAAAAAGATTGTGTAAGTTTGTCCCAGCTCTGTTACGAGTAATACAGTCTGTGGAAAAATTTAAATTAGATTGTACGAATCCTCCAACTTCGGTTACATCATTAAAGAGCACTTCCGTGCAGTTTGACTCATTCCTAAAGTCAGGCGCCATTCTTTTCGACTCAGCAGTTCGCCGTCTGTTAGTGGCTTATCCAAACACTCCACACAGAGCAGAAAGGTATATGCAAAAGAAAGTTTTACTGCAGGCAACAGCCGAGCGTTTGAAAGGGCAGAACAATGGGTTCGAGTGCCGCTGGCTGCTTTATACCCTATCCAAGTTTTAACTTCGTTGTCCTCGAAATTTCTCATTAAAGGTGAAACAAAGGTATAGTTTCGTAAGCTGTTAGGCGACTAAACAACAAAGCGTAATGCTCGGGCGAGAGGGCACAGATATTGAAACGCGCACCAAGCAAACAGTGACTCGCTTCCACACAACCGCTGAAAAAAAGATAAAATACGTCGACCCTCTAAACTAATTATACTGTCCTTTCTTCTCTCGCGACGACTGCTGTCAGTGACGAAATACTCGGCGGAACTTTATTTTTTTTTTTACAGCATACCTTATAGGTACACATCACGTTCGTCTGACGAGCACGGCAGAGACGCAGCACAAACTTGCAAAGTGGCTAAAGGAACACGCGAAGTAAAGTGAAAGTGCAGTCAGTTATTACAACACGGGGAGGATGTGAATGTAGCTTGCGAATATGCGCGCCTATAGCGGTAACAGTGCGCGCACACTGCGTAATTAATTAGCGAGTAGAAAGGCCGTGGGGGACGCGCAATGGAGGGCAAAAGGCCGAAACGACGTGTATGGGGGAACAGAATGCGCAATCATGCGGCGTTTAACAATACAAGGCTCCAAGTGAGAGTATAAAGCTTCGCTTCACGTGACTTCTATCGCATGCGGCTGCACGCCGACACACGCGAGTACACGGAAAATAGAAAGATAGCGCACTCGCGTGCGACGGGTGAAACAAGTTCGCGCCTTAACAAGCCGTGCGGGGCGCTCTTATAGATTACCGTGTGGTATGGGGGTACTTGCTTCGCTGTGAATGAAGACGGAGATAATTAATGAAGACCGTGATACGAGAGGTGGATGTCTCAGAGTTACTCCTGTAAAGTAGATTAACGACTACCTAAAAACTTCCCTTTCTTAATCTCATTTGTAAGCGTGTGTGCGTGCGCATGCGTTTTTTCTTTTTTTTTGCGACGGCTAAGGATGGCTGTAATGCTGCTGTCGAAATAAAGTCGTCGAAATGTAAGCGTTATTAGTGGTTGTAATACAGAGGCCTCGCACATGGCTTGACAAGTAAGTGAGCTTGTAAGACGAAACTGTATACCACCGGCTCTTGTACGCGGACATCTTAAACTTTTTTTTCATTTTTAAATTTATTTCAGTCACCAGCGGTTTAAAAGCAAACAATTTTTTTTTCTCGAAAAGCGTCCAATTATCTGACCGCAGCTCATTTTGCGAATTTGAGTAATATCATTTTTTTCTGTATCTGTAATATTTTTTTTGCTTCTACGACTCCTCAACCTTGAAACGTAAGCACCAACAAGCTCAGCTTTGAAAAGCAGTAACGTTCATGGCAGTAAGCGACGCGTAAAACGAAACGGTGCACACAGAAAGGAATGAAAACAAGTGACTGTACTCCCTTCTTGCGGGCGTAATCTTGTTTCTCGCGTCGCTTGCTATCCACACCAAGTGACCCAGATAAGTGCACTTTTGCAAGATCGGTCTATATTGCCTATTTCATACTTCGCCTAATGATTTGTGGGGTTTAACGTTTCGAAACCACCATATGATTATGAGAGACGCCGTAGTGGAAGGGCTCCGGAAATTTAGACCACCTGGGGTTCTTTAACGTGCACCCAAATCTGAGCACACGGGCCTACAACATTTCCGCCTCCATCGGAAATGCAGCCGCCGCAGCCGGGATTCGATCCCGCGACCTGCGGGTTAGCAGCCGAGTACCTTAGCCTCTAGACCACCGCGGCGGGGTCATACTTCGCCTAAGCCGTACACTTTGTTAACACTTTGCCACTGAGTGCGTTTTATAACAAGCCTGGTTCACATCACTTTACATAAGTGTTTACGTTTCCTTCATCCTATGCAAAATAAGCTGTGTTGATGGGTAAACTATAGTATTTAAGTTCAGGAACAAAGTTTGCGGAGTCTCGCTGTGCTTAAAGTTTTAGCCACTGGCACTTATCTGATTGATAGCGATTTCATTCGAGAAAACATGTTCGATGCAATGCCAATGCGTACTTTTTTTTTACTATTATTCGTTGTCAGAGTGGAGTGACCCCACCCCATTGACGGCCGCACCCGCATATCGCTGCGAGCCATGTGATGAAGGAAGGAACATTATCAAGCAAGAAATGCGCAGCAGTCAGCGGCCATTTTCTACGCTGAACGTAATTAACGTGCACTTCGCACTGATTCGCGTCAAGCTTAATTACTACTTGCTGCTAATGTCCAAGTGCTATAAATATATATGAAAAAAAAAATCCGTGCACACGGCAAGCACCGCGAAATCGAAACGAAAATCATAACGTGTGCCCCTGTTTTCAGCGAAGCACGAACGTCACTAGCGAGGCCGCTGTAATTTGACAACCTCGCTTGGCTGTGAAGTTTCGCTTCCGGGTTCGACATTGACGTTCCTCCGCACTGCACACTGGCGGCCGCACTTCCAGAAAGACTCGTAAAGCCGATTTACTTCCCTCGGGCTCTCCGACATGCAGCTAACTCACGCAGACGAAAACAGCGAACGACACCTATTACGAGCGGATAGTATAGACCGCTCGTAAAAAAAAGTAAGGTGATTATTACGGACCTGTAATCATCCCTACGCGATCCTCATCCCACGTGTGTCTTTCTCCGTAATCACTCGGGGAGGCGCTTCTTCGAGAGTCGTCGGAGCACGCATGACCTTCGACCCGTATTCGCATGCTCACGGTAAAGGTCGGGGGCTTATGGTCATGTCTCGTTTGAATGCACACGCATCACGTGAATAGCGTGACATTTTCGCATTACTACAGTTCTGTCATTTTTGTTCGTTAGAATGAACACGGCGATAATAAGGTTTTCTTTCATTTATTTATTTTACTTATAAATACTGCAGGTCCTACTCGAGCCCGAGCAGGATTGGGAATACCATTAAAAACAATACCAACAACAATGCTTAGAACTATCGACAACTTAAGTAGTAAACCGCAATTAAGAAGCAAAAGAAAATGAATAAATAAATATGCTTTGCAATAACAAACACACAACATTATGAATCATAAACTATGCACGTAGAATATTTCAACGCATAAGATGAATGCATAAAGAAGTGAACGCGAGAATCCACTGTTACAAAGCAGTTCAGCATAAACAGAAGTTAACATATCAAACGAAAGGTTATTTGAAAACTGAAAAAAATGATTCAGCTGTGTTAGCGTTTACTACTTCTTCGTGTAATTTATTCCATTGTGATATAGCACGTGGAAACAAAAAGGAATACTGATGTATATTAAAATGCACCTGAACTTAAAATGCCCCCGTCTTAAAATTCACCTGAACAATCTCTCGCTTCAGCAGTCGGTTCGCGTGACGTCAGAAGAAAATGAGCTCTCGATTTGCCGATGTGTGGGGAGTATCGGTTGTGAATTGTCGTGCGCCCGTTCCGTCGATAGTCTCGCGTGACAGTCGTATACGTGATCGACTGATTTGACTTCGTTTTGCGCATTTTCGAGTGCGCAAGCGGAGATAATGGTGTGCAGCCGGAAAGTACGAGATCCTGATAGGCTCAACGCTTAGTACTCACATTGTCCGCTCGTCTTGTGATTAAATAAAGCAGCTAGGAAGAGGTAGCACCTTTAGGAAGGGTAGTGAAGCAAGAAGAAAACAAGATCTTCTCGCTTTTGAACTTGCATTCTTGCCACGACCTCCGTTTACAACTTTGAGTGACCATATTACCACACGAGCAAAATCAGTTGGCCTAATAGTTTACAAATAGCGCGAGACGTGAAAAAATATTCGATAGGGGGTACCGTGGGAAGGGGGGGGGGGTCAGCAATACTTTATGTATGTTCGTGCAAGCAAAAAGCTAACAATAATTCGGGGCAAATGGGTTGACCTCCCCCCCCCCCCCCCTGCGTACGCTCCAGGCTCCAGATAGAAAGGTATCGTCAATGTTAGCGATCTGCCATGGTAGCCCACCCGTACATGGTAATCTTGCAATGGTTAGTGTTCTGAAAGCTCTGACGAAACGTCCATTGCGCCGTTACAGCTTATTTCAAAGGCATGCAACGTTAGCTTACGTTTTGTTTTAGATATACTGCCCCTCCCCACTTTTCCTGCTATTTTTCTTCTTCATTGTCCCGGCTCATGCGGCAGATAATTTCGCGACGGTGCCTTGCAAGCCGAGGTGAGATTAAGACCACTCGTCTAAGTATATATAGTCACAAGAAGACATAGCAAGAATTGATGGCGTCACGTGTAGCCGCTGCCGGAACTTCCAGTCTCCCGGTATTTGGTGTTTCTCGGGTGTTGGCGCTGCTTGTCTTCGTAAAGCTTCCCGCTATATCGTCACGACTCTTCCTCACTTCGCTATGACTCCTCCTTAGGACCTTGTTATGTTTCGCTGTTCTTAATATAATGTTGCGGAAGCGTTATCCGTTATTACAGCTTGGCTTGATATTTCTCCATGCATATTACCGCTCTCTCTGGGACCATGCATGCGCGTGTGTGGCCAACAAGGACGAAGGGTTGTTGCCTCTCGTTCTCGGAGCTCAACTGCCCCGCCGCGGTGGTCTAGTGGCTAAGGTACTCGGCTGCTGAACCGCAGGGCGCGGGTTCAAATCCCGGCTGCGGCGGCTGCATTTCCGATGGAGGCGGAAATGCTGTAGGCCCGTGTGCTCAGATTTGGGTGCACGTTAAAGAACCCCAGGTGGTCGAAATTTCCGGAGCCCTCCACTACGGCGTCTCTCATAATCATATAGTGGTTTTGGGACGTTAAACCCCACATATCAATCAATCAATCAATCAATCAATCAATCAATCAATCAATCAATCAATCAATCAATCAATCAATCAATCAATCAATCGGAGCTCAACTGGTCAGCGCTGCAACCACTGCTTTAAAGATATATTGACGACAAACTCGTTGTATAAGCATCCCATCGTTCACGCAACACGTCTGGTGGAGGTGGAACATTCCCCGTCGTCACCACGGAGTTTAGCAGCGGCCGCACCATCCAGTCGCAGGCAATGGCTTCCACCAAAAACAACCACTCTCCCTCTACACCTGCGGCGCTCTCAACAATGTACAGTATGGCCCACTGTTAAAAGGAACAATCGAATGCACACCATCAATATTTCTGGCCCTCTAAGAGCAAGTTGATTAACAAACAGTCTTCATGAAGTCAATATACTGTCAATACGAGGAGACGGAACTTTTAACCACCAGTAGTCTTATGCATATCTAAGCCCCTATGATTCCGCAAGATAGCGAAATCTAAACTTGCTGCTCACGCAGGTGTTCCCTTTAACAGTGGACCAGTCTGTACGTCACAGGACCCAATCTACGCGATCTCGGTATATTTTCCGCCCAAGCCGGCCTTGATGTCGACTACTGGCTCAACATGTGTGAGCGAGTTAGCCAAAGTCACTGAAGGGACCGTGTCATGATGCTCACCAATGTAACTTTGACCAATATTCTTCCACAGCATTAAAGAGACACTAAAGAGAGAAAAAAAAATCACAGCATATCCACGGAGTGAATGATAATGAGTGGGGCGAAGCATCCGTCCTTGCGTCCGTCCGTGCATCCATCTAGTGAACACTCCAAGTACCGTTATCACGCATCCTTTTATCATATAGACACCATATACAAGTACCGCCATCCAGCGGTCATTCCAAGGACTAAACGAGAGGTAGGTATACCTCTTACTAGAGTTACTGTATATGCTCCTAAAAGTAGCATATACAGTATCTCTACCTACTACTACTACTACTACTACTACTACTACTACTACTACTACTACTACTACTACTACTACTACTACTACTACTACTACTACTACTACAACTACTACTACTACTACACATATCGGGGACGCACGACTCACGGCTTAAGGAGTTTCGCCCCTAAAATTCTTATTTTCATATTAACCTCAAAATGCCGAGCAAGCACCCCTCCTATGGTGAAGAATAATCCGACCGGATTTGCAAGGGGGGCGCTTTCTCGGTCCCGCGGACCGCTAATTGGAGCTTATTTCACATCTCCGGAAAAAAGGAGGAGAAGGAGGGAGGGTGCTGGCTCAGGCGGGAGCGCTTGCACGGAATTTCGCGGTGGTAAATTACTATATTTACGATGCTAAAATCACCAGATTTTTCGCGAGAAGGGGCTCGGTAAACGAGAAAACGTTCAAGGACAAAACGCAGGTGCCGACGTCACCTTGAAACTACCGTACGAAACACCGTGACGTCATAGATCTTTGGCGCAGCAGCGTTGTCATTTGGGCTAGCTGGTCTCTAGTCTAGACCCACTTTGGCCGCGCTAAAAACACGGACAAAGAAGAGATGTGCGCTGAACGGGCGCAAATTTCCAACTTTATCTCCGAACGCCAAAGCGAGATCTTGACTGCGTCTACGAAGGATATACGTAGTTCGTAATCTGTAAAAATAACATTACAATGTTTTCTGTAGGAGCTAAGGACTTGACACACCAAGTTTCAGAAATTTTGTTGGGCAGCATGTCGCCAAATACAAAAAATACATTTCGAAATTTGTGACGTCACGTGCGAGCCTACTGACCCGAAATTCGAAAATTAAACATCCATCTTGACTTTTTCCCCTATTAATAGACTTACGATTGCCAAATTAACGACATTAGACTTCTCAGAGTTCAACTGATATATCTATAGGCCCATTAACTGTATCACTTTAGAGTCCTTTTAAGCATCGTTATCCTACTTCGCATCACTTGAGAGTTTCACCGAAACATGGATCGAAAGGGATGGATCAACGAAAGGAACGATCGACTGAGAAATTTTGACACCGCTATTGCACTCCAAACGCGTGGGCAGAGTGGCCGCCATTTCGCATCAAGCTCATTCAGCACAACGCCCACGAGCCTGCATTACGCACGCCCTTACACCACGCCTACTACAGACCCAGGGCAGCCACTGCTTGGGTCTCTGCACGCCACTTCCTCGTCAAGAAATGAAATTATGGATCGGAGGCTTCGCATAGTCTCACTTCTGCGAATTAAGTTGCACTGTCTGTGTTGAAATTTTGTTTCTCTTCAGAGTTCTTCAGGAAGACTGCGTGAGAAGCTTCGTTCGCTTCACGTACGCTTATAAGTCGTTTGGCATTCAGTGCAGAACCAACTTTAGATACAAAAGCGGTCGATTAAAAAAAATACCTTTGTTGCAGTTGAAGTAGGGCGTCCTTTAAGAGATGTCGCTTCGAGCAGTGCGCAGACCCACACGGAATCGACTCGGATGTTACTTGAAGCAGTATGTCGTAGAATTTGTGACATCTAATTGTCCGACAAGAAAATTTTCCCCCGATAGTCAAGGCGGTGGTCAGCAGGAATGCGAGAACGGTCAATAAGCGCTATTTGTAAAGCTAGTCATTTATAAATCAACTTCAAGCTATATAAACTATACAGTGCAACATGCGCTACAGCTGAATTATTTATTTATTTACAGATACTGCTAATCCCATTTGGGATTTTAGCAGGAAGGGCATTTCATAGAATGTGAACAATAAAAATAAAAAAAATCATTTGGGCTTTCAAGTTATAACACATACATACACGAGGGGAATACATGTTGAGGGCTAGGCACTTTTTAGCACAGGGTAATTGTTTGGAAAAGGGATGAACAGTAAAGGCGTAACATAATTTGCATCGTACCTAGTGTGACGAGCATGACAAACAAGTCCCGCTGTATATAGAATAAAACAACAATCAATGTTCATACTTGTACCTATGACAACCTGACAACAACTACCTTCTTTTATTGATTTAACAAAAACACAAAATTCGTACAGAACACGAGTAATTCAGTTACACGAGTAATTACACGAGTAATTATATACCGTATGATGCGATATCGACGTGCGTCGTTCCCAAAACTTTGTCCTATAGCGATTAGAATGGTTTGCGTCTGGCCTACGGTTGGTGAACATGCACGTTGAGTGACGCACGGACGAGGGAACTAGCGAGGCGTTTATTGACGCCCTCTGATGAATATATATATATATATATATATATATATATATATATATATATATATATATATATATATATATATATATATATATATATATATATATATATATATATATACTACCAAAAGTTTTTTACAGTACATAGCCGCAACTACATGTTCTGCAGAATTCTCCAATAAACACTAGTCGTTAGTCAGCAGTGTCTTCACGTTTTCTTCCTCCAATAATACCTGGGTTTTCGGTTCAGAAACCAAAATACGATTATGAGAGACGCCGTAGTGGAGGGCTCCGGAAATTTGTACCATCTGGCGTTTCTTATCACACCGTATGGCCGCAGCTTTCATAAAGCTGCGGCCATACGGAACCTTCGTCGGCCGAAACCTTCGTCGTTGTCCCACTAACATTCGCAAAATGTCATACCTAACTTTCGTCCGCTCGCAACTTGAATATGCCTCATCTGTTTGGTCCCCTTCCGCTCAGTATCAAATTAACATGCTGGAAACAATCCAGAACAGAGCCACCCGTTACATTTCTAGAAACTATGACATCAATTCCAGTGTGACTCAGCTTAAACTCCATCATTCCCTCCAAGCATTAAATGTTCGTCGTCACGTGTCCTTGTTATGCCTATTTCATAAGTACGTCTACAGTAACAAAACATCATCGTTGCACCTTCAACGCCCGCTCTACACGTCACGCAGATTACATAACCATCTCAGCTTCACTCGCATTTTTGGAAACACGAACGCGTTCAACACATCCGCACTACCACAAGCCATCCGCATGTGGAATGATCTTCCCGACGATATCGCCTCTGATAGCAACCCCAACACGTTTCGGCAAAAAGTTCAGACGCATTTCCTTAATATTTCATCTTGACGTTCTTTTACTTCTTTTCCGAGCGTTTTTATGTTACGGAGTGTTCTTATATACTTCATCGCCATGTTTACGTATTGCTGACTTATTGCTTTGTTAATTTTTTTTTATTACTAACCGACATTGTACCGTTTTTATTTTGAAATTTACATGCGATTTTTCACTGTAACCCCCCTTACTCAATGCCTTCTGGCCTGTAAGGTATTTTCAATAAATAAATAAATAAATAAATAAATATCGCTGGGCTAATATCGTAAAGCTAATTTCATAAAGCTGGGCTAATATCGAAGCTGATTGACAGATTGATACATGGGTGTTTAACGTCCCAAAACCACCATACAATTACGAGAGACGCCGTAGTGGAGGGCTCCGGAAATTTCGGCCACCTGGGGTTCTTTAACGTGCATCCAAATCTGAGCACACGGGCCTACAACATTTCCGCCTCCATCGGAAATTCAGCCGCCGTAGCCGGGGTTCGATCCCGCATATAGAAGCTGCTCATCATGAATTGTGATTCAAATTAGGCACGCGGAATTGACTTGAAAACACGCGTCTTCATGACATACATTCTCCTAAAATCTGGTCCCAGTCTCTTTGCGCAGTGTAATACAATAGAATCGAAAGTTGGGCTAGTTGGATATGCATGGTATATCCAATGCATATTTGGATATGCAATGGGCATTGCGCACATGACTCCTTTTAGCTGTCGTTAATTGTACGTAGGTCAGTCGGGAAGGTGCATTAATGTTCGTCCCAGAGAGCACGATTCTTCTTTTAAATTCTCGAGGGCATCGCATCTCGCGGTTCATTGCAGAGTGTGCCGTGGGTATCCTCTTTTTCAGTATACTGAAGGGGTTTTTCGATCTAACAATCAATCAACTCGTGAGTTGACGGAAGCTTTTCACATAAGAAAAAGAGGAGAACACTGCGTCAGCCAGCCTTCGGTTTTGCTGTACGATAAAGAGCTTGCTTTTCTAGATTATGTTCCGAGATAATCTTTCTTCATTTAATGTGTGTTCTCGATGTACCATGAGTGTACTTTTTGCCTGCACAAGCATGCGTTGTTTTTAGATTGCCTGATTATATATTCTTCTCTTTCTAATGAATCATTTAGTTGCGAGAAAGTGCCTAACCTCTCTTCCTTTCTGTTTATCCGTGCGCTTCCGTCACATCGGAAATCATGCGAGACCACCACGGCCTTTTCTTTATTTTTTATTTTCTATGAATAGAAAAAAAAAAGCTGCTGGCATTATTCATCAAGAGTGTGATGCAAACAAGGGTGTAATATTCTCTGGTTATTTTCCAAGATACTAGCTAAATATTGCAAAGACAAATTTACGCAAGGCACCTGGGTGCCACTACTTTGGGCTGTTACACAGCTGTTTTCATATTTATGCATACCGCGAAGTTAATTAATAATGAAGCCATGAAAGCTCAAGTACACCAGCCTGACCGTTTTAATGTGCGTGCGTCTAACGTCGCGATGTTCGCTTAGTTGCCGCGGTGCACTGCTTAAAGTGCTAGGCTGCCGACCAGAAGGTCGCGGGTTCGATTCCAACCGCCGCGGTCGTGTTTCGATGAGGACACAAAAAGGCAACGCCACAGCCAAGTATGGTGGGGCTGAAACCAATGCGTGAAATAGTCTGGATAAAAAGAGCATTGTTAACAACGTCTGTTGCCAACCTAAACGCATGCCACGTCCTACTGATCTCAACTAGAACGGCACATAAACCCGGAGTTCTGTTTAATCTAACTTATCGTATAGGGTTGAAAAGCAGATGGAAGCCAATCAGGGAAAGTAACATTCCATTTCAGAAAGCACAAGAGGAAAGGTTAGTTATTAATCTAGATGCATTAGAATTGACATACAATAAAATGAGCGAGAAGCGGGAGTTAGAGAAGGCTCCTGCAGCGAGGTGGATCAGTCAGACGAGACACCAGTTCCGCTGTTGGATGATAAAGCCTTGGAAGCCATTCTTTACGGGGATATTTTCCATGATCCCCGCGGTTTCTCCATGAGCCGCTTTTTAAAATCGCAAGTGGAGATAAGGGCCCATCGTTCGCTGCGGGAAGATTTCATTAGGCGTTCTTTGTATGACTTCCATGTAGTGCTGTCTTTTCTTTGTTAATTGCAGACTAGCCCTCTGTGCGACGTAACTTTCTAACTTGCGTATTCTGATCAGCAAACAATCAGCGGCGACGAACGTCGCTAACGGAAAGAACGTATCCAATACTCGGTCGAGGAAGAGGAACAGATGGCTTGATGCTTCCTAGATGAAAATGAGAGCTGCGATGAGCGGATTAATTACTTGCCGAACTTAATTCTCCGTCACGCTCATATTGGTTGACGCCCGTCTATTTATGACGATTTGGAGGCTGTGAAGCTTTCGCAGAAATTGAAATGGAAGAAAATAGAAAAAAAAAGTGCTCGAAGCTTAGGAACACGAGAATTAAAAAAAAGTTAGGGAGAATAACCAAGGGAAAAAGTCGTTTACTACCACAAAATTGAGAATGGGGGAATAAATTATTCATGTATAGATATGTAGGTAAGTGTAAGTACAATGCTCAGGGTTTAGAAATCCCATTAATGTGCGCTGTGACATTGGATAGATATATTCTAGTTGTCTTACAGCCTTCTTATTTTCTGGTTGCATGGGTCACATAGGTTTTTCTTGTGGATCGTATTGCCGGGCAGAACATTTGTAGTTACTACGAAACGGTATGTCCATGTGTTTCTCATAAGTCCTGACAACACAGTGTACCCGTGGTTGCTCACCTTTTTAGGGTCATCAAGGAATAGATGTGCAAGGCCGGTGTACTGTATAGCGACGTCTTTACTGATGGCGATTCTTTTTTTGTGTGTGACCAGCAATCAGAGCGTCAGTGTGAATAGCATATAAATGAGGTTAGCCGCCCTTTTTTTTTTTCTGAGGCTGTTTCAACAAATATTCTGGCTTCATGGCAAAACACCTGCTTAGCACGCTGGGCGGCCTGGGTTCGATTCTCACTCGAAGCATTTTTTTTACTTATTTGCATATTTCTCAATTTTTCGTTCACGAACAGAATGATTTTTCGCTAGCACCCAACGACGCCATCACAGAAGCCGACAACGGAATATCTGCAAAATGAGCTCTTTAACGCTATCGCTTTAATGGCACATCATTTCGAAGCCCCGCAGCCGGTACCTAGAACACAATGAGAAACGACTAAAACTTGATAGGCCACAGGTTTCGACGGCGTTCAATGGCACCGCCTCCAGGACTGGACCGTTGATTGATTTGATTTGTGGGGTTTAACGTCCCAAAACCACCATATGATTATGAGAGACGCCGTAGTGGAGGGCTCCGGAAATTTTGACTGCCTGGGGTTCTTTAACGTGCCCCCAAATCTGAGTACACGGGCCTACAACATTTCCGCCTCCATCGAAAATGCAGCCGCCACAGCCGGGATTTGATCCCGCGACCTGCGGGTCAGCAGCCGAGTACCTTAGCCACTAGATTACCGCGGCGGGGCCAGGACTGGACCGTCGACTTCGATGGCGTGGCTGCCTTGAATGACTGGCGTAATCTCACGCCGCCTACTTACCCCTCCTTTTTTATAGTTTGTGTATCGTGTTATCGCTCAAGATGAAAGTAATTGACAACAAGGCAGAAACAATTACAAAAGGAGACATTTATTTGTCGTTCGATGCTTAGGCATAATGACCACGACAAGGAGTACAAAGGATGTTGTTGCCTGCCAACACAATGGCGGCGACATGTGTGTCTTATACGTGGGGCGGTGCGTGTGCACCTCACAAAATCAAGGTGAGAACACTTCAGAGAAGACACGTCGATGGAAGTGCCATCACAGCAATGTGACCATGAGCACAGTTGATCTCGCCGGAACAAACGGACGCACAATTGCTCATAGGGAAATAAAACTATACGGGGTCGTCAGACACATCCAGCAATGGCCACCACGACAGCTTAGAAGTATAACACCAAGTGAGTAAGCGACCCGCATTGCAGAGCGAAAAAAAAAAAAACGTGGGAGACGAAGAAGTGTACGAATCGCAGAACGTGAACTCCACCAAAATTGCTGCAAGCCCGCATTTATATACACGCAGTTAGAGACAGGCGTTTGCTTTAGCCATACTTTTCGACCCGAACTCACTGTTATCAAGCAATGTTAATTGTTATGTCATTACGTATTACAATTGTGTTATCGTTTATAAAGTAGTTTTCCTAGCAATAAATTTCTCCCCATCTGATTTATTTAACTGAAAGCTCAGCTTTAATCAAATGCGCAATATCTACTTAACTTATATTTCAAGAAAATTTAGATAGACACCGACTTCTCTGGCGCTATAAACGTGTCATTCACAGATCATACGTCTCGCGAGAACTCATTAAAAGAGAAAATGTCACGAGAAACTGCCCATCGAAATTTAAACTATACCATCAAGTTTTCTTCGGTGGTGACAGATCTGCTTCACGGCTGTGAGAAAAAAATATCAACTGCTTATAAGCTGAGATGTGACTAAGAAACCGTTTGAGCATCTGTGAATGGCAGCATTAATTTTGAAGTTTGCACTGCACATCCAAAAATTCACAATGACGTTGTAAGAATTATATTTGACGTCAAAGGCCCAGGCATCTCTCTACCCCGGGTCACAAAGAATAGCCAAAACAGACAGGCATGCATGAACCTTTAGCGAATCGTCTCGCCCAAGGCGATCGTTGTTCATGATACAGCAATGATAAACTATGCCAACGATAACAACAGCAATAACAGAGTTTACATAGCTCTCTATATATACCGAAATACAAGCGGTGGTGGCGATAAACAATTCACAATACCCAGGTATCACACACAGGAGTATTGAATACGGAACGTAATGAGTTGTTGCGGGCTCCTCCAAATGACACCACACTACGCGCTTACTCGAAAATGGAGTCTATTGACCCCACCATTCATTTCTGAAAAGCATACAACGTCCGTCACATCGTGTCTTAAAAATCAACAAAATATCTCTTGCAGGAGCACTATCATACGGTATAACATAATGCCATTATAATACAGCACGATGAGACAAAACGTGTTTCGTACCGCGTGATTGTAATTTCCGATACTATTAATGCAGGCGCTTCTCTTCACTAGCTTGAGCAAGTGTGAAATTTGATAAGTTACATGCAGCAAAAGGAGAAAAAAAATAGTGGCGCTGCATGTTACTGCCAGAAAAGCGATAAACTGCGGAACGGATACCGTTTATGTCTATGCAATCTTTGTAAGGCAGTCGACATTCTAACCACCTTTGGCTGCTTGCATCTTGTATACAGGTAGCTCAACTGAACACGTTTAGCATATTAAAGGAGCTGACTAGGGGGTGGGGGGGGGGGGTAAATGTTCAAGTTGTGGAAGTCAGACGACGGTAATGTCGCACAGGACAGTCTCAACAGAACAGTCTGAGGCACAATAACACGACAAAACACTCTCCCCCTTCCCCCTCAAACTCAAGAAAAATAATACGCTTCACTAACAACAGAAGGTGAGAAACACGCGAGCTGTATGGCCGGCACACATTTGCAAACTTTTTCGCGTAATACATACCAGGCAGAAACTGGCGAAATCGAACTAAAATCAATGACGTCACTACCATTGGTGTCAGCACGAAGTTCAAAAGGGAAGATGCCCTGTCTCCAGTTTGCAAGTTGCCGTAACTTTACCGGTAAATAAACGGATAATAGGTAGTGTCATAATTCTTTGACCTTCAGCTTGCGTTTTCCTCTGAGGAACAGTCAGGAAACGCTAAGGATGTACGGCTGTGCATTGAGCGGGCTGGATACAAATGCAGTAGCTGGAGACATGTCCTGCTCAACCGGGATCATGTCTGCTAGGGGTGGCTGGCGGACTGGGCAATTAGAGCTAAGCCAAATCCAACGTTAGCCCAGGACTAGGTGGCCCGCCCGAGTTGTTAGTGCTGTAATAAATTAAATGTTCTCGCGGTCCCTCTCTAGTGGCCACGATGCCATTGACATCACCTATAATGTTTTGAAAGATCACTGCATCAATCTAAGCTGACTCAGTATTTTAGCATTACTATCATTTCGCTCAAACTTCAAGAGGTTAAAATAAAGTGCAAGTTCCGAAAAGTAAATGCACTAAGCTGTAAAATTTTAACTCGAGAAATTGCGATTTTCGCGAACGCGCACATCGGTCACGCGAACGCATACACGTACGCAAAAATAATAATTAAATTAATTTAGTTCACAAATAGTAATTTCGCTAAATACATAACCGAACGCTGTTAATGCCAATGCGCACCATGCATGGATCTTGAAAAAAGAAAAAAAGAGAAAAAAATGCCACGAGGCCACTGACGCTCCAAAAAATGTCTGCATGCAACATCAGCGCTGTCTTCTTGTCAGCGAGTCCTCGACAGAACTACCAAAACTTGACTAGCTGACATTGTATAGCGAAGGGTCCCTAAGGAGCACAAGACTCCCTCTGGAGGCAAAGTAGACGGCACATCAACCTTCTATTTCCCTCAGGCAATGCTAGCCAGGCCTGAGGGAAATTTGTTTCAAGTAATAATTTGTTTCAAGTAATTTGTTTCAAGTATTTTGTTTCAAGTAATAAAAAAAGAGAAGTTAACGAGAAAAGGAAGACAGAGGTTAACCAGAGCGTAGTATCTGGTATGTTACTTCGCACTGGAGTTAGGGAATAGGCCGAGTAATAGGATGTTGGTTATCCACGTTCGAAAATTATTTTATTTTAATTTATTTTAAGGATTGGCAGTCGAATAAACAAGTAAACAACATAAACCTTGGTGTTTATTGATCATTTATGATGTCATGCCTTCATCTGTTAAAAAAAAAAGTCATCTTCTTGATTCGCTTCAGCCAACAGCATTACGCAGCGGGGCTGAGGCTGTAATTTTTGTTCACTTATTGCCACTCTGTTAGTAAAAAAAAAAAATGCTCCAAGCGTGTACTAAATTGTATTGAAGATGTAAGCTTCATCAATATCGCGAACCAAATATTGGTATCCTTTTCCACAATCCGTACAAAGTTGCTTAAGATTACCGCAGAGAACACAATGTTGGTCCCGCGTAGAGCAGCGTTTCGCGATTTATTTTTTTTTTCCTTGATTCGGCAGCAAATGGCGCAGTGAAAACAATCAGCCCTTTAAATCACGAGAGATAGGCGTGGTGTACTTTACACAAGGCCAGAAGGCCAAAGCATTTCTGAAGAAGCATTGAAAACAGCAATAAAAGCGTCGTCGACTACGCTGCGTACATATAGTTCATGCGATCTGAGATATGTTGCAATTTTCTTTCTCCTTTGCGGCACTGGCATTCTCACGCCACGACACGTTTACTTCAACAATAGAGAAAACTTCGCGCACTTCATACAAGAAAAAACGCGCTGTCACCAGGAAGAAAAGAAAGAGCGAAGAGAACATAGGCGAAGCGGGGAAAAGTGAAAAATTTGTGATCTCGCTATTTGGGTTACCTTTGCGTCAAACCTAATTTGACACGCATGCATAACTGTATACGGCGCACTCCACTCTCATCGATCGCGCTTCTTTCTTCGCACAAAAACGGCGTAAAAGAAAAAGAAATTCTGGCTTCCATTACGCCTTTTCGAGGCGAACCACTTCGCTTTCACCGCCACCAAACCCCCCACGCGGGATCTTATATATATCAGTCTAGACATGCTTCAAGGCGCAAGGGCCCAACTTGGGAGTAATAATCTCTCCAGGGAGACCCTCCACACTACGCCATTTACAGCCGTCTCTTGCTTCTATGCTACTCCTATTCTTAGTCCCCGTCTTTTCCATTCAACGCTTTCCTTCGTTTCTTGCTGTTCCTTTACACTGTTGACGAAGAGTGATAGGCTTTCCCGGGGACACGTTGATGTGGTATGCGAAGTCCTTTGTCCCATTGGGTCCTCGGTGTTCCCTTTGAAGCGTACGCCTTATAACAGAAGCAGAGAAATGTATGGCGGAACACTAATGTGTCGTTTTTGTTACGTACAATTCATAAATTTTGTTCCGGTTAACATACTTTTTTTTTAGTATTCTGTTCGCTTATTGGAACAGCAGCGAAAATTCCCAAGGAAGGCCCTTCGCCGAGAAAAGGTGTTGCGCAATGTCGTATGTCTGAAGCGAGGTACCGACTCCACCGCACGGCATGCCATACGTCCATTTATATAGTATACGCGCACTACCCACTTAATATTCAAAAGAGGGCATGCATGTAAGATTTTACAAAGATTCAAAACAGCGCTTGAAAAGTTGGCTGCACGGCGTATAACGTGAAGGCAAGCATCGTCGTCTTGCGAGCGAAAAGATGGGGTCAAGCATAGCCATGCAGATACGCGCCGGAGTTTCTGTAGTAGTTTTCTCAGTGAGAACTCGCAATCAAAGTTAGACATCTTGATGCGTCTCAATTATGTGGTTACCACTACTGTAACAAACCTTCGCTATGAAATGAATAGAGAAAAAAAAAAGCACAGCATATCCACGGAATGAATGATGATTGGTGGGGCGAAGCGTTCGTCCGTCCGTCCATGCGTCCGTCCGTCCATTCATTCTTTCTTCCGTCCGTCCATGCATCTGTCCGTGCATCTGTTCATGCGCCCGTCCATCCGTGTTACCTCCGGTGCGTCCGTCCGTGCTTGCATACGTTCATGCATCCGTCCGTACGTCCGTTCTTCCGTCTGTCCATTTGTTCGTCTGCCTGTCTGTCTGTCTGTATGTCCATCTACCCACGCGTTTGTTCGTGCGACCACCCCGTTGTTTGTCTGTCCGTCGATTAGTCCGTCCGTCTGTCCGTCCGTCTATCTGTACGTTCATCCGTCCGTCCCTCCATCTATCTAGTGAACACTCCAATTACAGCCATCTCACGTTTTTTTCATAATGTATTCATCATATACAAGTGCCGCCATCCAGCGGACGTTCTAAGGACCGCTCTTTCAGGTATGTGCTACCGGTGGTTACGCACTACAACGAGGTACGCACAAGCCACGCCATAAGGAGCTTCGCCCCTAAAAGACCAAGCTATAGCTCATGTCTTAGCCGCGCTTAGTCGTCGGACTCGTTGCGCTTCCAAACTATTCGCGGGGAATTTCGAAAGCAAAAAGAAAACGCCGATAATCTCCTGCACGAATGCGCGGAGTGACTCTGGAGAAAAGTGCACCGTACAGGTATACGCATTGGTATTGTGCAGCTGTTACTTGTTTATATTCCTAGCAAACAAAACACGCAGTACCACAAATACTCCGGCGATGAGTTTGTGTACAGGATGAGGTAGTCACAACGTTCTCCTCTTTCAAGGGTGCAGACGTTACGTTATACTCGGCTCGAAACTCAGTATGTTCAAACGGCGCACGCAACCAATGGTGCAACGGAAGTAAGGATCGCATTTATCGATTCTGTCATCAGCCATTCTTTCTCTACACTTCGCAATGCGCTGCTTTGACGAAGTATTCGCTTGAAATAACTGAAAACTATCAAGAAAATTGAGTTTTTTTTCCACTGATTACCTTTCACAGGCCAGCAAACAGATCCCTCGGGAGTAACGTCAAGTCTGCAGAGCTTGTACACTTAAAATGCACCTGTTTTTACGAATGACAGCCAGCAGTCGTTGAAAGATAAATGCATACGCAGACCGTGAATGAGATGCGTCTGCGAAAATTCATTTCCCAAAACACGCCATCTCTCGATAGATGCGACTTAGTCGCGTTTTTCAGCATTCTCTTCGTGTTACGCAAAGCCCATCTCATGCACGAGTTTATTTGTTTTTCTTTGTGTGTGTGTGCGCGATTACTTCTCGCATTTCAAGCACTCCAATTCATGTTGTTTAAGTCGTTTACCATGTCAGCGTTTGGCAGCGTCGATAAAGGATGCCGCACTTTTTAAGTCACCACGCAGTTATACTGCTCCGTGCCGTACCGAATGCCCGTTGTGTATACCGCACACCTGTACATCGCTTTCAAGTGTTTCTGAAGCAAATGGTAACGGTACGCAAAAGTGTACTACAGTTTTTAAATACACAATTTAGGTACCTTAGGTATATGCGGCGAGAAAACTCCAAAGGTACCTCAACATGACCACAATAATAACATAAACTTCTTGACTAGTTAGTGACAAAGTAAATGACTATCAATACGAATTAACGGTTGCTGCTATACATAAGGTGAATCTGAGAGCAGATAAGTCATGTATGAAAGGGTGAATGCGTTAGTGGATGTTAGTGGCGTGGTTTTTGCCGCCAAGTAACTTTATGAGTAGAGTCCTACTAAAGCACTCCCGAAAGCTCTCCCAGTATTAAGTAAAGTAGCGCAATATTGTTGCCGTAATGAACGAACCAAAACAATTAATGAAAAGCGAAAAAAAACCTGTTTGCACAATGAGTATGACGTCGCGGAAGAACCGGTAAAGAATAGCGGTGGCTTCTTGGGAATTTGAATTTTATTTAGGTACTCGTTGGCTGGGTGAAGGGACTGAAGGCAGGTGCGGCTGCCAAACAAAGCCCCCCCCCCCCCCCGTACCCTTACATTGCTCGAGGGTCGAAAACCACGTAAACATTGTGGAACAATAAAAAAAATACATCACCATATTCGAAGCAAAACAAACAACAACAATTTTAAAAGGCGTAAATAAAATATGCAAGTTTGCGACGATTCGCTTAAACAAAACGAGGGTATATTGTTCACGTGGCATATAACAAAAGAGAATAACAGCGACAAATCGAGCAAATATAACATAAGAACACATTATCTGATTCATAAGAAACAATAAAGTTGACTACAACGTAGACTCTATGCACGCGTAAGTTCAGCTTTGTTCAAGCCCATAAGGACGTGGAAGACCTCTGCTTCCCTGCTTTCTCTTCACTGGTGTATGAAAATTTTTTAAACGAACGTTCAATTGAAATGAGGCTTGGTCGCCTAACAATGGTGGGTGGCTAGTCTTCGTCACGTTTCAGCGATATAAATAAATAATAAGATACAACAGGAAAAGCTTGCAGCGCAAGAATTTTGAAGTCTTGCGCTTTGTCTGCAGAAGTGGTGCCACAGTAGTGTATTCCTGATTGGTTTGCAAACTAAGCAGTAACTTTAATTAAAGACACCCACATAAAAAAATGTGGCTATAGTCTACATACAACCACGATGGCGAGCCCTACAGAGTGTAGGTACCTCTTACATCCGGCTCAAGCCGTATATGCTATATATGCACGTTAACCGAACTGCACGGATTTTTTTCTCATTACACCGCACTGCTAAGAACAAAATCGGCAATGTGATAGTTACGACAGCAGCAGACATTGTTCAATTCAAGCAAATCGTATTGTAGAGAAAATGTCAGACAAAGCCCGCACCATTTTTGCCTCGTGCAATGGTTTTCCGCAGCTAAGATCAAGATGGAGTTGGACCAGTTGGTATATATAGGAACTCGCCTTATATATAAAAGTACGACGTGTGGACACAAACGCAAGATATAGAGAACAGGCTACTGGGTGGGAGTACATCCAATGAGAAAGAAATAAACTTGACATTATCCCTTAATACACAAAGTACGATATGGTAGAAATAGCCACAGTCTCACAACATCAGGTTAGACGATAGTAAGTTGACCGTACGAAACGGTGAAACTAACGTATACGCGGCAGGCAGCGCTGTGATGACCAGCTAGTCGAGATCGACTACCATTTGGTATTGGTCTTCCTACTAAAAGGCTCAATCGAAAGGGCAACGAAACGAAAATAAGAAAAAGATGAACAGCGTTGAATAGTTATAGCAAAAAAAAAAAAAAACTGCCTACTGGTGCCATTTTACGCGAAACTATATACTGGTAATATAACTGCGTAACATGTAGTACGTACAAAGAGGCGAAGCTTCTACTCGTTATCTTTTTATAGTATACTAAAGAAAGTGGAAGCTGCAGTGGAACGCGAACATGGCGTTATATACGCGTTAGAGAAACGCACGCCACTTTATACTGAACCGCCTTAATATAGTTACACGGCCGCCAGCTATATAGCGGTAGAGATATATTACCGACGTAGTGTTTCTCACTAGCTTTCCGTTCATTACCACTTGGATCGCCTTCCTTTTATAACACGATCGTCAACTTCACGCACACACCTACCGACGGCACAGCTACGAGCAAAGATAAGACATTTCCATTTGCAGCGCAGATCGGCGCGCTCTTATCACAGCCTCAAAGAGCTAAACACCAAGGATTCGGGGTTCTATACCAAGAAGAGAGCGAGAAAAAAACAAAAAAAAAACAAAAAATGAAAGTCTAGCAAAGGAATGCCGGTAATCGCTCGCCGTACAGTCTCCCTCGAAATGAGCAAATACCTTCGGCGATTCGACGCTTGCCTTACGTGCCAGCAAACGGGCCCGAAAAAAAATCTCGCGCGTATGTTGGTAGTGCAATGTTGGCCGTTATAGAGGTGTTACATAACACGTCGAACTAGAACACACGTGCGTCTGCTCCTTCATTAGCACTATACATTACAGCGGGAGCCAGTGGGGCACTGCCCTCGGTGCAACGATCGATATTCCATCAAGGGTTCGACCCAAACAAAAGCAATGGTTTGGAGAAAAAAAAACGAAAGACATTGAACAATGCATGGTCCAGCCAGTCTGGCAAAAAGCATTGGGAACGTACAGTCACTGACCAGAGATGTGCTGCGAGTGAGTGAAAGAAAAACAACGACAAGGTTGCAGATAGATGAAGGCGACGCTTAGAAACTTTTGCAGAATAGCTCGCCTACGACGATCATGGGCCGGATCGGACCAGGTCGTTTTTCAATGAATTCCGACACGACGTATCTCATTGTGGGTAGATGTTGTTAGGGGTTACGACATTTTCATCGGGTGCTATCGTTTGATTAACCTCCCTGCCTCCCTCTCTCAGTGAGCAAAAGGAAAAACCGAGAACATATCCATGGGTCATCTTGAGCTGACAGAGGGCCTCGAGTATCTTCGATTCAGTGTCTCTGTGGGCCGGCCTGAAGCAGTCATGTGTTGTCAGCCTTGATGTCACTTTTGCTTTTCACGTTTCCTTTTTTTTCTGATATACCTTTGATTTGCTCATAAGCATACCAAAGCACGCCTCTAATAGGCAGAGATTAGTTTCTCGACGTCGGACAGCGAAACATCGAGAAGATTCCTCGTCGTCCATTGACGTCGACGACGGTACGACCAGACGCTCAGCAAGGAGTGAGACGACCAACTCTTTTCAGAGTGCCGGTACCGCGTTATTAATCGCCATTCTTCCGACGTCAGGGCAAGCCGGGATCGAGTGCGTCGAAAACGCAATCCAAGCCGAGCCAAGGATCCATATGAAAGAGGAACCTATTCATTTCGCGATCCCGGCGTCGCCATTCAGACAAGCGAACAGCTTTGTGAGTGTGCCACATTTTCTGCGCACCCACCTAAGGAGGAATATTAAAGGCGAGAATGAGTACGTGATTGACTTTCGTCAAACCAGGTTGCCTGTGCAGTCATCGAACTAATGCAGAGATCAAACACGGTTTTGATGAGAGCGCCGAAAGCAATCAGGTCACGGCGATATTAACGGTACACGTGCTGGTAGTTTGTCAAGAATAACAATAAAAGCAGATATAAAGTTTAATTTTGACGAGCCTGCGTTACGGGTTGAAGACGTTGCATCGTTCAAGTGGGATGCTGCGCTACGCAGTACGGATTTAAGGACGCAGCTATATGGGCAGTCCAAAAGGCCCACGACTTGGCGGAGAGGTTAGGCCTATCTGTCCCGACGTGGGAGCGGCCCGCTACGTGCTATAGTTAACGCCCCTACGGACTTAATAAAGTTCATACCATATCATGCCGAAGTATGCGTTCGACGAAGGAACTAAGCGGCGCGCGATACACGAGCGACAAGCTGGGCTTGCACTCAAACAAGTCTAGCGAAAGATTCATTTAAGACCAATGCAAACTAATCACACGAAACACTCGGAGATAGTTGCAATCAAAACCTATTTTGATTTCTTGTTCCGTCCTCATATCTTCCGAAGGTGTTCTTTGCTCGACGGTATAAACGAGTAAGAAGTTTAACTGCCTGTAAGTTTACATGTACATGTATGTACGTTTACATATACATATACGTTTACATAACATATGTATTCTGGAGTACTGCATGTTCCAACTTTGAGACCCAGTTTTCTGTGAGGTATTCAAAAATGGAAAAACCACGACTTAGAAGCGAAATTGGAGAACTAAAGAAACTCCAGAGAATGTTTAGTGCAGACGCATAGCACGTTATGGTTACAAGTACATCAAATACGATGAGGTGTATATTCTATATCGGTATAGCACGTTCAGTGCTTATCGAAAGTGATTTACCGTCCTATATTAGGCCGGTGACTAGTCAGTTATAAGTATGCTTTACAAAGGAGGCCGGCAAGTCAGCCTTTTCCGGTTGAGTCATTCCGTCAGTTGTTTCTTGAGGCTTCGGTTTAGCTGAACACACAAAATGGTAACGTCAGCCATCGCGTGTCAGCAGTATATACAAAAATAGCCGGTGCTTTAAATTTATACATTATACGCGCTCGCGCACTGCGCATTGCATATGAAGGCTGTGGTTCGCAGACGTGCACTCCGAACATCGACTAATGACACTGCATAAACACATGGCGCCCCACTATGGTAGCAGTTTGTGCTTCTGCCATACCTGCGAACTTTTTTTAAATTTACCCATAACTCATTCATAACGTGTTTCTGCGAACACTTCGCCCACCGCTCTTGAGAGCGACAGCAATTGCCCCCATTTATCGTGCTGCGGACAGACAATAGAAATAGCAATATATTTGTCGACTTGTGCCGAGTCCGCGAAGCAAAGCTGAGTACTACACTAGCTGGTAACACCGAATATTAATAACAATGATAATATCTGGTGTTTAACGTCGCAAAACCACCATATGAGTATGCAGGAGAGACGCCGCAGTGAAGACCTCCGGAAATTTCGACCACCTGGGGTTCTTCTCCGTGCACACAAATCTGAGCACACAATAGCCTACAGCATTTTCGCCTCCACCTAAAATGCAGCCGCCGAGTGCCTCAGCCACTCGGCCACCGTGACGGGACTGAGTGGGTGACACCGAGGAAATGGGTCTACATACTGTTCTTGTGTTTGTACGCACTCACTGTGTGTGTCTGCCTACACATCTTTGATGATAGACACCTCTCTGATACATCAAAGAAAATTGCGTCAGTGATCGGCTATCCGCAATGGCTATGACACACATCGAGCGAAGTTGGGTGTAGCTCCACGGGTGCTTGCAGCATTCGGGAAATGCAAGAGACGCTGACAATATGAATGAAACGATCGACCTACGAGCGGTACACACGGCAAATTAAATCTTCGATCGACGTTTACGCGCAACAAAGCAACACGTGTGCACATGAACAAAGAGCGAGAGGAACAAGCTGCGGTGACATCAACGTGCACACAACAAACCCCAGTTCGCGTCAGAGAAGCATTTTTATACGCAATGCGATATGCGTGAATACGAGGATGTATACGAAGAATACTTTTTGTTACCATTTCTGGACGCCGCCGCTGACCCTCACAAGTTGCGGTTTAGACTACAGTTGAAGTTTAAGGTACAGCGGACCGTGGCGATCTCGATGTAGAAATTTTTTTCCCTTGCACCGTAAGCGTGACAAAGTGTGGATGACCGTATCCATGCACATGCAACTGCGGATGGGCACACACGCCACAAGAGCGCAACAAATGGATACGGCGCACGCTTGGCACAATTTTCCTTTTACAAAATCAATCCACGGGCACAGCCTAGCTTGAGACTGAACAGGTGCGCTATATGTAGGCTGCACCATGAAGTGCTTCTATATATTATCGAATGAAAAATATGATGCGAGGAGAAAAACCACTATGCTCTCGAACGTGTATATGTCATAGTGCCTCTGTATGCAGCGCTCTGAAATTATGTATAGCCTACATAATTTGTAAATGCTGTAAATGTCGTACAAGTTTTTTAACCTATACGGCTACAGCATGCATGACGAATGCAGCAAACAAAGTAGCGTCCTTTTCTGAGCAGAGCCCACCCACCAGAGGCATGCACAGTTTCAGAAAGAGCAATACGAGCGAGCCGGCAATAATCGGAGAGCGACACGACGCTCCTCGTCCCATTGTAGGCAGTGTTCCACAGTCATCGCGAAAACGCACCTGCCAGTATCTTCACGAGCTTAACGCAGTACACCAGAGTACTGCGTGAAGTGTACAGGGTCTGCACGCACTACACGTGCGCGACCCTTTAGATGTGAGTCAGTCATCTCACAGAGTAATATAAAGCGTACATGATGTACTCTTGCGTTGGTACATCGTCACAAGCCTAACGCAGTACACCAAGCACTGCGTGAAGTGTACAGGGTCTGTACGCAGTACACGTGCGCGACCCTTTAGATGTGAGTCAGTCATCTCACCGAGTAATACAAAGCGTACATGATGAACTCTTGCGTTGGTACATCTATAGACCACCGGATATACTATATCGTGAGCGTACAGTGAAATCACGTGACACGCGTATCTGCCTGCTACCGCGAGTGCAGCCGCCTCCGCAAAAGATGTGCCAACAGCGCCGCGGAAAGGCGTGCAAGAAAAGCGACCGATCTACGCGAAGCCACCTTCCGCAATATACGCTTAAGCATTACGCAAACACACACACAGTATGCATTACCGTTACAGCGAACAATGAGAATGGAGTCACATTCTGGGAAAGTTACGAAACGGAGAACGGTTACGCGAACGCGCGTGGATTTGTGTAAAACGGCAGTTTGGTGAAGATGGCACGAGACATCCACTGATGGACAAAAGGCAACTGTACACACCGAGTGCTCTTGATATAAAAGCTGCTTTCCGTCGCTTTCATGTATATTCGATCTTCTTCTCCCACTCAACATATAGTCGTGTGCTGTGAAAACGTGCTAAACCCTGTTTTATACAAATGAGGGCGAGAAGCACCTCCTCAAACAACAAACGATGTGACTTCATCGGCGTTCCAGTGCGTTAGGGCGAATAGGCCTGCCCAGGGTTGGTTGCGATTTCGCAAACGAAGGCGCGTGGATACACCGCCGAATTGCATACATTACCGATAATGACGCAAGCACACGCGAGAATGCAGGAATGAATGGGGAGAAACGAAAGTGGGCGACACGCTATAGGCCGTTTGTCAATATTCAAATTGAGCGGGAGGGTCCCTCGCCAGAGGTATATGTCAGCCATCGGGAGCTTTGTTGCCGCAGGCATAGACATGAGCTGCATGGGTTCTCAATCAGAGGAGGGGGGGGGGGGTGAAGCTTTAACGCTACCCTCCACACGTTGGACGAGTTGGGGAAAAAAAGTTTTTGCAACGAATGCAGACATGCAAATGAAGCAATGACGTGCTTCTCACAACAGCCTGCCCATCGATACAACAAATACTGATGCTAAATATTCAACTAGCCGGTTCCTCCTCATACAACTGTCCGGCCATAGCAGTTTGCCAGAATTTGCCAGAACCGTGTCGTTGCGCTGCTGAAATGGAAGTTGCGGGCTCGATTCCGTGCCAGGGCGACGCACTAGAGTGATAAGCAAAACGCTTTGTGCACATATATTTCAGTGCAAGTCCACTGAAGTTCTACTGAACAATATTACGGTGCGGTCATTCACCACACATGTAATGTGCCTCCTTCGACGGGCCTTACAATTTCGGCACGTGGAATACAAATTAAAAATTTTCAATTTACTATAGTTTAAGCTGCTCACTGAGCTCGCTCGTAGTGCATGTTTAACACCACTATCCGCACTATATCATCTTTCGATGACAGAAAAAAAACAGCCTCTAATCAGCATTCTAATCAACAATTTTTTTGCGTTTTTTTCGAACTTCGCACATTTATGCGCATACTGGACCAGGGATAGTCCGGCACTGATGCGATGTAGGCGTGACACTATAAGCATCGACAAAAAGGCTTAAGAGCAGAAAACCAAATTCAATGGCAACAGCACTATCAGTACTGTGTATGTGCAACAGGCAGGGTCGAACAACTTCAGATTCTGCGCATGCGTTTAAACACACAGTACCGCCATAATCAAATTTCAGCGGGCCTGCCGCTTCTCTCTGTTGCTTACGGAACAGGCGTCACAGTTCCTATCACTGCATCAGCGGAAAGAGTTAAAAAAAAAAAAGAACGCCGCGAACAGTTTGTTTACACGGATGCACGGATGCAGGTGAGTGCGATACGCTACGAACAGTTAATTCATTGCGTAAACAATGACAGCTCTGAAAATGACGCGGGACGCAGGTTGAGTAAAGTGCGTCATATATGCATGTCTGCCTTTTGACGGGTAACCTGCCATAACAAAAGGAATGCCGAAACGCTGCCACGCACGCCCATTCGAAAGGAGCAAAACACAATAGAGAGTTTTAGTACTGCGTACGCTGCGTACGTGGCGGCGTTGCGTACGTAAGAACGCCACGTTCTGCGTAGTGCGCATGCGCAGACCGCAACGCGCACGTATCGCGTTACGCACGCAGCCGCTACGTACGCACGCATGAGATGCGTGCGTGCGTACGTATGAGCTGATCGCGCCGCTCTCGAACAAGTTCGCGACAGCGCGAGACTTCGTTTTGCAAAATGGCGGCATCGAAGGCAAGCGCCGACCGGCTCTGTGGCTTAAAATATGGCCATAATCTGGCTATAACACTTGGATTGGCTCACATTGGCTGTCAACAACACGTGCTTCTATTTTGATCTACCAGATGGCGCAACACGCTTCACGCTCGTTACGTACGCGGGTACTACGGCGTACTAAAAGTCGATTAGTGGCAAACGACGCCACGTAACGCAAGGCGCTTGCGTGATGCGTACGTAGCACCATTCAGCTGTACTAAAACTCTCTAATGACAGCTCTGAAAATCGCGCGGGACGCAGGTTGAGTAAAGTGCGTCATATACGCATGTCTGCCTTTTGACGGGTAACCTCCGATAACAAAATGAATGCCGAAACGCTGCCAAGCACGGACGTTCGCAAGACGCAAAACACGATTACGCTAATGTCTCTGGTGTCAATAGTCGTCCACCGGATAATTCAATAAAGTATTTTCTCACGCTCTCTCACGCTCGCACAATTTGTCAGTTGGTCTCTGAAGCTTACTTCCATGGTCTGGCTTTGGGTGTGTCCCGTCCTTTCCGAATCGTTCGTCGGATGTGTTATAGAAAATAGCAGGCAACACTGAGTGATATTTCAGTACGATTGAAACTATACATGGCATGCTTTGGCCGCAAATAACACACGCAAAGTAAAGGAACACTCAACGACAAGCACAAGCGACAATCCGCCTGTGCTCTTCGTTGAGTTTTCTTTTACTTTGTGTGTGTTATTTGCGGCCAAAGCATGCAATAAAGCAAGTATCAACCAGGCCAACAATCAGTATTGTTTAAGCTATACAGCATGTATGTAATATTCTATCAGTCTTTCCTTTCCTTACCCTACAGTGTAGGGTAGCATAGCAGACGCTGTTCTCCCAATCGCCCTAGCTCATCGCATGTTCCTTACTTCTCTCGCTCATTCTCTCTCAAGCGAATATGCGAAATATGAGACTTAATGACGCAGTGAGCGCGGCCAACGGTGGCGTGCACGTGTTGACGCATGTTTTGCGGTGACGGGAAGATAAGCTCCGGTATCGGATGAAGCGCAGGGGCGAGCACGCTGCCCATAAGTTCGGAGGTCGCGCTCCTGTGTTCCCAATTAAGGCCAAGTGATTATGCGACCATCTAGGCTAATATAAAAACGTACCACTGAAAAACCTCGTGCTCATTACTCTGAATCCAAGTACAACGAATACCCAGCCACATGCGTGAAATACGAGCTGTCTAAAGCGACAGCTCCGGCTTTCACCGAAGGAATACATTTTCAGGAGGAGACGTTAGGAAACTAGAAGAAACGGTCCCAATCGACGCGATATCAAAACTATAACCGATTCCAAAGAGGCGATCCGAATACTTTAGGCGCATTTGACTGGCATGCAGGCGTCAGTGACAGCGCTTTCCTTCCGTACACCTACCTGCAAGGTGACTTTACAATGTGAACAGTGAGAGTGCAAATTGTTTTCAAAGAAGGTAGAACGCTAAGTTCACCAACGCCGCAGCCAGCTGTTTTGAGCGATCAAAACGGCAAGCGCCAACGAAACGCGATATGGAAAATATTGATTCGCGCACCTGTTTCACGAAGTGCACGGGGGTGCTATGCACATAGCAGCTTCCTCTTCATGCCAAATAAATTGAACGCTGCGTACTAACCTCAGCTCCTAAAACGGCATCGCTTTCGCGCCTGGACCCGAAGTCGAGACGAATGCGTTTTCGATCGGTGGCCCCGGATCTAATGCATATCCGGACACCCTGCTTTTACTCAACTGGATCAAAAGTTTTTCGTACGCACCGAGATTTGGCTGCACACACGCGGAGTGCATTATCACGCAGATAACCAGCTATGCCAATTGACCGAATGCGATTTCACACGCTTATACTTGATCTTCTTATCAAACTTACGCAGACAGACTTCGGATTCTTAACATGCGGTTTTTTTTTGCTTTTTTATTTTTCTCACGTACGAAAATCGCGCTTCACAAATGCCGAGAACTGATTCTTCCAATTTACGGCCACTGACGAAAGGCTGCATCAGCACAGATAGCATCCCAATGTTGTTGTTGTTTTTTTTTTCGAGAAGTAGAAACGGCATAGCGGTTTCTTTAATCCGTTATGCGTGCAGTGGTTCTGATTTCCTTCGATCGCCTTACGTTTCGCGCGGCCGCACATGCACATTGCGCCACGCAATCTGCATGCTTCATGCGTATAAGGCTGGTTAGCGATGCATTACTTTCTCGTCACTCTCGTCTTTTGCGGTGCAGCGCGAGACAAGTAGTTTAAAACAGAAAAGAAAAAGAAATGCATGTTCACTACTAACAGCAAGTGGAATTACGAAAAAAAAAAAAACTAGTTTTCGGCTTACCTATAAACGCATTCGTACAGACGCGCACCGCACGTCAAGTACTATCATTACGCCCTTTTATATATACTACACATAAAAGGGCAAACTCACGACGACACCGATTTCTCGGCACTGACTTAACTAGACGCCGGATCTTACGCAGACTCGGCTGGAGCGTTCAAGACCATGGTTCGGGTGAAACGATGGGAATCGATAACGAGCTCGCAGTGCAGGAGACAGCGGTCGGTATCCGTGGTTCGTGTAGACGGGATTTGGATTTACGCCACTATTAGGCTTTCCCACGACCACGTCGACGAAAACGCAATTCAAGACGACGTGGGCTAGAAGATTTCCAAGAATGCATGACACAACGGTGCTAGCACTGCACACTCACGAGGCGATTGCAGAAAAGGAACTTCAACAACAGCTAAAATATACGAGACTTCTGCAGCACTGGCACGCGCGAGACGCTAGTGACATAATCCCCTAGTAGATAGAAAAAAGAACGATCAACGGACGCATGGTACGGCAAACAATGCACGGCAATAAAATTCTGGAGTTCTACGTGCCAGAACCACGACGCGATTATGAGGTACCCCGTATGTATGTAGTGGAGGATTAATCTTGACTGTGCAGCTGAATCCAAATGCACGGGCGTTCGTGCATTTCGCTCCCATCGATATGGAGTAGGGGGGGGGGGGGGCGAATCACACGAACACTACACTGTGATAGGTGATCAAACCCGCGTCCTCGCACTGAGCAGTGCAACAGCTTAGCAGCACTGAATTACGTGAGAAAGGCTAACACCACGTAAACTGAAAAAAAAACCACAAGCGTTTGACTGCGAGAAAAAAGGGCGTGCGATAAGCATTTCGTCGCTGTTCCTCTTTCGCAAAGAACAGCAGTTTTTCTTTTTCGCTTTTTTTGTAGATGGATGTTATGTAAACGATATTGTTCATGCGTGATTGGCGCTATAGTGCTGCTTAGTGCTTATTAAGCACGCGCTTCTTGAACAAATTAGTGGGAAGTTGGCACTTGCTCTATGCTTCACGTCTGTATTTCTTAGTCGTGCCATTTTACAGGTAGAGTAATGAACAAAACTAGACCAAACAGAGCGTTTGAAACGATCAGTCGAGGATGCGTGTAGGATCTGTAAAACGGGTCTACCTGGGCGTTCCCGCATTCTGACAGGTGTGTGCAGAGTTTTCCGGCCACGACAATGAAGCAGCGCATACAGGAACACATGTAGGGGGGGGGGGGGTGGCCACGTGTGCATATGCGACAGAAGCTGCCCAAGGCAGCGGTGACACGTACACAGAAGGATGCCCTCCGCGCCGACATTCTTGGGAGCAAGGACAGCGCGCCCAGAAGACGACTGCACCAGGGCGCACACCGGTGCACAGTAGTTGATGACGACGATATCGCCGGCAGTTTACACACGCGACAGCTGCTGCTCAATGGGAGGGGCTTCAGGGCGGCGGCTGCCTCCGGACGACGCACAGGCAACCGGTGCGGAGACAGCGGGTCACGGCGGCTCGGATGCGGGAGTACCAGGGCCCGGCAGCCTTCTTCAACGCCGTGTTCTCTGAAAAAGAGCGCAATCATGGAAGAGCCGTGGGGAAGATTTTGTAAACGCCGGATTATGGCTGCAGAACGGCAGTAAACGAAGACAAGACGCATGTCCGTGGCCATAGGCGTGCGCGAGGGGAGGGGGGAGGGACGTCACACCCTCCACCACCCGTAATGATCAAAGGTGAGTGCGCCAATTTTGTCTCAGGCCTTCACCCAGTCGGATCATTCACGCCGTTTTTAATGCATCGGATTATGGTTCTATTTACGACAATGGCGACGGAGGAACGCCGATGTATTCAACATTTTGTTCACCCCTCTTCGTTACCCCGGAATGACAGGAACCAATGGGAGGCCTTTGTGAAAGGCACGTGATCCCTTCGTTTTCATTTTTGCGCCCATTGTAGAACTCTTATATATATTTTTTTCAGTCTATCGCTTGTGTCGTCATTCTGCATGCGTATTGCGCAGTGCATAACCTCATTTACAGTAGAGTAGCCGGGGAAGTAGCGGGGGTGGGAGGAACGCTCATACATTTCTTTTTGCAAGTTTTCTGTTTTGCATGTGTACAGATATATATATATATATATATATATATATATATATATATATATAAACAAATGGATTTCAGGATCTAAACGTTGAACGATAGTTTAAGTTTACACAGAAAAGTGCTCAGAAACGGGCGTTAATCCTTTCCTTTGCGTCGGAGACGGTGCTAAGAATACAAAAAGCTTAGACGACAACGAAACCGAACAACTAAACTAATGACGTTACCTCATAGAAGCTACACGACGTTACCTTTCTCAGAAGCTTCAGATAGGAGCTTCTGAAAAAGTTTCTTCGGAGGGTATTAAAGTTTCAGAACGACCTTCACAAGGAGCAAAACAATGCTAAAACAGTATCATAAAAATTGAAGCTTTAAAGTTTGAACAGGTCGTGCTATAGCTATGTTTGTGTGTCCTGCACGAGATAGATCGATCCTTTTGGAGATATTGCGTTGCTCCCTTTTTCTAAAGGAAGTGGTGCGGCACAACAGAAAAATCCAATGTGATTTGATAGTGTGTATGGACAAATAGGGATGGGATTCGAGGCTTCGCTTCGCAAGTGTATACGGACAAGTAGGGATGTAGATATAGGGTTTTAAAAGGTAGAAAGGAGAATCACGGGTATCCTATCGCGTTGGAGGCCCTATACTGGGCACGCAATTGTCCTCGGCGCCTGTGCTGCTATCCTGCATGATTTCTTTTACGTCCTACGCGGTCTTGTTGTGTGCGCAGCGAAAACGAATTTTTTTCGAGGCGCCTATCGATTTCGTGTCCCGCACAATACACCGCGGTGTTGCGTTATACGTGTAGGCGTATATGAGCGCACTGACAAACCTACAGGCACTTTCGATCCTGCCAACGGAATCACAAAAGGCGTGAGCCGGGATGTTAGAAGGCGCCGCATTTACTCGTCCGATTCGGGCAGAATCGGACTTCTGAGGTTGCGATATTGCCAAGAGCTGTTGCAACAGGATGATCGAACACACCTGGCGTTGAGATAAGGCTATAGAAGTGTCGGTAACAATGAACAATCTTCAGCTCCGGCAGGCACGGCTCATATACGTACCAAATCCATCAAATCTCATGAAATGTGTGCAGTGCAGCCAAGGTTGCACGCGTGAAGATAAAAAAAAGTGGCTTTATAAAAAAAGCATGCGTGCGTGCTGCAGATAACACGCGCACAAGTTAATCATGGTAATCACCAGTTGCTGTTTGGACATATCAATGCAGAGTGCAGCAAGACTGCTCCTGTCCTATTTTAAAGCATCAAAATACGTTAATGAGTAGTGGACAACTCAGTTGTTGGATTCAAACTGCGTAGGTTATAATGTCGTCGTTATAACATCGGGCAGCCACTTTTAGCGATAACAAAGCTAGCACTAGTAAACATTTGCCAGTGTTAATTGTACGGGATTAAGTGCAGTAGCTGGTTATCGGCCTTTCTTTTACAACGTAGGTGGAACTGGTGCATGACGACATTCTCTTCAGGTGTACAAAAGATAAACATTACTTGCGCAGTCTCGATCGAATGGGAAAACTGTGAAGGCGATGACAAGCTTTGCCTTTTTGTTTCGAAATTCCGTCGAGTAGAGTTTGAGCGACAATCTTAAGAGACTCTACATGCGCACTGGCGTCAAACACACGACAATATCACACGGGGAGATGGATTTTAGATGGTTTCTGCGGCGCATAATGTCAAGCTCACTAGATATTAAACGCGTATCTCTTGCTTCATTCCCGCTCTTCACTGGCTGACGCAGACCGCACGGCTTGGACTGCACTGCACGCATATTCAGCTTGACGGGGAACATATATTAGATATTGTGCGGGACGCCGCAGGTGTATTAAGAGCAAGAAAGGCGCGAAAAAGAGACGGATAAAGGCAGGAATGAGCTCTAGTTTATTCCCTCATTTTTCGGGGCTCACCGAGCCCGCGTTGAAAAAGAATGCGATTGCCCCACCGCGCGAGATATAGATTAAAAAGAAAAAAAAAGTAGGTGTGAAAAGCAGCCGCTTTGTGCCAAGATTTCCTCGCGAATAATAACTCGAACGACATACACACACGCGCGCTGTGTCCACCTCGTGCAGGTTACCCAGTCCTTTTACTACATATTGGTCAGTTTTTTATTTTGTATTTTCTTTTATTTTTCTCACATTTCCACGTCTCGTACACAATGGCTTAAAGAAACAAGGATGCGGCCAGTTATGTGCCATCTATGGCGCTGCCACTACCATAAGCCCCACGAGATTGAAAAAACACGGATAGCATTGAAGTCTCACCTGTCACAAGCTCTTCAGCTTTTTCCGGAGCCCTCTGAAAGTTGAGAGATGGGGAAAAGAAAAGAAAGAAAAAAATATGAAGGAATACGCAAGCGGTTAAACAAAACAGAGAACAATATCGTAGTTCACAAGATGATGCGAAGCGATTGTTTTTTATTTCCTTTAGAAGGAAGCGGTGGATGGAGACGGCGAGTGAAGGACCCGCACAAACAATAAGTTTTTGCATGAAACAGACATAACCGGAGGGCGTGTAAAGCAAAAATGAAAAGCAAAAAAAAAAATAAAGCAGCACAACGTAGCCCCACAAATCCGCTTTGTTCGGCAGAAACCGCCCAGAGTATCGACGAAAAGCAATCTGTGGGCGAAGAACACCGCCAGATTTTTTATTTTATTTTCCGCGAACAGCGAAGAAGAGTGCGTACCAGAGAAACAAACGGAGGGACAACAAGGCTCGAAAAAAGCTGAGATGTGAACTCGAGTTTGAATAGCGATTCGCGCTGCCAAACGTCGAAACGCGGAGACTTCTGAAAGCAGCATACATCTGCACTGTTCACTACGCATTCTGAAAAAAAAAAAGACGACCATTAAAAAAATAATAATGCGTGCACACGTGACTTGACTGGTGCATCTCCATGTGAGCGAGCAGATTTGAAGATTTGACGATATCATCTGCGTTTTGAGCTGCCTTCGCAACTTGAATATGTTAGACGAACTTAAAATTGCCTTATCATCCACTATCATGAGGAGTCTTTTGTTCTGTCGCTTTTAATATTGAACGGTACCAACACCAATTGGTCACGCAATGAGCCCCATATCACTCGTTCCTGAGGACACATATATATGCTCGAAATGTGAAACAGCTGACCTCTTGGGCGAGAACTTGAGCTTGCTCCAGGATCCCCTTTATGTAGGCGACGGCAAACTCCCGCAACTCCGGGTCATTCTTGAGGTCGGCAATCTGAAGCGAGAATCGAAATTTCCCAAGCAGCGTTCAAGTAAATAGCAATGAAAAATACGACTTCAATTTCAGCTGGCACGGTGCAATAAAAACTGAGTGAATAGAGGAGCAGACAGGGAGCTAAAGAAGGATGCCAGAGCTCCGTTCACTTCACGGTCCACTCTGTTCTTATTGCGCTGTCAGTTGAAACTTACGTCATGCTCCATCAAGAAGCCCAACCGTTCCTGAGTGAAAAGAGGTCCGCGAAAACAGAGGCTTTGACTCTGTATATGAATGGCACAGTAGACAGCTCGCACATTTTGAATGTTCATTTGTTGACATTTGTTTCATACGTAAGTGCGACATCTTAAAATGCAACGTACCGTGTGCCATGCCACGCGAGGCGAACTTTCGATAGTGGAGGTCACTGAATGCTGGTTCGAAGACTTAGGGAAAGAGCGAAAGCTTCGCTCACAGACGCACGCACGCACGCACGCACGCACGCACACACACACACACACACACCACACACACACACACACACACACACACGCACACGCACACACACACACACACCAAGCTCTCTCGCTCGTTCACGCATTTGTGCGAACACCGAATCCTTTGACCAATCGCAGCGGTAACAACCCTGGCAACCTGTACTTATTAATTTGTGGCATGAAATAATGAGGACGGTGAAAGTATGGGGAGAAAGAACGAAAGAGTTAGATGAGATTGAAAGAGCGATTCGCTTGTCCCGCTATCCTGTTGACCAACCAGATGAATCGGTCGGCGAGCCTGGCCCCAGCATCATGTCCATGTCTAAATTTCGTCAGATTGGTGACGAACAGCGTCGCGATCCTTCCTTGCGGTCACTCATTGCCCGTCTGGAATCTGTCCCTAACGACGCGTCAATCCGCATGCTCGTTCTCCTAAATGGCACGCTGTACCGTCATAGCGTCCAGCAAGATGGCCCTGAGTTACTTCTAGTCGTGCTTAACCATTTCCGTTCAGCGGTCCTGCATGAGCTTCACGACAAACCAACTGCCGGCCACTTGGGTGTATCTCGCACGTACGACCGCGTCCGGCGCCGCTTCTTTTGGCGTGGTCTCGTGCGGTCCGTTCGATGCTACGTGGCCTCCTGCGATAAATGCGAACGTCGAAAATGACCTGCCGCACCCCCTGCTGGTCTCCTTCACCCGATCTCCATCCCTACCGAACCTTTCTTCCGTGTTGGTGTAGACCTTCTCAGGCCGTTCCCTGAATCAAACTCTGGGAACAAGTGGGTCGCTGTTGCTATAGACAAGGCGACCAGGTTTGCCATCACCAGAGCGCTCCCCACCAGTACTGCTACTGACGTTGCCGACTTTTTGCTCCACGATGTAATTCTACACCACGGCGCTCCTCGGCAATTGCTCACCGATCAAGGACGCGCATTTTTGTCACGCGTACTCTACGACCTTTTGCGCTCTTCCTCAGCGCAACACGAACTGACCACTTCCTACCATCCTCAAACAAATGGCCTTACCGAACGCTTGCATCACACCCTCACGGACATGCTCTCGATGTATGTCTCATCTGACCACCATGACTGGGATCTAGCGCTACCTCACGTGACGTTCGCCTATAATTCATCTCGTCATGATACAGCAGGTTATTCACCTTTTTATATGCTCTATGGCCGTAATCCGGCCTTACCACTGGACACCCTACCACCGACTACTACACCTCTGCCGAGCGAATACGCACGTGATGCTATCGCTCGTGCCGACCACGCACGTTAGATTGCCCGCTCGAGGCTGCTGGCTTCACAGGCAACCCAGAAGGCTCTCTACGACAGGTTCTCTAGATCTTCTCTGGTGCCCAGTTCGTCGTGTTGGATTGTCAGAGAAGTTGCTATCTCCGTACATGGGACCTTACCGTATCATACGACGGGTAGTGGACGTTACGTATGAGGTCATTCCAGTCTCCGGGACTAACCTGTTTGCAAACACCCCCAGTGACGTAGTCCACGTCAGTAGGTTAAAACCATACCGCCCTCCTTCTGAAGAACACATATAAAGTGCACCGACCCGGTACTCTTACAACCGGGGGGGTAATGCTACGTAGCTATCGCATGAAGGGTGAACCATTCTGTGGACAGAAGACGACGAAGAGGTCTGGTTTGCTCGCTTTGTGTGCTGCGCCTCCAATTTTATCGGTGTAAGTACACTGGCAAATAGTCACGTCCCGTCTCATTTTACGTAACAATATGTAGCAAATAAAGTTGGACAAAAGGAAAGTAAGGAAAAACAGACAGAAGAGAGAAAACTAGAAGTTCTCAGCAATTTCTTCACATTCTCGCTAGTCTTACGAAGCCTGCACAAAACAAAGGATGTCATTCTTTCCTGTGCATGACAGCATCATCATCCCGACCATGGAAACAAGCAAGACGAGGGACCCATCTTAAGACTTAATCAACATCATGTCAGCTAGACTACCACACAATGACCCTTTCTTTCTTTCTTTCTTTCTTTCTTTCTTTCTTGTCCTAACGACTCATACAAGAAGTCGCACAAATTACAGGTCTTCACAGCCCTTGGCGAGGAAGTTAATTACCTCCAGAAAGCGTGAGCACGTGAGCAGACGAACGATAAGAAAAGGAAACTGTGAGCGAAAAAGAAGGCGATCGCAAAGGACGTATGACGTGGCCCCGTTATGTAGAGGTCGACTATTGGCGTAGAATATCAGCCGTCATGCAGACACTGCGGAATCAGGGCGTCGATGAAGTATATATAAACATCCTGGAAGAAATCTACAGGGGGTCAACTGCTACCATAGTGCTTCATAGAGAAAGCAACAGAATACCAATCAACAAGGGTGTAAGGCAGGGGGACACAATTTCCCCAATGCTATTTACCGTGTGCTTACAGGAGGTTTTCAGAATCCTAGAATGCATAGTTAGGGATAAGAGTTAATGGAGAGCACCTCAGTAACCTGCGCTTCGCCGATGACATTGCATTGCTGAGTAACTCAAGGGACGAATTGCAACTCATGATTACGGAGTTAGACAAGGAGAGCAGAAAGGTGGGTCTTAAAATTATTCTGCAGAAAACGAAAGTAATGTACAACAACCTCGGAAAAGAGCAGCGCTTCGAGATAGGTAATAGTGCACTTCAAGTTGTAAAAGACTATGTCTACTTAGGGCAGGTAATAACCGCGGAGCCGAACCACGAGATTGAAGAAACTAGAAGAATAAGAATGGGGTGGAGCACATTCGGCAAGCACTCTCAAATTATGACAGGTAGATTGCCACTATCCCTCAAGAGGAAGGTATATAACAGCTGTATCTTGCCGGTACTTAGCTACGGAGCAGAAACCTGGAGACTTACAAAGAGGGTTCAGCTTAAATTGAGGACGACGCAGCGAGCAATTGAAAGAAAAATGGTAGGTGTAACCTTAAGAGACAAGAAGAGAGCAGAGTGGATTAGGGAACAAACGGGGGTTAAGGATATCATAGCTGAAATCAAGAAGAGGAAATGGACATGGGCCGGGCATGTAGCGCGTAGACAGGATAACCGCTGGTCGTTAAGGGTAACTGACTGGATTCCCAGAGAAGGCAAGCGGGTTAGGGGGAGACAGAAGGTTAGGTGGGCAGATGAGGTTAAGAGGTTTGCGGGTATAAATTGGCAGCAGCAAGCACAGGACCGGGTTAACTGGCGGAACATGGGAGAGGCCTTTGTCCTGCAGTGGACGTAGTCAGGCTGATGATGATGATGATTGGCGTAGACAAGAGAGGTGAAGTCCTCCGACCCCACTCCCCGATAGTTTCAAATCTGCATCTGTATATCATAGACGCACACCAAAAAAACGCATGCGCGAAGCACATAAAGGTTGGACCTTATAGACGGACATGATGGCGACCGCGAAAACCATCGATAGCGTCCATATATGTGCTCTCGCATTACAAGCGTGTTCCACACATAGCCGTCATGATTACGACCTCCAATGACTAACACTACCGGTAGCTGCCGGGTTTGCATGCACAGAAATAAACAATTTTACGGAAGGAAGACCACCGCCGTACGGTAGAGCGCATCCCAAGTTGGGTCCATACCAGCGGCAACTTGTCTTTTCATCCACTTTAATTTATTTGCATCATAATTAATAACACACTACAATTGAGTGACTACAAATAATGCCCATATATACTTCTTTTGCCTTCGTCATTCTCAATAAGACTCACGGCCTGGCAGTCCTGCTGCTCCGACGGGGGTTCGGAAATGAGCTTGGCGTGCGGGGAACTGTCCGGACTGGCGTCGGTGCTGGTCTCTCCGTCGCTCTCCGACGGCTCCTCGTGGAGGACCACGACTTTCTTCCTGGTCGACGGCTCGGGCACAATGTACGTGACCACCTCTTCAGGGCTGGGCGTCCGGGAACCCACCAGGTCCACCTGGATTTCGGGAGGAGTCTGCGCGTGAAAGCGAGGGAGACTGCTTATGGTCGTCTCCTCCTCACGCTCCGCTGCGATACGCTGCAATCATTCTAATCATAATTAACAGCTACAGCAAAAAAAAGTCTACCATTGCGATGTAATCTTCTGTGAGCTGCATTCCCAACACAATACATACAACCGGACATCTGCTGTATCTTAAGGCGGATGCCTTGCATGCCTCATGAAATACGAAATTTGGCCGTCGGCGTCTGTTTTCTCGTGGCGTCGAGAACGAGTGACGCAAAGATCATCCTCACGTGATGGCGTCACCATATACGGCTTCACAACGACGCCACAGATCACTAAGGAATGTGACGTCATCGTGTAGTCACGTTGTAGCTTCAAGTCATATGATGAGGTTAACGCATGACAGCGATACTTGGTCAAAGGTAGAGTTACTGTATATGCTACCTTTATATTACTGTATACGCTACCTATATATTACTGTATATATTATTGTATATGCTGTATATATTACAGCATATACAGGAATATGTATATACTGTATATATTACTGTCTATGCTACCTAAAAGTGGCATATACAGTAACTCTAGTCAAAGGCAGCGGGATCACGGAGGTAATGCAAAACCGAACGAGCTTCCTTTTATCTTGGAGGCAGCGCAAAAAGCGCGCTAGGTGCAGAAAGATTTCGAAGGGTGACGGGGTAGGAGCATCGATGAAGAAAGAAAAAAAACGATGGATTTCGTTTTCCAGCCGTCGTAAGCATGGATTCACCTTCCCTGCCTTTCCTGGAAAGCGAGTTTATAATCAGCTACACCTCACAGGGTTAAAGGAGTACTAACACGAATGAAAAAAAAAGGATTTTTGCTCTAAATAATGATACTGGTGTCTAAAAACCTAAAACGAGTTCTGCGGTGCATGGAAATGCATCTAATATATTTTTATTACTGGTACCTGAAAAAAAAAACTTCTTTGGTTTCTGTATTGAGGGGGCGGCGCCTCAGTTACGTGTCAGTGTGACGTCATGAGGAGACAGCAAGTGGCGACATATACGGAAAATCTGTTATCCGCTCGTGGTGCATATAAACAAAGAAGAGTGACTTGTAGTCCAGCCACCCTGACAGGGTATTCCGCAATTCAGGATGCGTGCAGGACGCAAAGCCAGCAAAATCAGAAACTGTCTTGACTGGTCGGGATAAGGTCCATTGCAGTGGAGCTGTCTTGCAGATGCCGAGCTACGAAAACTTTGAAATCGAAATAAAATATTTTATACGTGTTGTCCGACTCCGGCGTGTGGAAAGCGTTGGCACTTGATACTACGGAAACGGAAAATGTCCCTTTTGCGATGAAGTCAAATCGAGTCAGTGCTTCTTTAAGGAAAAAAACAAGAAATATAAAAAGAGGGGAGTACGATGACAAGTGAATGTGATGATGATGATGATATGTGGGGTTTAACGTCCCAAAACAACCATATGATTATGAGAGGCGCCGTAGCGGATGGCTCCGAAAAATTTTGACCACCTGGGGTTCTTTAACGTGCGCCCAAATTTGAGCTCACGGGTCTACAGCATTTCCGCCTCAATAGGAAATGCAGCCACCACAGTCGGGATTCGATCCCGCGACCTGCGGATCAGCAGCCGAGTACCTTACCACTAGACCACCACGGCAAGGTGAATATGGTATAGCACAATGAGTCGCTGTGCACACAAAGTCCTGTGCGGGGACGTGTACAACGCACGAATGTTGTTGTTGTTGTTGTTTCCCTGTGCAAATGACTCGTACCCAAAGAAGGGGATTGGCCGATTATAAGGTGAATTTGCCCTAAACTTTCAGCAATGCGTTATTCCTACCAATTTTTTGTAACTTAATTTTGATTTGAAATACCGATATCAAGTTTGCAGAAAAAAAGAAGAAAAATAGTGAGACAGTAATTTAGCAAGAAAATCATTTAGTCGCAATGATGTATTCTTGAACGGCGAATAAAACATCCCTGTGGCTGAAACTTAGTGTAGAGGCTCCAAATGAAAGAAGATCAGGTTGTGATGCTTTCACACCATAGCACATAATAAGCACGTCTCCTCTTTCCACTTTATTAAACATTATATCTTTCCGTCTGCGATCCCTACCATGAGTTTTTTTTTCTCAGTGCCCTTTTGCGAAACACAGATTACGACACCCCGGAATCGAGAAGAGGAAAAGCTCCGTGAACGACGTGCCTTGACGGGTCCCGCCGTGATGTCAGTGAGCCTCCTGGGCGGTGGGGCGTCTTCCTCTTCGTCTTCCTCGTCGACCTCGTCGATGCGGAACTGCTGCCTCTGCGCCACCTCGCGGGCACGGTGGATCAGATCGCACACGAACTGGCTGGCCACCTCGCGCAGTTCGCACGACGGTGCCTCAGGTGCGTCTCCAGAGGAAGAACCCGTGCCGGAGACTGTCTTGCTGCGCTGCTGCTGAGGCTGCAGTGGTTCGCATTCACCCTGCGCACATGACTGCATAATGTAAACGCTCGACGTTCCTCGCATGAAAAGTGCGGCTGAAACAAATAACCATAGAAAGTTCCGGTCTCTATCTCCCACGCACGGTGCCACTGACCGGTAGATTTGATCGCATATTACAATGCCCTCAAGAGAACCTTACTGAGGTCTACGAGGGCCTAGAAGGTGCGCATCAGAATCCCCATAACAGTTCTTACAACGGAAGGTAGCTGACGTGAGTATTAAATATCAACATCATCACAATCACCATCATTTTCCTAAATCAGACTACTGCAGGGCAATGTTAAATATAAGAACTTACAACAACAACAAAATAGACAAGGACTTTGCGAAGGGGTCCCATTGTATGATTCGAACAAAAAAAGAGAAGTATCCTAATCTGGGACAGGGCTTTAAAATATAAGGCAGAAAGCTACATTACCTTAGATGTACAAAACGATAATATTTGTCATGCCTTCTAGTCGGTTCAAGTTTACCATAGAGGGAAAGAATGCGATTTTAAAGCGGTATAAGACGAGAACAGGCAAGCACAAGTAACATGCAAAATTAGAAGTAAACAAACCACTGATATTGATAAAAGGAGATTTATATAGGAGACGAAAGATTTCTCACCACACTGTAAGAGAGTAGTGCACAGCTCACACTTGAGAACCTATTGACAGTGTCGAATATCGAACGAACAAAAGTGACAGTGGAGCCAATGAACACCAATCCGAAAACAAACAAACAAACAAAGTAACAAACAAACTAACTAACTACCCATCTAACTTCTGAGGTCATCATTGAATTTCTGTCTTCAATCTTCAGCCGGGAAGGGTTTCCTGATGCCATAGTTACGGACAATGGTCCACAGTTTCAGTCCCAACATTTCGAGGCTTTTCTTTCACAACGAGGAATTCAGCACTTGAGGTGCCCATCTAACTAACTAACTAACTAACTAACTAACTAACTAACTAACTAACTAACTAACTAACTAACTAACTAACTAACTAACTAACTAACTAACTAACTAACTAACTAACTAACTAACCAAACAAACTCAAGTTCGCGCACCTTGGTAATGTCACCATTCGGCTGATCAGTCGCTTCCGTCGACAACTCCTCTTCTGAAACGAGAAAAAAACAAACAAACAAGAAACACGTAAGTGGCATCGCCTCGCACCCAGAAGCGCGACAGATAACAATCCCGGCTGCAGCGGTCATGGAGGGGAAAGGGTAGAGGCCCTGTGATGTCCGAAATTCTACAAGGCTTCCACTACAACATCTCATAATCATATCTTAGTTTTGCAATGTAAATACCCACATAATATTATTATTATTATTATTATTATTATTATTATTATTATTATTATTATTATTATTATTATTATTATTATTCAAATAAAAGGGAAGAAACTGTACAACAACGTAATCAATTCCCGAATAAAAATAATACCTAATTAATCGTCACCAACGAATCAAATCTCTAAATTTAAATCGAAGTTCTGCAAAGTCTGTCCGCATAATGAATGTTTAAATATCAGTTCCGCTCCAAAAGTGACCACAGATTCAAAATAAAAAAAATATTATTGTCATTTCCGCACCGCGAAGAAATCTTAAAGATCACGCATTTACCCTCAAACTCACAAAATCGTAAAAGTAATGAGGATGCATCATTTTGTGAAAAGATGTTTAAATAGTGACAGGTCCAGAAGCGCGCAGAAAATACGCTCGATAGCTTTGAGAGAACATACACCTTACACGAAAAGTAAGAATGTAGCCATATTTTATATATAATTTAATATTTCACACAGCGATACAGGCGAGCTTCTTGGGACTACTCGACTGTGCCCCAAATGAAAGCCGCAGCGTCTTACAGGTCGTCAATAAACATAGGGGTTCAATGATAGCCCTGAAAATTACGCTAGAAATAAAATGATCAATTCTTACTAGGTGGAGCGAGCCGTCATAGAGCAGCCGTCATAGAAACGCGGTGCGACACCGAAAAAGAAACCGAAACTGGATAAAGCGGTTGTACGAAACAGCGTCTCTCGCTTCGAGAGTGAAGGCGAATGCGAAACTCCGCCTGAGAGCGGAGCAGCCATTTTCAACATGTTCTCCTTTTCGCTTTGCTGACTGTTCCGCTTGCCTCGTGCTATACGTGCGTTCCGTGTCCGTCAGCTCACTTACAACATGGGTCGTTCGAAAAGCATTCCCGACCGGTGGCTAGACTACAGCGAGGTTGGAGGCGTCGTGCCCGGAACGCGGTTCATAGCATTCAAGGTGCCGCTTCGTGAATCGATATGCTCCCGCATGCCAGCGAGCAAACGCTTCACACCGCACGATCTTCTGCAGCGAATACAGGGCCTTGGCCTCGTGATTGATTTGACGTGCACGAACCGCTACTACGACCCCGATTCTCTCGTCAGTCGTGGCATCCTCCACGCCAAAATCATGTGCGCCGGCCAGCAAATACCCAGCGACGGTGTGGTGAGCGAGTTTTTCCGTGCCGTCGACGCCTTCCTCGCTGACCCTGTGAACAGCGGCAAATTGATAGGTGTGCACTGTACTCACGGCGTTAACAGGACGGGGTATCTAGTCTGCAAGTACATGATCCAGAAGCTGAGTGTCGCACCCGCGACAGCCATTGAGCAGTTTCAGAATGCCCGCGGCCACAAGTTCGACAGGGACGAATACGTCAGCGACCTACAACGTGTCGGAGGGCAAGTGCCTGCACTGGGTCTTGGCGGTGATGACAGGCGACTGCAAGTCTGCCAGCCTGCTCAAGGCGCCAGCAGGGAAGAGTACGCCTGCCACCCGCTGCGATTACGAGGCGTGCAAGACCAGTACGCCCGCAACTTTTTAAGTAGCGACAGACGACAATACGTCGGCAACATACAATGCTCCAGAGACGCCGGCAGTAGGCTTCCCGGAGTCGTTGCACCTGTTCCAGCCGATGGTGACGTTTACTGGGACTCCAACAGCCGTGCAGCGAGCGGCACATTTCCTTACGGGCACAGTGCATGGAACGCCGCACGAAGTGAAGGTTATGCACGTGAGTATGGTAACACAGGTGACATGCCGCCCCAGCTCAGTGATATGCGATCGCAGACCCCGACTTACCAAAATGGCATTGCCCCTCGGCCCAGTGCGTTTGTCCCGGTGCGTCCACAACACACTTACAGTCACCAAAGTGCCTTGCCATACCAGGCGAACATGTACAACGAGCAGTCGCAAGGACAAAGCTACAGCCATCACAGCGGCATGGCTCATTCGATGCAGCCTCAGCACAGCTTTTACGACGCAAGGCCGCAAGGGCAGGGCTACGGCAATCATGGTGTCATGGCACCTCAGCAGAGCAGTTTCAATGCACCACTGCAGCAGAATGTACCCCATGCATCATCAATAGGACCAGTGCAATCTCCATCCCGAGTAAGGGGCCCAAATGTTACTTCTGACATGCACGGTGGGCATGGTGGATACAAGCCATACAGTGATGATGAAAGACAGTACTGGTGACGCTAGCAGTGCTACGAAGAGTACTTGCTTCGCCAGAAAGTGTTCTTAGTCATACAGACTTTGTCACTTTGCTTTTGTTGCCAACCTGCAGTGATGGAAACTTTTTGTATAGTGCATGAAGCACACACAAATAAAAATTGTGTAACATTATTCTGTAATGGGGACAGAACTATTTATGCATAAAAAATCATTTAATCGTGTACCAAGTAAAGGTATGCATTGGCAGTGTCAGTTGAGGTGAACACTCAGTAGCACAGTTATCTAGTGCTATATCTACAGCACTGGAGTCGAACTTGAGCAAAATTTTCAGCAGAGAGAAAACTGACAGAATATACAAGATGTTTGTGGTGAGTCTTTAGTTTCCTTCTGTGCTGCATATGACGATTGTGTAGATTGCGTTTTCTTTAATTTCATCGACCAGTGTAGCACAACAAGGACGAGAAAAGAAAGCTCAAGCTCAGAGTCCTCTCTCTCGGTTCCTGTCGTGCCGTACTGTTTCATGGGGTGAAATCCCAACCATCTACCCCGGCTGTGCGTCCTTGTTTTTTCTTGTTTATTTTTTTTGCTGGGATGCTGCTTATCTGCTATTACTGCAGGTGTTTTCTTGCTGTCGGGTTGCAGATATTCGTGATACACTTCACTCAGTTGCTTCTTAGGCGCTAGACAACTGGCTTTGTCCTTTGGACATAATTTAAAAAGCTTGCTCAATTTAGCTGTGCAAACTTTCAGCGAAGCTTTTTTCTATTTTGGTGCAAGTATTCTTTTAAAGACAGCTGCATTTTGCAAGAATGTCTTTCTACTCTGTGTAAACATTAAGAGTTGCAATGCTGGGTGAATAATAATTCAAATACTTGTTTAAATGTATTTGGGAAATAAATTATTCATGAACACTATCTGTACACCAGTAAGCATGAGGATGCTTACATTCTTGGCCACAGCATCCGCATTTTAATTGCTAGGAAATGTGAAAATGCTAGTGCAACAGGACCCGGAAGTACCCAAGAAAAATCTCCAGGTAATCAGAAATGCCCAACAGTTCCTTGCCATGGCATGTCTTACAATCACAACATAGTTTCGGCATGTATAACCCTTCATTTTTTGTGTGCCACTGATGGCAATTTTTAAGTCAATCACAAAAAACAGGAGTTGTGTGCTTGAGCTGACATTTTGACAAGTCTTCGAGGCTAGAACCGATTTTCTTACTGCTGGCATGTATATGTTTGCAAGTCTTGCAAGATGACGTGATGACGTGACCTTCAAGATGACGTGATGGTCAAAAGCACTGCAAGTGATTACATCCGTAATATAAAATCTTGCTTTACTTGCATGAGTTCAAACATTATGTAAATGTTCATATTCTAATGCTACCGAAATGGGACAGCCTGTTAATGCTAGATTAAACGTGCACCACGCGAACACGGCAATGGAATTACTGAAAGCAGTGGCGCAGCGTTTTGATGCAGTAGAACACAACTTTGACTATCTCAAACTTTTGGTCTGCAAGTGACAGAAAATGTACAGTCATACCTTATCCACAGGTTCAATACCAGCTGGCATAAATGCTTCTAAACAGGCGCCTGAATAAGTTTGGTATAGTACATACACAAAGAAAACCAATGAAAGCTAAGCCCTCCTCCTGAGAAATTTAAACCTACCATTTTTAAGTGGTGCTTCTGACAACCATGATGCAGCAGAACTCCTAAACCTCTCCCCTTCCCTCAGGTTCTTCTTTTTATTCACAAAATACGGCCCTTTTTTTGCACTAACACTATTTGTGACAGCATCCCTCACACTCTCCAGATTTGCTCTCTCCCAGTCCTTTGTTAAGATGGAGGAGACATTACAAAGCATACACACGCTAGCTCTAAAAAAATAAGTTCTAGCCTTGAAAAGCAATAACTCCACTTGTCGAAACATCAGTTTGAGCACACAAACCCTGTTTACAGATTTTTTTTTCACCGCAAGCTTCCGTCTTCCCCTTCCTGCTGTTTTTGGTAAGTCATTTAGTAATGTAGTAATGAACCGTCTGTGCTTTCTTCTAAGCCTTGTTTTAAGAGTGAATCGAACAAGTTTTAAGTTAGTACACCAAAGCTTTCATCGTGGTGACACCACTGAAAGTCTTAACAATCTCGTAACGCCCTGCAGTTTGCAGTAATTTAGACGCTATCTGGCCACTCATCACTGGTAGTAAAGGCAGCCAACCCTGTCTGCACTCTTAAGATAGTATGCCTTGCCCTGCTTAATTAAAATAATTGTGAAGACTCCTAGCCTTGTAAAACAATGGCACATACATTCATATTACCGTACACATTTAAAAATGCTTGATTATATTAGGCAACAAATTTATAAGTTGTCTTTTTAAAGATTAGGAGTATTCTTCTTACAGGATTTTTATGCAAACGAGGCCACTCATAGTTCATAGCTTAGTAGTAATGAATAAAAAGTCAGAATGTTATATCTACAAAAGTGCTTTGCAATCTTTTTAAAGATAATTTCAGTGAAATGATGCTTTTTCACTCTAGTAAAAAAAGTTTGCAAGGGTGAAGATGTGCTTTTTTTTGTCGTAAAATGAGGGACAGTAACCACTGCTAACTTATGTTAAGGCGCTGGCATAGAATAATTAGGCTTTACCTGTATGCAAAATAATTTGTTGTGCGCTCAGTAGGAGTTTGAATTACCATTTAAGGCTTGTGCCATAATCTCACTCTTCCAATTGTCTTCACTGTTTTTACATAGAACTAGAGTTCAAACAAGAACAGAATTTGTGGTTGCTTACTAGCAGATTAGCTGCAATGAGTAATAAATATAGTGTACAGGGCAGTTGTCAGTATTACAGTGTAGGTGACTCAAAGTCATTGGTGCAGCAATGTTGCATTCAGAAATGCATTTGTACGTCCCTTATGAGGCTGCTGGAAACAAACTGCTTGCATGTAAGCACATATTGCAAGTAATGTGAGCTCCCTAGTGTTTGCATATCTTGCTGTCCAGCAAGGCAGCCTCTAACTTTGGTAACGAAAATGCATAGCGATGGTGTAACTTGATCCACTGCAAGTTGGGTGAATACTGATACTGCCAGTTAGGCCCGCTCTTACAGATACGGAATAGAACAGAAAGAACGCATGGCACTTGCCTTCACTCTCGAAGTTTCTGTGTACCTGGGATACTTCGTGTAGAACAAATACCAGGAACACTCGCTTGCCCCACCTCCCTTTTTTCACTCAAATGCGTGCTGTTTTGCGTGCCCACTTCCTTTCCTCGTGAAAAAAATTTCTCGTTGCACCGTTGCTCCACACTAAGAAGTACGAATAATGGTGTTGAGTTTTTCCAATTATGAAATATAGAAACTAAGAAGCACAGCACCCTCGCTCAGCATTAATATCATTGGTGAAGGAACTGCCAACAAGTTTGTTCAGAATATCACTCAGATTTTTATCCCTTCGTGTGATAACTGCATGGGTTTTGTCATGCAGAGTGCCCATAGAATTAGATACTTTATCAAAAGCGGTAAGATAAATTGTATGCACAACTGTTCAAAATGAACACGTTGTTTTGCTACGAATTTGGTCAAAACAGGTAATGCCAGCTCTCGCGTTACTGTATGAGCAACTATTGTGTCCATACAACGCAAAATGAAGACTGAAGTATTTGTATCACTTAACCCTATTTAGGCTCGTTTCTTTCCCTGAGCACCTCACACTTAGGTTGGGGCTTAGAAAATTCATTGCATTTGTAGTGCGGCGTTCTTGAGTTGGTGCTCACTAGAGCTGTGGTTCGTAATGCTATCACACTTACATATTTCTCCAAGCTATTACAGTGAAGTCATATGATACTATGAAGCCAAAGCAGTCTGACAATGATACTGGACAGCTGAAATGTTCTTGTATGAGCTGGCCAGCATATCGGAGATAATTTATGAAGCTATTCTTTTTAACAAAGATGGCTGGAGCAGGAACCAGAATCTGCTGAAAGCAATTGCTGGCGACATGCAAGCAGGTCAGACATGTCATGGGTATTCACAATTGCTATGCACTTTGTTAAAATGCAAATAGTAGCATGGTGACAGCAAGCATTGGGTGGCTAGATTGTTAGGTTAATGTGATGTTGCCATAAATAGGGCCAAATAGAGCTTGACCTTCTGTGCCATTGGCTACAATAGCCATTCAATGTGTGGTGTTGTGCGACTATTATGCAAATTACTGCAGCTTTGAAATTATTGTAATTGACATAAAACTAATTACATTTAGGTACTTGCTTAATAAATGCCATTTGAAACATAGAATATTCACAAAAAATTGACGCATATGAAGATGTTGGTAGAGCTAGTGGTTTTCGTTGCCTCTGATGACAACAAAAAATGTCGCATAAATTTGACATGAAGTGGGATTGTTACAGGCGTATGTTAAACATAGTTAATGTGAACCTCAGTGATGGCTCACAGCAGTTCAGTTCATTTCTAAACCTAATGTCACTGATTTTAATTTCTGTGATAACATTGAGTGCAAGTGAAATTAAGCTCATTTTATATATGGTATTAGAACTAATTAGGGTAACATTTATTTATATTATGTCTCAGCACATATCATGACTAGCATATTCCTGTGTCTAGTGATGTTGCAAGATTTGTGACTGTGAAAAAAAAGTGAAGAATTCGTTAGTTGTTAGTTAAAGGGAAGTCTACAAAGTGCTAGAGATGTTTGTTTGTTCATGTTTGTTAAATGTATTGCATAAACTGTGATTTTTGATTTGTGTAAATACTTTTATTTTGTACTGTATACAACATGCTATATCACAGGGTATTTATGTGAAGGATCTCTGATTACTTCTAAGTTAACAGTTACTGTAACAGCACATTTGTAATACATTTATGCCTTCTTATACAAGAATAATGAGATTGAATATTTTTCCTAATGAGAGAAAATTGTAATTATTGATGTAAGTGTTTGTTCAGGGAAGATGATTTTATAACACATGTTTTCTTGATCAAATTACTTATATTTTTGCAATACTGGTGAGCATAGCATAGCATATGCATATGCATTAAAATGGTGAATTGTGAGCTTCAAGTTTGTTGTATAAGTCATGCCACTTATTTGTTCTGGTGAATTTGAGCATTGGTTTGTCTGCAGGCATCGTACAACATTCACTCTCAAGTTGCAACAGAAGTAAAAAAAGACCTTAAGACATCCCGAACGCTGAAGACAGTTCAATGAACAGCATAGAACTTCAATTGGTTGCTTATGTCGTATTGTACTTTTTGTGAATTGTATTTCATTCAGATTTGCACCGAAGCTTTTCACTAACTCAACTATCTGTGAGAATTATGTAAGGAGAAATATGTCACGACTCTCCTGTAAAAGGGGTAGACAGCCATAGAGGCGTTTCGGTGGTTCCCCTCCCCTTCCTGCCCCACATTTTTGTATTTTGTAAGGATACACATGCAAACACATGCATAAACATAGAGGGCAGTCGGTGCCCCTGCCCCCAAATAAGATTTCCGGCTATGGCTCTGGAAGATGGCTTATATCTGTCAATGTAGGAGTGGTACCTTAGGCTAATTGGAATGTACTCAAAATGACAACTTTTCAGCACGTGAACATAAGAAAAAAAGTAGACAGATTTGACAAATGGAGCGCTCTTTTTGTGTACTATGTTTTTTTTCTATGTTCGCATGCTGAAAACGTTTTGCAGTATGATATTTCGATGTAATCAACAAATAGAAAAGTGTTAGACTTCAGTGAACGTGGCTTTATTATCGAGATGTAGTTGCTAACTACCAAGTAGAGCTATGATGGTCAATATTATCCTAAGTAAGTTAGTTATGCAAAACAGCTTCACGTACAGACACACAATCTGCAAGTGCTCGTAACAGCAGGCACTCAGCCCTAAGCGACACACCGATCTAGCTTATTTTGTGTCACCTATTTTGGTATGAGCCGCAGTACAAAGCGATAACGACCTCAAGCAATGTAAGTTATCTCGGCAGAAACTCGCAATATGGCCTTAACACCTGTGAACGCCATGGTATGACACCCTGCATATGGGCCAATGTGTTAGGCATATGTCCTGTTTTGTATGGGAGAGACATAAGCTTGCCAATTTATCTCTCTTAGGAATTCTTAAGTGAACTCTGCAGGCACTTCTCAGCAGCCCCCCCACCCCCTTCTCCGGTCACCTGAGAGGGGGGCACTGAGATGAACCTCCCCTTCTCCTGAAGTGGAGCCCTTCGCACGCATGGCTGCGTCTAACCCCGTATTCAAGAACGTCCCTTCACTCAACGCTTCACCTTCACTTAAGAAAGCCGATTGAAGCGCCGCCTGTAGGACAAGGCAAGTCACTGCATATCAGCAATAACCTGCTGCGATTCTTGAGTGGCGCAGCGTCATTCTCAGCCGAGCGGTGGCGCAGGTGCTCAACTCTGTCAAGTGAAGGGTGAAAGTCGAGTCGAGGAGCGTTTGTGAATACGGGGTA
>WOVY01013678.1:0-94550 GCA_013436015.1 Rhipicephalus annulatus
AGGGGGATCGGCCAAGAACCGGGCGGCAGGATCATCAAGTGTGTTCAGTCAGGCATTCAGGAAGTCTCGTAGTTGTAAGTACATAACAATAGGCTAACAGGGTAATCTCTTTGTTTGCCCTTATGAACTGGGAGTAGGGTTCCTAATTCACAGAAACATAGCTGGCAACATAGAGGATACTATAGCATTATGAAAGGGTGGTAGGCATTGTATTAAACTGAATAAAAGATACAAAATGAAGGTAGTACAGGCTTACGCGCCTACATCCAGCCATGATGACGCTTCAGTTGAAAGCTTCTATGAAGACGTGGAATCGGCAATGAGTAAGGTGAAAACACAGTATACTATAGTAATGGGCGACTTTAATGCAAAGGTAGGGAAGAAGCAGGCTGGAGACCAGGCAGTAGGAGATTATGGCATCGGCACTAGAAACGCCAGAGGAGAGCTACTAGTAGAATTCGCAGAACGCAATAATCTGCGTATTTTGAATACCTTCTACCGAAAACGAGAAAACCGCAAGTGGACATGGAGGAGCCCTAATGGCGTAAATAAGAACGAAATAGACTTTATAATGACTGCACACCCAGGAGTCGTGCAGGATGTGGAAGTGGTTGGCAAGGTAAGATGCAGTGACCATAGAATGGTACGGGCTCGAATCCGCCTAGACTTGAAGAAGGAACGACAGAAACTGATACGCAAGAAGCCAATCAATGAGCTAGCACTGAGAGGGAAAGTACAGGAATTCAGAGTGTCACTGCAGAACAGGTACTCTGCTCTTAGCGAGGAAACCAACCTTAGCGTAGATACAATGAATGATAATCTGACGAGTATCATCACGGAGTGTGCAGTGGAAGTTGGAGGCAGGGTAGCTAGACAGGACACCGGCAAGCTTTCCCAGGAAACGAAGAAGCTAATTAAGAGCGTCAAATCATGAAAGTGTCGAGTACAACAGACAAAATAGAACTGGCAGAGCTTTCGAAGCTGATTATTAGACGTAAAGTATGCGATGTAAGAAGGTATAACATGGAGAGAATTGAGCACGCTCTGAAAAACGGAGGAAGCGTCAAAGCAGTGAAGAGGAAACTTGGGATAGGCAAAAGGCGGATGTGTGCACTAAGGGACAAAGAAGGCAAATTAACTACAAATATGGATAGGATAGTTAAAATAGCGGAGGAGTTTTACAGAGATCTGTACAGTAGCCGAGACAACCACGACCTTATACTATAAGAACTAGCAGTAACCCAGACGACACCCCACCGGTAATGATAGAAGAAGTCAGAAAAGCTTTGGAGAGCATGCACAGAGGCAAAGCTGCTGGTGAGGATCAAGTAACATCAGATCTGCTGAAAGATGGAGGACAGATTGTGTTAGAAAAACTAGCCACTCTATTTACGAGGTGTCTCCTGACGGGAAAAGTACCAGAGTCTTGGAAGAACGCTAACATCATCTTAATACATAAGAAAGGAGATGACAAGGACTTGAAGAATTACAGGCCGATCAGCTTGCTCTCTGTAGTATACAAGCTATTTACAAAGGTAATTGCTAGCAGAGTAAAGAAAACATTAGAATTCAATCAACCAAAGGAACAAGCAGGATTTAGAACAGGCTACTCAACAATTGACCACATTCATACTATCAATCAGGTAATAGAGAAATGCTCAGAGTATAACCAACCACTATACATAGCCTTCATAGATTACGAGAAGGCGTTTGATTCAGTAGAAATATCAGCCGTCATGCAGACACTGCGGAATCAGGGCGTAGATGAAATATATATAAACATTCTGGAAGAAATCTACAGGGGATCAACTGCTACCATAGTGCTTCATAAAGAAAGCAACAGAATACCAATCAAGAAGGGTGTAAGGCAAGGGGACACAATCTCCCCAATGCTATTCACTGCGTGCTTACAGGACGTTTTCAGAAGCCTAGAATGGGAACAGTTAGGGATAAGAGTTAATGGAGAGTACCTCAGTAACCTGCGCTTCGCCGATGACATTGCATTGCTGAGTAACTCAGGGGACGAATTGCAACTCATGATTACGGAGTTAGACAAGGAAAGCAGAAAGGTGGGTCTTAAAATTAATCTGCAGGAAACGAAAGTAATGTACAACAACCTCGGAAAGGAGCAGCGCTTTGCGATAGGTAATAGTGCACTTGAAGTTGTGAATGAGTATGTCTACTTAGGGCAGGTAATAACCGCAGAGCCTAACCACGAGATTGAAGTAACCAGAAGAATAAGAATGGGGTGGAGCACATTCGGCAGGCACTCTCAAATTATGACAAGTAGATTGCCACTGTCCCTCAAGAGGAAGGTATATAACAGCTGTATCTTGCCGGTACTTAGCTACGGAGCAGAAACCTGGAGACTCACAAAGAGGGTTCAACTTAAATTGAGGACGACGCAGCGAGCAATGGAAAGAAAAATGGTAGGTGTAACCTTAAGAGACAAGAAGAGAGCAGAGTGGATTAGGGGACAAACGGGAGTTAAGAATATCATAGCTGCAATAAAGAACAGGAAATGGACATGGGCCGGGCTAGTAGCACGTAGACAGGATGACCGCTGGTCATTAAAGGTCACCAACTGGATTCCCAGAGAAGGGAAGCGGGGTAGGGGGAGACAGAAGGTTAGGTGGGCAGATGAGATTAAGAAGTTTGCGGGTATAAATTGGCAACAGCAAGCACAGGACCGGGTTAACTGGCGGAACATGGGAGAGGCCTTTGTCCTGCAGTGGACGTAGACAGGCTGATGATGATGATGATGATGATGATGATGATGTACTCGCACACAGCAGAGAAAACCTCCCTGTGGCTATAACCTAATGAAATCCCTCCGAAGGATAAAATTAGTTCCACCTAGCTTCTCAATTGGTTCGACCAGGTATCTTTTTCTTTGATAAGCATAACGTTTACAGTATAAAAAGAAATGATCTATTGATTCCGATTCCTTGCTAAAGAGACACAACGGAGATGCTGTTAGTCCAGCTTTATGTAGGTAGTAATTCAGATGCGGAATTCTGCATCGTAACCTGGTGATTCTAGTTTCTAACTGCCGAGATACACACCACTGTTTGTTCCAGCAATATCTTAGATGTACGAAGTCTCTGACTTTATCCAATGATAATTTTTCTATTTCTTTGTGCAAACAAGTCTTTCTATATCTTAGTGCTGTTACGTAGGCGAAATCAGGTAAAATAGGTAAGATTGGTCCGCTTAAAGATGCTTTGGCTAACGAGTCTACCATCTCATTTGGATGAATTACGCAGTGGCCGGGTATCCATAGCAAGTGAAATTTTTTCAGGTTTTCTGGTAATAAACTGCTAATCATACTCATTAATGTCAAATTTTTCGCTGTAGATAGTGCAGTGCATACTGAGAGAGAATAGGTAAGTTTGACCGCTTCTGATTCGCTTGCAGGAAGTTTACGAAGCGCTAGAAATATAGCAAATAATTCAGTGATGAATATAGGCGTGTAATCTGGTAATCGAATTGAGAAAGACCAGTCGAGAGAAGTACAGAAGATGCCTATTCCAGCCTTTTCGTTCAATACGGATGCATCCGTCGCAATAATGTTGTTTATGGACAGATGAGTCAAGTAATCTTTTAACCGAATATTTAGATATTGAAGAGGCAGTTGTTTTGCATTAGAAGGGAAAATACCATCAAATTTAATTTCAAGTTTTAAATTAGGTGTCTTCGTTATGCAAATCTGATATTTACATTGAGAGGCTCTAGCAACCCTTAAACGAACCTAATCTGAGGGGAGTGTAGTCTAGACCATTGTGTTCCAAAGAATGCGGTTGGTTCTTGAATAAAAACGTATGAAGCTTGTCGCAAAGGCGAATTGTATATTTTTTAAGAAAGTTTGGACTGTAAGAATTCTAAACCGAGTTAACAAAGGTGGAAGGCGCGCTTCCACATACAAAACATTATTTGCCACAAATTTTGGGAGTCCAAGACACAAGCGCAAAGCTTCTCTTTCTAATAATATTAATTGTCTCATCTTGTAAGCCGCGCTGCCTGAAAATAATACACACCCGAATTCCATAATAGGCCGTAAATACATCTTGTAAATCATTATCCATGAACTCCTACGCAATCCTTTTTTTCTGTTTCCCAATTTGCGTAACCACCCCAAGGCACGTGATGCTTTACAGGCAACCTTGTCTATATGGCTTTTCCAATTTAGCGTCCTATTATATACGATGCCTAGGTATTTCAGGAAATCGACCGGGGGAATGAGCTCGGTACGATACATCAGGGAAATGTTGACAGGATCCTTAAAAGAGAATGGCAGAAGCGCGCTTTTTTTGACGTTAATTACATATGGATATTGTCAAGCCATCCTTCTAGCATGTTCATGTAATTCTGTAATGCCTGATACAACGAGTGCAGATCACTGTTTGTTGCAAAGAAAGCAATATCATCTGCATATACGTAAATTTGGATATCCTGATGAGTTGGAATGGAACTTAGTAATATGTTGAATAACACCGGGGATAATACGTAGCCCTGAGGTACACCTCGTGTCTGCTTATATTTTTTAGAAGAGCATCCATCCAAGAAGAAATAAAATTCTCTCTCTTTCACAAACTGTAATCCATGCTGTTATATATTTTGGAAAGCGATGGTCTTGCATCTGCTGGATTAGGATAGGATATTCCACTTTGTCGTACGCTTTAGCTAAGTTTTGAGTTACTAGTGCACAGTATTCGCGGCGATGCCGAGCCAGCTGTATGCGACTTTCCAAATCCACATGTGCACACCAAATGGAGTATCCCGATCTAAAGCCAATTTGTCTGGGGTTTAGTATTGTATGTTCATTGATGTAGTTTATTATACGGGTATTTGAGACTCTCTCTACAAGCTTGACCAGGTTAGATGTCAATGAAATGGGCCTTATGTTATCCAGAGTAAACTCCATTCCCTGTTTCTTAAGTATCGGAATTATTTTGGAAAGCTTCCAATCGGCCGGAATCCAAGAATTTTTCAGTGAATAATTAACTATATTACGGATTTCATGTGGCGATATTTCGTATAACACTTTAATCATTGTAGAGGTCACCCCATCAGGTCCGGGAGCAGCGGACGGTAAGCTGTTCATCACATCCGCCAGTTCAGCTAAAGATACCTCCTGATAATAACAATCCACCCTTAATTTCTCCATGGACTTTGGCATAATTGTCGTAAACCTAGTTTGCAAGCCTTTAGCAATATTTTCCAAGAATTCAGAGAGTTCGCGAGGAGACATAATGGTGGAATGACTGCTTTCTGTCTGTGGAATCATTTTCCTCGCACGTAAGAACCTGAAAAGCATTCTCTTATTTTTAGACTTAAACAGATAATTAAATTTATTCATATCATAGTCTTCTTTTGCTTTGCGCACTAGACGATTAAAATCGGCGGCCATGAATTTTTAATCACTCCAATTTTTGTGGCATTGGTTAATTAACAGCTTTTTCCAAGCTGCTTTTCGCTTTCTATACCCCCTGACACGTTCTAGATTCCACCACGGGCTAAAAGATCCCGCTGTGTTCGAGTTTACAGTAAACGTTGAATTTTTTAGTGATCGTTTCAACACCGCACATAGACTCATAGCCCTAAGGTCTTCCCGCATTTCCTCGCAAAAAGTTAACGTAGATGTTAAGTCTTTTTGTAATTTAGCATAATTTACGAATGAGCCAACTTTCCCTGCCTAACTAAACCTCAGGAACTTAATTTCAAACCTAATGGGAAGGTGGTCGCTGTTTGTACCCAATCTAATATATTCCACGAGGATATGCTTAAAGTGGAGCTGGAAAATGTTAAATCAATAGTCGATTTAGAGTTACCTCTTACAAATGTAGCAACGTGTGAGTTCAAGCAGGAAAAGTTATTATCAAGCGTCCATTCCCACAAACGTCTTCCGCATACATCAGATTTGAAGCCCCAAGACACATGGTGTGAATTGAAATCAGCACACAGTACTATTTCTTTTCTGCATGAAGCTACCATAATATCGAGGCATCTCGTGTCTTGAACTCCTGCAGGAAAGTATACATTTGCAAAAGAGAAAGGCGAGCAGTCTGGTAGTGTTATGTCTAACACCAGAATTTCGTAATTCTTATCCATACACTGATACGATATCTTGGCTCTGTGACTAAATTTAGTTGATATTAAGAAAGCCAGACCGCCGCCTCTACTCGGCCGATCCAGCCGTATTAATCGATAATTTTTCATGTAAAATTTTTCACCGTTACCAAGCCAGGTTTCCTGAATGGCAATTATGTCGGGAGAAATTTGCGAAGAAATATATTGTAAATCTGTAGTTGCCGACCAAATAGACCGGCAGTTCCACTGCAGAATTTTTAGGGAACCTATTTTGATGCTATACCGGCAGAAGAAACTGCCTGATCCAGAATATCTTTTTTCGAGAAATCATTTTTTGAAAGGCTCTCAAAGGAGTCTTTCTTTGACAAGTATTTCTTGGATTTTGGGTTCTGAGAAGACTTTTTAGAAGGGGGAGACCTGTTACGTTTTAAAGTTCTTAGAGATTCTGTGTCCATATCTGTAAAGTCTCCTGAATCATCTGTCACAGATTCTGACTCAGCCTGAACTCTATTTTTTGAAGGTCCTGCTTTCGGAGAGATAGATCTATGATTGACTGTCTGATTTTCCTCCTCTGTACCTCTTGAAATCAACAGAGCGTGGGAATCCCGATTTTGCACAGAAACTGTACCCAGTATTTGTGTCAGCTGTTGTGTTAACATATCAGCCAAGGCTTCAAAAAGAGTAGCTGCCAGACGCTGCATTGCCTTTTCAGTGGACTTTTCAATAGCCTCAGTGTGCCGGGATGTTATTCCTGCGTAACCTTTCGATCTTTCATGCATTTCTGCTACCGCCTCCCTCCTAGAGCAACGCCTGCGTTCTGTGATTTCTAGAACACCCATTTCTCTTTCTTTTGCACCACATTCAGCAGAGTCTGCAGGGTGCGCTCCATTACACAAGCAACACCTCTGGTCATCGGATTTGCAATCGCAGCTGTCATGACTCTCTCCGCACAGACGACATCTAGCCTGTGATCTGCATCCTTTCATGCTGTGGCCGAATCGCCAACATTTTGAGCACTGCAAAGGTTTCGGGGAAAGTGGTTCTACTTTGTAGATTAGTGGCCATGCCTTAATTTCTGTTGGCCTAACTCTTCCTGCAAAAGTTACTATAAATGATTCAGTGGGTGATTTTGTTTTATCAGTCGTTCGGGTGCATCGATAGACTGAAACTGCCCCAGCTACAGCAAATAAATCAAGAATTTCTTGAGGTGTCAGACTCGTATCTACCCGATAGGCATGCAAGATGAGCTGGAATAAACGGGCTCACCGGCTGTGTAGCAAATTCAGAGCAATTCAGAAGCTCTAGGACGCAATCCTGGTCTGCAGAGCAGCACAGGATACCCCCTCGGCCGAACTTGCGGACCTCCGTAATCTTCTGGAAAAGCGACGAGGCTTTCTGAAGCTCCACTTGTATCACCTTCGGATTCTTCATTGGAATGAAACCCCCATTTGTAGGAACCAGAGCCACAGGGACGTAGCTATCTCCACTGCGTAGCAAGGTATCGAGCGGCCAATCCTTGACCGATAGTGAGGCCATCCAAGGGGAGTGCCCTTGGACGGGTGATGAGAAAGACATCAGAATATTCTGACTTGCCTGACCTCCAAAGGGCTGCAACAACGTATCAGTTGAGAGAAACTAACAAGAAATATGAGGAATGAAAAGCAAACCAAATCTTAGCTACAAGTATCCTGCCGCTCGACGTTGAGCCGCTCTCCGATCCAGACGCGATCCAGATGCCAGCTCCTGCAGGAATTCAGCACCAGCTACTGCAGGAACGGTCGACTGCGCGTGGTGGACCCACCATCTCGAGGGTCACGTGCCATCACCTTGGCACGCGAAATTAAGCTTCGATAGCTCTGTGATGATGATAGTCCACAATTGTGGTGCGTTCTCGCTTCGAGCGGAATGATACCGAGTCGCAAAGTGTTTATGAATAGTGAGCATCAAAAGTTCAGATCACCATCAGTTTATGGAAACAACAAGAAAAAATGCCAGGTCTTCGTGGAACGTGCAGAACAATCACATCGAAAGCTGGAAGAGCGGCCCTTTAAAGCCGTTGTTAAACACTCTTTGGGTAATCCTAAAGCATACTTGCAGCGTACCAAATATGACATAAACCATAATTTTAGTGTAGTGGGGGAATTCACTGTGCCCTCCTTGGTTAATATTCGGAGGAGCGTGTTACCCTATGCACACTTCCAAAGCATTTTGTGCAAGATGTTCTACCCTGTGGCTGTCGAAAACGAATTAATATGCCTAAAGGTATCTTGCGCTCCTTTTCACGAACTAATTGTATCTTGCGCTCCTTTTCAATAAAATTGACACCTTCTTTATTATGAGTACCGGCTCCAGTGTGTACAATTCGCGTTCTTGGTAAGCCCATTTAGATGAAGCTTGGTTGATTCACGTCACCAAGGCCGTAGGCAATAGGGCGTTCCCCCCACCACCCCAGAAACTCACATGTTGGAGCGTGATATACCGATTATACTGAAAATGCGGTTTTTTTCAAACCTGTAACAAGCTAGTCCCACCTCCTTCCAATAACACATTCTGCAGCGGGCCTGCACGTCACGTTTGGTTCAAACCCAAAAAACGTAGCTTGGGGAGCTCCTCGCGACTACGCATGACATCGATTCCTATACCGTGTGGGATATGTGCTGGAATATGTGGTGCGTGTATATGCAGGTTAATGTAAAGAAAAGATAGCTCGCAGGGTTCTTATGCATTGGACTAGGACTACGGCAAAGCAAAAGTTAAGTGCACTTTCTTGCTTGTTTGTATATTCGACCTCTTTTGCCACCCCCCCCACCGTCAATCCTTCTCAGAAAGCGTGATCTCCGGGATCAGAGGCTTAGCAAGCTTTTTCTAGCTCGTCTGCTTTTGCGCTGCCTCCGTGATGGGCTCACGCTTGACCATTTGACAGCGTCATGTGGTGCCCAAACTTGGCTATCATCATGACGAGACGGAAGCATAGGAATGTCTTCATAAATAAATGAGCACAACACAAGTGTTCGCAATCAGAGATCATTTATTTATGCGCTGAGATATCAACTAATAAAAGAACATTTTCACAAATAATCTTCGCGTCACGCTAGACTTGCCGGCCTAGTTTCGCTTCGAGCACTCTGCCAGCAGAAGGTGAGGAACCCAGCACGCCCAGTCTTAGGCGCCACCTGCACTTGGCGCCACGGTGTCGTGAGCGACCGCTAGCGCCGTAAAACGTGTCAGTTAGTGCCGCATCGTTCAACGAAACGTCGCTGGGTAGCCTTCCCGAATTTCGATACCGCCGGCATTTCGACGGACTCCAGTGGCCACCTGTTGACTGCCACAGTTTTCAAAGTTAAACTGTGCCACGGGTGACCTGCGTATAGAATCATGAACAGCGTTCACTATAAGAGAAGTCTTCTGACGTGCATCTCAAGATGAGAGAGAGAAAAAGATAAAGGAAAGCGGGGGCGTTAGGCAGGGATGGCCTCCGTGGGGCTACCCCGTGCTTGGAAGTGGAAGGGGGTGTAAACGAGTGAAATACACTGTGCAACAAAAATAAAGCAAAGCCATAACTGCAGCACCGTTCACGTCTGAAGAAACCACGACAGCGTCCACCAAGCGACTCGTGTTTAAGACCGGGTAGAAGAAGAACCAGAAGGAAGTTTGTTTCAGTAAATTTATTCACAAAAATACTGTGGGAACACTCAGATCCTTAGCCGATATGGCTAGTTCACGGCCCGTTGAAGATTTTGCTTTTTAAGTAGCGAGTATACAGTGTTTACATACAGTATTCAACCGCAAATCACATTTTTAAGTGCGCCCAAGTAATTAACGGTAAACGAGGACCCTTGATTTTTTTGTGAGAAAGTGGCTATCTAGCTGGCCTATTACCTAGGGCAGCCTAGACAAAAAAGAAAAAAAACGCCACTTCCACCTGGCATAAATGCTCCGCCCAGTCATGCCTGTAGACAGGATTTTTTTTCTTTTTTGAGGGAGTTGGCTGGGAGTCTTCTTTGTTGAATGCCTTTAGAGACGCCTATGTTCATTTTTTCTTGTTACACCACACCCCGCCATCAAAATTCCGTCGAGCGAATGCAGCTTTATAGACGATGCTTCAGGGATAGCACACCGAGTGATAGAGCGAAAGATGATATGCGTCAAGTTCTGTAAATACAGGAAGACGCGACGAGTGTGGGCAGGAGAGCGAAGAAAGCTAGCTGATATTCTAGTTGACATTGACAGACAAATTGAGTCGCTCGAGCCGTTATCGCATATTGCGGGTAGTCTATGAAAAAACTAAGAGTATAGACAACGGTTCAAACCTGGGTGGTCTCACAATGACGCCTGCAAAATGAAGCATGCGCTTATTCATGGAAAACCTGCAATCACTACGTGGACGGCTTATGCCAGTAACCATCGATTGCCTTAGATTTTGTTCGTTGCCACGCGGTAAGTAAATTCATGGGACTTGCTAATTGAGATGGCGACATGGGTAATGCAGATTTTGTGACTGGTTGAACTAAATGGCTTGATTTAATGCAATGACAAGTGGTTTTTGAAAACATAAATCACTGTAACTCTAAATAGAGCAACGAAACAAACTTTGGTAATTGGTGCAGAAAAAATACGCAACTTACATTGTTGTCACAGTAATATGCATTCCTAGCATTTGCGTGTATAAACCACAAGCATTGGTCCCAACGTGCTTAAGAAACGCGTGTTTCATTAGTTAGTAGGAGTTATCAGAGAAGAGCCCTTGCATAGGCCCACTACTGACCTAAAGACAATACTCTCCTTTTACACCATCTCTTTCAGCAAGTAACAGTCTTCCATGTGGGGCTATTGTGCCAGAAATCAGATTATGAAGCGCGCCGTGTAGTGGAGGCCTCTGGAAATTTTCACCATCTACAGTGCTCTTCACCGCGCACTTATAATCGCATCGTACACGCACCTCAATTATTTCGGCCCCCATCGAGATGCAACCTACGCGACCAAGATCGATCCCGCGACCTTCGAACCATTAGCCGAGCACTGTCGTCGCTAATCCACCGCGACTGACCAGCAAGCGCGTACAGGAACTATTGAAACATTTGTTAATTATGTTGAAACGCACTTGCGGGCTAGTTAGCCGGTCGTTGCGGCAACTTTTAACAAAGAATGGCTTAAGTAGGACACCCACGCCGTGTTCACACATTATACGCGTGCTTGGTGCAGCGATCAAAACCAAGAGCACCTTATCCTGAGTGTTACAGTCAATCCGCTTATAGAAGAGCTTGACGCAGCTAAAGATAGACGGCAGTATGTAACATTGTCACGTGTTATTACCTGAAACCTTTCAGAACTAGACAAACCGATGGGCAACTATAGACATCTTTCCTTACTCTCGAAAATCTGCAGTGCACACGAGGTTGTGTGACATGGTGTGCGCCATAAACGAAGAGGCAGCAGCCTCAATCTGAAATCAAAGGGTGTTTTAGGGGTGTGTTCATGCCCCGCAGCAATAGTAATCTGCCTCGCGTGCCTTTCCCAGCGTGGACGCCATGAGCTCCGTGCTTTCGGGTCACAACCAGCGCGTCAGCGTGACATTGAATATATTTGAAATAAAAAATGGCGAACCCAGAATTTCGCATTCCAATCAAGCCAAATGATTGTTGGAAGCGGTGTAACCAACATATTAAACGGTGCAATTTAGAGTAGGTAGTGAGTAAGTACAGAAGCTGTTGAAACAAAGATACGTTAATGGCCGTTTAAAATTACGCACTGGTTACACTGTGTTAACATCGCGAATGCCGAATAGACAGTCCGGTGTCAGAACAGATGTTTAATGAACATTTGTTTTAGCTTGACTATTGCCCCGCCACGGTGGTCTAGCGGCTAAGGTACTCGGCTGCTGACCCGCAGGTCGCGGGATCCAAGCCCAGCTGCGGCGGCTGCATTTCCCATGGAGGCGAAAATGCTGTTGGCCCGTGTGCTTAGATTTGGGTGCGCGTTAACGAACTTTCAGGTGGTCGAAATTTGCGGAGCCCTCCACTACAGCGTCTCTCATAATCAGTGGCCGTTTCGAGACGTTAAACCTAAGATACTCATCAAAGCATTAAGGTTTGCCATTGCCACACAATCCGAAACGAATGCGAGATCTCCAGGTTTTCCAGGACAGCCATCGACCGCGACTTCTCTCCACAGCCCCTGCTTCACTCTAGTCACAGCTTTGCTTGTGCTCTCTTCCTCTCTACACTGTGTTACCCTCTCCACGCCACTATTCCTTTTCTGGAAGGCTGTACTCGCTACACCGGGATTCGCTAACTCTCACTCAGCTCTACCAACGCTCTTCTTGCCATAATTCTATCTTGCAACTCGATTGGAAAATCTGGACGGTGCATGCCTAAGCATTTAGTTTGGCTTCCGACAGCTTTCCTGCTGAACGCCTCGAAGTCCAACTTTGAAAAAAAAAACATGATACACTACGAAAAATGCGCCGTCGACATCAATGAGCGAACGATTGAGTGAGGATGTGGCTCAACAACATTACTGTTTCAGAAACTGCCACTTCACCTGGGGTGCCTTCAAGCGGTCGAGGTCGCGACCACGGCGGCTGGGACACGGCCCGCCTAGCACTGTCACCGCGCGGTCGTGCGCCGCGGTGTCGGTGGCCGCAGACGCATCACACTGGTCGATTTTCGGTCTGCGAGGACCGGGAACTGAACTGAGCCGCGTGACATCATAGCCCGTCCCGCCTCGCCCCAGGACGACGACGACGCCGACGATGACAACCACGGCGGCATCGGACGGGCTACACATGTATTGCGGACCAGCAGGTAACTTGAGTTGTGGGGCTGCTAGGGCAAACGGAACTCCATAGCGCCTTCCGGATGTCCCGTGGGCACTCAGCATACAGCGATCTCCAAGTCTTGAATTCTGGAGCACTGCTGCAATATCTCGGTTTTTAGCCACCACACGGCCCGGGGTGACTTGCGTGCCGACACGACACCACACTGGGGTCACCAGAGGCTGCCCAGGGTCGTACCTGTAATGTTCGAATAAGAACATTACTGTTATGGAATGCTTTTGTGGGGAGGGCGGGAGTAGAAGGCTAAGGTGTTGCAAGTCTCTTTGAAACAGGCCGCTCAAGTGGTAGGAATGCGCGGCCATAAGGATAACCGCGCAAAACGAGCCTAAACACCTTCTAGCAAAACAGAGCTGGTTTAAATCTTCGTTGATGTCCTGAATACAAAGTCAATCATTTTTCGTCCTGTATTTTTCGTAAAGTTATGAACTCACCGCCGGACTCGTGCTGGTGACAATGCAAGTAGGATATCCCGACTCGATGTCATGCACGGTGTCTGCGTGTGGAGTCCTCGTTCAGGGCGACCTCGCATCAACGGACTTGTTGTGGCTGGTCCTGGATGGTGCAGCGGAAACCACTTTGCGGGAAGCCACTCCGGAAAGCCGGGAAGCCGTGGCGGCCGGAGACCGTGCAGAGTGCCCAGATCGCATGATTCACGTCGCCGATCTACCGTGTGACCCGAGATCCAGGACGAGTCGATGGCGGCGTCGGTGTCGACAGCCTCCAAGGTGCCATGGGTGCCGTTCTGCGAAGAGTGGTCGACATTTACCGAGGTCACCGTAGTACCTTGCTTTCGGTGTAAGAAATTTTTCATGTTGAGGTCGTCGATGATGATGACATTGCCGTGCGCGAGTTGGAGGTAGACCTCCGCCATCTCGGGCGACTGGCGAACCTTTTGATCGCGCTGCGCACCTCGGCGTCCTGCATGACCGGCAGTGGTTGTCTGGGATACGTCGATGACGTCTGTGACTACGAGGCTACGTGCGAAGTATACTTGTGAGGCTACGTGTCCGCGAGTGCCAGCAGTTGTCGACATCGGTCTCGTACCGCCTTCGGACGTCTCATGGACGCCTTGTTTGACTTGAGACGCTCTCTGTTGCATTGAGCACTCGGCTGACATCCAGCGAACATCGCATACGTCGTTCAGGATGTAGTCGGCAGTGGTAACGGGGTAGCCTCGGACGCTCGTGGTCACAAATCGGTCTCGTCCGCCTTTTCTGGTTGACCGATTCAAGTGAAGTTGTAGTAGTGAAATTTCGCGTTTCATCGCTGACTTCTGGCTTACGAAGAATGATGGCCACGCTGGAGTGAATGCAGACGGCGAAGGAGTCTTCAGCACCATCGCTGGCCAAATCGAAGGATGTCCGGCAGTTCCGCTGGTCGAATTAAGCACAGCACTATTTCCGCGCCCTTGTTACCCGGACCGCGCCTTCAGTCTTTTAGGAGGCAGCCTGCGAGATAATTTAAAAGGTACAGCTAGTTACTTAAAATAAAAACAAAACAGAGCGACGACTGAAAATATCAGCTCAGGTTCAAATAGGAAGTTGACGCAATGTGAACATAAACGTAACGTTCATGAAATATTTGGATTCGATGCAGGTTGGGGAAGTCGCATTTCGAGTGAGGCGCAATTCTTGAGGCCGGTGTACTGCGCGTTGTCGGTTCACGGTAAAAAACACAACATCTTCGGAATTTCGGGAACCGTCAACTATACGGCGTCCCTCATAATCACACCTTAGCTTTAGGACGTGATACCTCAGATATTAACAACCAACAAGTTCAAGCATTGTTCAGCTGCGGAAAATCACCTACCGATAAGGGCTGTCGATCATAAATTTAAAAATGTTTGGGAATTGCGTGAAGTCGCGTTTGCTCCGAAGGATGCCCTAGCTTTGCGGAAGTGTCAATTATACACACTCCCGAAATACCGTGCGAAAAATAACGAAGCCATGTGCTTCGAATACGCCGAACAATACCGGTCGGCAATGAATAGTCTGCCCAATGATCGAAAAAGGGAGAGAGCGCAGTGCGAGTTAATTACCGTTCAGCCATGACGAATCGCGTTGTGATGTTCTATTCCGCTTTGCCTTGCGATGACGTTATGCTTGCCAGATTCGCTGTTTATATCAGCATTTGCGACGGTAAAAAGTTCCTGAACCATAGAGTATATGATCGAGCGAGCGGTTTCTTTCTGTCCTTCCCTAGACTTCCTTTACCGGCGCTGTCTCGTCCTCGCCAATTGTATGTTCACAAAACATGTGCACACCTGTTGCAGCTGAGAGCTCAGCTGTAATGTGACATGGGGCTCGAATTTTCCATGGTAGAGGCTAGGCTACGTAGGAAATAATCCTTTTATGTTGAAGTCCTTAAAAAGTTCCTGAACATGTTTCTACGTAGCCATCGAATGGCTTCATTAAAAAAAATTATTGCCTCCTGAATCTAAAACTTCAAAAAATTATAAAATTGTCAAGTAGGAGTGGAGATTGAAAAAATTGTCGAATACGGCAATTGTCTTCTTTCTTATCTCGTCCCGCGTAACCGAATGGCGGATCTGAGACGCGAAACCCAGATATTATCACTCTTATCTCGTACCGACGAGCGCGCTGGAAACTAAGCAGGAAGGGAGTGCACGGGGGAAATAGGTTACGTCACGCGTGCGTCATGATCTTGAACATTTATTTTTTTTAGAACGTGCATCCTATACATTCATTGTGATCGCGTGTGCTCTTGGACATGTGTCGACCTTATTCGACGGCCATGGTAACAAAGCACGTCATGATGTTCAAATCGGGCAGTAGTCGTGAATTCGGATGTGTAGTATGGTCGTTTGGGTTTGTGGCATTGTAGAAAAGAGGAACGATTTCTATCTGACTGAAAACTGTACACTCCCGACCAAGTGCTGCGCTATCACGTTTGGCTCGGTTCTTCACAGGAGCATCGACTACTGAGTGGTAGAGTTATCTGACCATTCTGCTGAAGTGCGGCAGGACCCACCTAAATAACTGTTGTGCAGTGATTTCAACCGCGAGTTGTAAAACGCCAGAGCAAAAAAAAAATTGGGATCGAAAATGATCGGCTATGCCAGGTTATACGCAGTGTGAGCTACGAAGGCACGGACAAACTACAGATAAATGGACGGAAGTGTGAACCACGTGCTCAAGTTAGGGAAATAAGAACAACCACAGGTGGATGGCCCGACGACCGGCGAACCAATGACGGATGGGTGGACGTACCGCGGACGGCGGACGGAGGCACTAGCAAGCGAGAAATCTGACACGAGTCATAATTACCCAGCGCAGTAGTGCCACGTCATTCCAGGAGCTTCCAGGCCTTCGGCGCGTCATCTGTGTGCCGCTTGACGTCACTGCTCCTCGCGCTTGCGCACAACTGCTCACCATAAACCACGCAAAAACTCCTCAACCTCGGCCAATGTAGCTTACGCTACAATATAGCGACGAGTGCCAGAGTGAATCGAGCGCAGCCTTCCTTTCAAGCGTGACTCGAGGCGCGCAAGCTTTGCGTTCACTTCGTCTTTGCTTTGGCAACGCCCGCGCGCCTTCCCACTCCGGTCATGGTTGACTTTGCGATCAATAAAGTAATATAAAAATCACACCACTTCTAAGCGAATGCATAAAAAACACTGAAAACTTTTTGAAAGTCCTGGCCACATAGATGGTCCCAAAGGAAACGTCATGTATTGGCGACAAACAGACCGCTGACACTCAATCTTTACCTCAACAACACCGGAACCTTCGGAGATGCAAGAAGGCATCGAAATGCACGCGATAACTAAATGCAGTGCCCGGTATCTAAAACTGAACACATCTCAGGAGACGCGTCGAATGATCTGCGAAGTGAACGGTGACACAGCGTTCAGCGGCTGACCTGCGCCCCACCTTCCAGGAAAAGACGTGCAGGCAGGCAGGTGAAGGCAGGTGCAGAGGTGCAGGCAGGTGAAGAGCGCCGACTCTCGGAAGTCCCTTCGAGGAGGTTCAGGGTGCGACTCCGAGCGAGAGCACAGGCGCAAGCGAGATTCGGAGATCGAAGCTGTCGGGGGCAGTACCAGCTGATGATGATGATGATGATGATGAATCCACAGACATGGCTCGTACCCACTCAGGGGGATCGGCCAAAAATCGGTGACCTAATTAAGTAAGTTTTTTTTTAATATTGAAACCACCCACCAGAAAAAAAGAATGAAAAAAGTAAAGACACCCTAGTCAGAATGAATGGAGTGCAATAGTTGCTTGTCACTCGTGCAGATAAGACAACTATTCATTACCTTGAATAAGAATCAGGATAGTTAAACAATGCTCTTGTGTTCGTTGGAATTATTTTATTTTTCATGATTAATAATCACGCAATTAAAAGCTTAATTCTTTTACTTTCATTCAGGTACTTGCAAACTGCGTAGAAAACGTTCTCGTGGCTGAAGCCCAGATCGTAAGCACCGAAGAAAAGTAAGTTTTCTATAGTGAAATTCAACCCCAGGCTAGCGAATGGGAGGGCTAAGAATGTTTTCCTAAGCAATTTGTATCGGCGGCATGATAAAAAATAGTGCTCTATTGTTTCCAATTCTGAACAAAAGTTGCATAGTGGTGATATCGCCAGACCAGCCCTATGTGAATAGAAATTTAACGGGGGGGGGGGGCACGACTTCGAAATCTGGTTATTATGGTTTCCAACTGTATTGTAGGACACCAATGACTTTTCCATGGAAATATTGAGTAAATTCTGGTGTTGACAATATTGCTTCCATAGCGTCTGCACTGAGCGCAAGCTTTCTGTATCTTGTCGCCGTTATAGTGGCCACTTCGGGAAGGACTGATAGTACTGGCCCTTCCAATGCTGCTCGTGCTAGAGAGTCGGCGATTTCATTTACTTCTAAGCCGCAATGACCGGGTACCCATACTAATTTCAGTAGCTGCAGCTGAGGAGGAACTAGCATAAGGAGCGTCTTTAAGGCCATCGATTTTGTTGACGCCGTAATCGACGTGCATACTGACAGGGAATCCGTTAATATGATCGCATTAGCGGCATTCAAAGGTAGTTTTCGCAGCGCTAGAACTATTGCCAACAGCTCAGCTTCAGAAACTGGGTTGAAATCCGGTAATCTTAATGAAAAAGACCAGTCAAGCGAATGTGAGTATATACCTATACCTGTCTTTTCATCCAATACTGAAGCATCTGTGGCTATAATGTTAATCGTTTCCGCGTGTGCAAGATAATCCTGCAGTCGGCTATTTAAGACCCTATAGGATTGTAATTTGGGCTTAGAGGGCTAAATGTCATCGAATTCAATCTTAAGAATTTGATTTGTATCCTGCGCAGCAATCACATCTCGAATTTTTACATTTAACCTATCTAGTTGTTTCTGAACAAAAGCAATTTGAGGTGTTCGAAAGCGTGGCCAATGGGCAAGAAAAAAGCTGTCTGGGTCATTTATAAAATCATACTCAGATCGTCTTGGCGCATAGCTATAAAATTTCAGAAACGTCTGAACCGTTAGGATACGAAAACGGCAAGGCAATGTAGGTAATCGTGCTTCCTGATACAAAACATTGTTTCTTACAAACCTCGAAAGTCCTAGACACAATCTCAAGGCTTCTCGTTCCAGCATAACCAGAGGCTTTATTTTATAGGCAGGGCCACCTGAGAACACAACGCACCCGAATTCAAGGATTGGTCGCATATACATTTTATAGATCATCACCATTGTGCTTCTGCGTAGACCATATCGGCGGCTGCTCAGTCTACGAAGAATTCCTAAGGCGCGTTGTGCTTTAGATGCCATGCTTTCTATGTGAGGAGTCCAGTTTAGGTTGGCATTATAAATTACTCCCAAATATTTAAGAGATTCCACCTGTGGGATGGGCTCTTGTTTATAACATATTGAAAATGAGATGGGATTGGATAATGGGAATATCAATACTGCACTCTTATTTACATTTAAGGTCATGCAGACTGCATCTAGCCATCTCTCCAGCATATTTACATATCTCTGTTGCGTTTGATATAAAGAATATATGTCACTATGTGCCGTGAAAAATGCAATATCGTCAGCATATACAAATACCTTCACGTCCTGGCAATGCGGTATAGTGCTCATTAAGATGTTAAATAGAACTGGCGATAATACAGCGCCTTGGGGGACACCACGTGTTTGTTTGCACTTTGACGATGCGCAACCATCCTTAAAGCAATAGAACTCCCTTCCTCTCAAAAATTCCCTCACCCACGCCAATATATATTTTGGGAGATTGTGGCTCTCTAATATGTCTAATAATACTGAATGTTCTACACTATCGTATGCTTTAGCTATATCCAATGTCACTAGTGCCGCATGTTTTCTTTTTTTGCGAGCAAGCTGAATGCGGCTTTCTAAATCTGCGTGTGCACACCAGATTGAACAATCTGTTCTGAGGCCAATTTGATTTGGATTTAATATCAAATTTTCCTCCATCCAAATTATAACTCTTTTATTGAGCACTCTTTCGATGAGCTTCAAGAAATTAGATGTAAGAGAAATGGGTCGAATGTTTTCTATGACATATCCGAATCCTTGTCTTTTTTGTATCGGCACTATTTTAGATAATTTCCACTCATACGGAATCCAGGCATATTTTAACGAATAATTTACAGCGTTTAGTAGGTAACATGGTGATAATTTGAATAATATTTTTATCATAGCAGTTGTGATTCCGTCCGGACCAGGAGCTGACGAGGGCAAACCTTGTATCACTTGTGCTAACTCTTCCTCTGTAACTTCAGTAACTTCAATCGTTGACGCTTGTTTTTGTGGATCGTAAGGCTTAGTTGATGTAAATCTACACTCCAGGCCTTTAGCCATGGTTTCTAAGGATTTCTTTGTTTCTTCCAAGGACATAATCTCAAACCCTATAATATTTTGAGATGGCATCATTTTACGTGATCTCATGAACCTGAACAGCGCCTTTTTGTTACAAGCTTTTGAAAGGTGATCATAATGTTTTCTATCATATTGTTCCTTAGCTAAAGAGACCGTGCGTTTGAAAATTGCAGCGTGATACTTGTAATCAGACCAGTTTTGAGGGCACTGGTTATACATAAGTTTTTTCCAAGCTGCCTTTCTTCGTCGGAAATCCCGGGCACAGTCCGAGTTCCACCACGAACTGTAGGTTGTGCTCTTTGCGGATTCCACAACGAATTCTGCATTTTTATAAGTTCTTTTGATCAGTGCACTTAGTCTCATGGCTTTTGTATCTTCTTGCTCTTCAGAATGAGTTGCCAAAGCAGATTTTAAATCTTTCCTAAATTTGGTGTTTCCTAAATTCTGGTTTTCAGGAACAGCACCGAGCTCCTAATTCGCGTTCGCAATTTTCTTCTCCAAGCGCAACCACGCATTGCTTTCGTTGTGGATCGGCTCGGCATTTAGCCAATTTTGCGCAGTGTCCCGCGAGAAACCGCACTTGTCTTGCGTGCGGAAAAATCGGACATTTTCAGTCCGTATGCAATTCCCGTCCAGCAAATCTTCCGGAACCAGTTTCTTCGTCCGCTCCTTCGAGCACTGCACAAACCAATACGGTCACTGTTTTAAATGTGGATGGCCTCCACACTACGCCCGAGCCCAGCATCATAGTTTCAGTTGGCCATGTGCCCTTGTCATTTCTCGTGGACACTGGTGCCTCAGTCTCTTTAATCAGTGCCGCTGACTTCCATAGTCATTTTTCCAACATTTGGCTTTTGCCTTCACACGTCGTTCTACAGACATATTCCAAGGGACCGATTGATAATTTAGGTCATTTTACAGCTCACGTCTCTTATCACAGTCGCACTGCTTCCATTACTTTTTATGTAACTGCCAATGGCGGCTCGCTTTTGGGACGTGATGCCATCAGGGCTTTGTCCATCAACATCGATGGTGCGTCTATGACGTTTGCTCAAGTCGACGTCCAAGATGATCTTCCAGCCAACGCGCCTTCTGAATTCCACCACCTGTTCACCCGTGAACTGGGTTGTGTGCGTGATTTTGTGCATAAAGTGATGCGTCGACCAGGTGTGTGCCCTGTGCGTGCCAAGCTGCGCCGCATTGAAAATACTAACAGCTGGCTTTAGGCCAGTATTGATTTTACTCGAATGAAGCTCGAGTAAAATCTCGAGTAAAAGCTCGAGTAACTGCTCAGCTTCAGCTGACCAGTTAAAAGGCTGTGCTTGACGAAGTAGAGTACGCAGTGGTTCAACAACATCAGCATAGTGAGGAACAAACTTGGCATAATAACCAACAAGACCTAAAAAAGATTGCAAGGTTTTAACATCAGTAGGCCGTGGGGCATTGACAATGGCCTGAACTTTAGATTCAACAGGTGTCAAGCCGCGGGAACTGACATTATGTCCTAGAAATTGTAACTCATTCACAGAAAAAATGCACTAGTTAATAAGTTTCATACCACATTCACTGATGCGGTTGAGAACAGTATGCAAGTTAGCATCGTGCTCTTCGCTAGTACGTCCCCACACCAAAATATCATCCAAGTAACAAAGGGCGCCCTTACAACCCTTAAGAATAATTGACATCATTTTCTGAAACACTTCTGGGGCAGATGCAAGCCCGAAACACACGCGGCGAAACCGAAACAAGCCTTCGTGCGATACAAATGTGGTTAAGTCTCTACTGCACTCAGAAAGTTCAACTTGGTGATAAGCGGACGCGAGGTCCAGCTTGGAGAAACACACCGCTCCGGAGAGCTGATGAAGCAGTTCTTCATTGTGAGGAAGTGGAAACCCGTCTACGACGATCGCTTTGTTTGGTTCTCGTAAGTCGACGCATAGTCGAAGGGATCCATCTTTTTTCTTGACGACGACCAGTGGAGAAACCCAGTCGGAAGCAGAGACAGGCTCGATGATTCCGCTGGCTTGAAGGCGAGACAGTTCCGCAGAGACTTGCTCACGGAGAAGAAGAGGAATGCGGCGCAGCTTGGCACGCACAGGGCATACTTCTGGTCGACGCATCACTTTATGCACAAAACCGCGCACACAACCTAGTTCACGGGTGAACAGGTGATGGAATTCAGAAGGCGCGTTGGCTAGAAGATCATCTTGGACGTCGACTTGAGCACACGTCATAGACGCACCGTCGATGTTGATGGACAAAGCCCTGATGGCATCACGTCCCAAAAGCGAGCCGCCATTGGCAGTTACATAAAAAGTAATGGAAGCAGTGCGACTGTGATAGGAGACCTGAGCTGTAAAATGACCTAAATTATCAATCGGTCCCTTGGAATATGTCTGTAGAACGACGTGTGAAGGCAAAAGCCGAATGTTGGAAAAATGACTATGGAAGTCAGCGGCACTGATTAAAGAGACTGAGGCACCAGTGTCCACGAGAAATGACAAGGACACATGGCCCACTGAAACTATGATGCTGGGCTCGGGCGTAGTGTGGAGGCCATCCACATTTAAAACAGTGACCGTATTGGTTTGTGGAGTGCTCGAAGGAGCGGACGAAGAAACTGGTTCCGGAAGATTTGCTGGACGGGAATTGCATACGGAATGAAAATGTCCGATTTTTCCGCACGCAAGACAAGTGCGGTTTCTTGCGGGACACTGCGCAAAATTGGCTAAATGCCGAGACGATCCACAACGAAAGCAATGCGTGGTTGCGCTTGGAGAAGAAAATTGCGAACGCGAAATTAGGAGCTCGGTGCTGTTCCTGAAAACCCGAATTTGGCGGAATGGGGTCGCCATATTGTCGGCTTCCTCGCCCCCGCGACGCAGAGAGGTCGCCATGTTGGCCGCCAAGGAAGGACTGTGCAGGCGGGCGTCCATGTTGGCCGCCGCGCCGAGACGAAGGGCCGCCATGTTGACGCGTCCCGTGAAACGAAGAGCCGCCGCCTTGGCCCCCCGTAGCAGAAAGTTGCTGCACTGAATGCGGAGCGAATTGCTCCAACTGGGAGCGAATAAGCTCGTCCTCTCGCGCCAGAGGGCTTCGGATAATGAAATCGAGGAGCCCTTCTGAAGCATGTGGCAGCGGACGTTTTGCGAGGTTACCCCGGTGAAAAACTGATGGCGGATCATATCGTCCTCGAGCGCGCCGATGCCGCACGACGCGGCGAGCGTTCGAAGAGAAGTAATGAACTTGGAGACTGGCTCACCATGCAATAATCGCCTTTCTTGGAATTTCACGCGTGCGAGATAATCGCACGAAACATCTTTAAAATGCTCATCGAAAAGAGCAACAGCATTCTTGAAGGCATCGCCCGACGCTGGCGTCGGCGACGCGTTGGTGGCTTCCACAGTATAGAAGACCTTTAACCGGGCAGGGCCCAACGCGTTGAGCAGCAGGGCCTTGCGACGCTCGGGCTTGCTGGCGTCCTCCCCGACCGCGTCTGCGTAAGCCTGAAACACCAATTTCCAGTCCGCCCTCGGAAGTGGCGGGTCTCCGGGCGAATGAAGAAATAAGGGAGGTGGAATAGGAGACGCCATTTCAAGCAAGAAGAATGGAGAGGTGCAGACGAGAAGAAAATGACGCCAGTACACTGTTTGAAGACGAAGGCAGAGGCGGCGAAGCTGAATGAAGAAATGAAGCGACGCAGCACGCAGTAGCCACCTTGCTGGGAACAAAGAGCGTCTGCGGTTAGCACGAACACGGAGAACGAAACGGGTTCTTACAGGTCCTCGTCGCTATTGCTGTGTTGGGGGCTGGCTGGTCCCGACGAAGCAGAAGAAGAAGAAGACGGCCGACGGAGACGTACGCGGCCGGCGGGAACCCGACCAGCCCGAACACGCGGGTTGGCGCGACGCGCCGAAAGAAAGCACAACAACCGCACTCCACGGCTACCCAACACACAACACTTATATCGTCTTGAAAAACGCGCTGGAAACAAAGCACAGAGAAAAGAAGTTACGTAACGCATGCGTCATGATTTTGAACATTTTTTTTCGAACGTGCATCGTATACATTCAAAGTGATCGCGTGTGCGCTTGGACATGTGGCGAACTCACTCGACGGCCATGTCAAGAATGCAGGTCACGATGTTCGAATAGGACAGTAGTCATGAATTCGGATGTGTAGTATGGTCTTTTGGGTATATGGCATCATTTGTAGAAAAGAGAAACAATTTCTAGCTGACTGAAAACTGTAAACTCCCGACCAAGTGCTGCGCTATCACGTTTGGCTCAGTTCTTCACAGGAGCATCGACCACTGATTGGCAGAGTTTTCTGACCATTCTGCTGAAGTGTGACAGGACCTGCTTAAATAACTGTTGTGCAGGGATTATGACCCCGATTTTGTAAAAACGCCAGAGCAAAAAATTAGGAGCGAAAATAATCAGCTATGCCAGAATATACGCAGTGTGAGCTACGAAGGCACGGACAAACTTAAGATAAATGGACGGAAGTGTGAACCATGGACTCATGTTAAGGACATAAGAACAACCACAGATGGATGGCCGGACGACCGGCGAACCAATGACGGATGGGTGGACGAACCACGGACGGTGGACGGAGGCACTAGCAAGCGAGAAATCTTGACACGAGTCATAATTACTCAGCCCAGTAGTGCCACGTCATTCCAGGAGCTTCCAGGCCTCCGGCGCATCTGTGTACCGCGTGACCTCACTGCACCTCGCGCTTGCGAAAAACTGCCCACCGTAAACCGCGCGAAAACTCCTCAACCTCGGCCAATATAGCTTGCGCTACAACATAGAGACGAGTGCCAGAGTGAATAGAGAGCAGCGTTCCTTTCAAGCGTGGCTCGAGGCGCGCGAGCTGTGCGTTCACTTCGTCTTTGCTGTTGGAACGCTCGCGCGCCTCCCCATTCCGGCCATGGTTGCATTCGCGATCACTAAAGTAATATAGAAATCACTCCACTTCTAGGTGATTGCATAAGAGACCCTGAAAACTTTTTACAAGTCCTGCCCTTATAGATGGTCACGAAGGAAACGTCATGTATTAGCGAAGAACAGTCCGCTGACACTCAATCTTTAACTCAACACCACCATAACCTTCGGAGATGCAAGGAGGCATCGAAAAACACGCGAGAACTAAACGCAGTACCTGGTATCGAAAACTTGACTCACCTCAGGAGACACGTCGAGTGATCTGCGAAATGAACGGTGACACAGCGTTCAGCTGCAGACCTGCGCCCCACCTTCCAGGAAAAGACGTGTTGGTGCAGGCAGGTGAAGAGCGCCGACTCTCGGAAGTCCCTTCGAGGAGGTTCAGGGTACGACTCCGAGCGAGAGCAAAGGCGCAACCGAGGTTTGGAGATCGAAGCAGCACCAGCTACTGCAGGAACGTTCGATTGCGCGCGGCGGTCCCACTGTCTGGAGGGTCACGCGCCATCACCCTAGCACGCGAAATCGAGATTCGATAGCTCTGTGATGATGATAGTCCACAACTGAGGCTCGTTATTTCTACGTATGGCATGAAACCAAGTCGCAAAGTGTTTATGAATAGTGAGCGTCAAAAGTTTAGACCACCATAAGTTTATGGAAACAACAAAAAAAATGCCAGGTCTTCGTGGAACGCACAGAACAATCACATCGAAAGCTGGAAGAGTGGCTCTAAAGCCGTTGTTAAACACTCTTTGGGTAATCCTAAAGCACACTTGCAGCGTACCCACTACGACATAAACCATAAGTTTAGTGTAGTGGGGGGCATTCACTGTGCCCTCCTTGGATAATCTTCGGATAAGCGGGTTACCCTCTACACACTTCCAAAAAATTTTGTGCGAAATTTTCTACCCTGTGGCTGTCGAAAACGAATAATTATCCCTGAAGCTTTTGTAATGAGTTTGAGCGTTTAATGACCCACTCGTAACGCAATTCACATTGTGTGGCGCCTGGTTATTCCTCCGCTGTTTTAAAGGATTGAATATTCCTATCGACGAAATTCTTTTCCCCACATCAAGATTGCCTAAGGCCAGTTTGCAACGGAATCTAGAGCACCGGCATGGCTCTGCCAATAAAGAAAAAAATGAACTAGGGTGGCACTGTATTTCAGTACTAGATTGGCACGCAGGAAACCCGGACTTGAAACCCATTGCGTCTGTGGCGTTTGTCATTCTCTTGCTTGTTTTTTTTATTTTGCGCTATAGTGATTACGGGCACCGCTGGTAGTGGCGGACAGCTACGGCACACGCGATCCTTGTTGGGATCTCATAACAGCTTTCGCTGTAAAATAATTTCCCCATCATGGCTTCCACCATGATGAGCGGAGGAGGGAGGGGGGCTTGCTTTCCTTTGTAAGACACAATATTAACGAGAGCCAAGTGGAAAACAAGCCGAGGAATGTATCGGTGATTGTTTTTGTAGTAACTATAAGCACTGCTACAAATACCACCCCATGAACACTCCTCAGCATGGTTGCAGTAAACTTCGCAAAAAATATTTTTGGTGGGTGCGATGCTTGTATACTGTCGATTCGGGTTTTGATACTAACTATCCGTCCTTATGACAGCGTGATGTATCAATGTAGTGATGGTTGATATGTAGTGTTTAACGCCCCAAAAACTACCATATGATTATGGGGGACACCGTAGTGGAGGGCTCCGGAAATTTCGACCACCTGGCAGCGGCGATGGCGTAGTGGTTAGAGCATTCGCCTCGCATGCAAAAGGTCTGTGGTTCAAATCCCGGTGCCACGAAGTTCCGAAGCAGATAAAAAATCCGCGTGGTGATGGAACTGCATTAAGAGGCCTGGGGTGTGCCCTCACTGGTAACCATCGCCGGGAACGCAGCTCCCTCACCAGAGAAGGATTGGCCACCCTGGTGCAGTATCTGGCCACTACCTCCCACATGCATACGTCAAACAACTCACGGCCCTCAGTACCCAGCAGCAGCGAAGCAACAGACCATGGCGGCGGTCAGATCTGCAACGCAGAAGAGGGTGCTAAGAATCTCTAGATCCGGACAGGCCGCCATTGGAACCTGAACTTGGCAACGTTTAACGCTAGAACCTTATCTAGTGAGGGAAGTCTAGCTGTACTATCCCTTTCAGTCACGAATTATGATGCGCTGTCAGAAATGTGTCAAATTCGTGTGGCACAATTCCTATGACCTCAATGTAACATTTCAAGTAACAAAATGAAGGAAAGCGTTGTGTCGCGTGAGATTCAGTAATTAAAGTTAATCAGTGTGTAACTAATTATATAATTATTCTGCCACCAGTCAGCTTCAGTACTTGCATAAAACGAATCCACTATTAGGCTCGAAATACATACGCAGTTTCGTTCATGGCTGCGTTTGTTTCAGACAAAGAAAAAAAACGCTTCTTGTATTGGTCTTGTAATGCGTCACGTCGAACAATCGTCGAAACGTGGTAGTACAGTCCAGTGAAGTCATCCTGCTGCCGCAATTGACAGCATAACGATGGTAAATAATCGCCAGTTGTCAACGCCGGGGGCCTCCTCGAATGTGCACACTAAATTACAAGACATTTATTCATCAAACACGCGGTGCTGTGACGTGCCATTGATGTGTATGTCTCCATTTGTACACACCGTGACTGACAGGGCTATTCGAAGAGCTAGAGGGTGTTAAATGGGATATAATAGGGCTCAGTGAGGTTAGGAGGACAGATGAGACCTATACGGTGATACAGAATGAACACGTCCTTTGCTATGGGGGCTTGGCTGACAGAAGAGAACTGGGAGTGGGGTTCCTAATTCACAGAAACATAGCTGGCAACATAGAGGAATACTATAGCATTAATGAAAGGGTGGTAGGTATGGTGATTGAACTGAATAAGAGATACAAGATGAAGGTGGTACAAGCTTACGCGCCTACATCCAGCCATGATGACGCTTCAGTTGAAAGCTTCTATGAAGACGTGGAATCGGCAATGAGTAAGGTAAAAACACAGTACTACTATACTGATGAAAGACTTTAATGCAAAGGTAGGGAAGCAGGCTGGAGACCATGCAGTAGGAGATGATGGCAGCGGTACTAGAAACGCCAGAGGAGAGCTAGTAGTATAGTTCGCAGAACGCAATAATTTATGAATTTTAAATACCTTCTACCGAAAACGAGGATACCGCAAGTAGACATAGAGGAGCCCTAATGGCGAAAGTAAGAACGAAATAGACTTTATAAAGAATGCACACCCAGGCATCGTGCAGGATGTGGAAGTGATTGGCAAGGTACGAAGCAGTGACCATAGAATGGTGCGGTCTCTATTTCGCCTATACTTGAAGAAGGAACGAAAGAAACTGATACGCAAGAAGCCAATCAATGAGCTAGCAGTGAGAGGGAAAGTACAGCAATTCAGGGTCTCGCTTCAGAACAGGTACTCGGCTCTTAGCTGTGGTTGTTGAGTATAAGTACCTTGGTGTCACTCTAACAAACGACCTCAGCCGGAATAAGCACATGTCTAATATTTGCGCGTCGTCTTTCCGTAAACTTGGTTTTTTGAGACACATACTAAAGCATGCTCCTTCTACTGTAAAAAAAACTAACTTGTTTGACTAGTTATACGCCCCTCATTGGAGTATGCCTCCATCTTCTGGGACCCATACACAAAAAGAAACGTTGAGGCTCTCGAACTAATCCAACGCAAAGCGGTACGGTACATTTTATTTCCTCCAAGTACCGAAGAACTGATTTCCCCACAAACCTTATGAAAGAAAACAGTATACCCACACTTGAAAAACGTCGTAAAACTCACAGGCTCAAATATATTTTTCTTTTAAATAACAACAAGCTGTCAGTAAACCATGATTTGTATCTGAAACCACTTAGGACAAGACAAACCCGGCATCGACAAACTCATTCATTAACATCGTATTTCGCCAGAACAAACATTTTCAAATACTCGTTCTTTCCTCGAACCATAAATGACTGGAACTGCCTACCTCAATCATTAACCGGCTCTGTAGAGGCACTTGAGCGTATTTAACCAGGACCTACGTTTTTGTATCTTTTGTATATGATGCATCATTTTTGTTCTTGCTGTTTTACACCTGTGTGCAATGCTAAGTTCTTTGCCCCTGCTGCTGGGGCCCTTAAATGGGCCTGCAGTATTTTGTAAAAATAAATAAATAAATAAAATAAACCAACCTTAGCGTGGATACAATGAATAATAATCTGACGAGTATCATTACGGAGTGCGCAGTGGAAGTTGGAGGCCGGTTAGTTGGACAGGACACTGGCAAGCTTTCCCAGGAAACGAAGAATCTCATTAAGAAGCGTCAAATCATGATAGTCTCAAGTACAACAGACAAAATAGAACTGGCAGAGCTTTCGAACTTGATTAATAGGCTTAAGGTATGCGATTTAAGAAGATATAACATGGAGAGAGTTGAACACGCTCTGAAAAACGGAGGAAGCGTCAAAGCAGTGAAGAGGAAACATGGGATAGGCAAAAGTCGGATGTATGCAAAGGGATAAAGAAGACAAAATAACTACCAATATGGATAGGATAGTTAAAATAGCGGAGGAGTTTTACAGAGATCTGTACAGTAGCCGGGACAACCATGACCTTAATACCAAAAGAATTGGCAGTAACCCAGATGACACCCCACCAGTAATAATAGAAGAAGTAAGAAAAGCTTTGGAAAGCTTGCAAAGAGGCAAAGCTACTGGTGAGGATCAAGTAACAGCAGATCTGCTGAAAGATGGAGGACAGATTATGTTGGAAAATCTAGCCATCCTGTTTTCGAGGTGTCTCCTGACGGCTAGAGTACCAGAGTCTTGGAAGAACGCTAACATCATCTTAATACATAAGAAAGGAGATGAAAAGGACTTGAAAAATTACAGGCATATCAGCTTGCTCTCTGTAGTATACAAGCTATTTACAAAGGTAATTGCTAACAGAGTAAAGAAAACATTAGAATTCAATCAACCAAAGGAAAATATCAGCTTGCTCTCTGTAGTATACAAGCTATTTACAAAGGTAATTGCTAACAGAGTAAAGAAAACATTAGAATTCAATCAACCAAAGGAACAAGCAGGATTTCGAACAGACTACTCAACAATCGACAACATTCATACTATCAATCAGGTAATAGAGAAATGCTCAGAATATAACCAACCACTATACATAGTCTTCATAGATTACGAGAAGGCGTTTGATTCAGTAGAAATATCAGCCGTCATGCAGGCACTGCGGAATCAGGGCGTCGATGAAGTATATACAAACATCCTGGAAGAAATTTACAGGGTCTCAACTGCTACCACAGTGCTTCATAAAGAAAGCAAAATAGAATACCAATCAAGAACGTAAGACAGGAGGATACAATCTCCCCAATGCTATTTACCGCGTGCTTACAGAATGTTTTCAGAGGCCTAGAATGGGAACAATTAGGAATAAGCGTTATTGTAGAATACCTTAGTAATCTGCACTTCGCCGATGACATTGCATTGCTGAGTAACTCGGGGGACTAATTGAAACTCGTGATTACGGAGTTAGACAAGGAGAGAAGAAAGGTGGGTCTTGAAATTGATCTGCAGAAAACGAAAGTAATGTACAATCTCTGAAAAGAGCAGCGCTGTGAGATAGGTAATAGTGCACTTCAAATTGCAAAAGACTATGTGTACTTAGGGCAGGTAATAACCGCGGAGCCGAACCACGAGAGTGAAGTAACTAGAAGAATAAGAATGGGGTGGAGCACATTTGGCAAGCACTCTCAAATTATGACAATTAGATTGCCACTATCCCTCAAGAGGAAGGTATATAACAGCTGTGTCTTGCTGGTACTTAGCTACGAAGCAGAAACCTGGAGACTTACAAAGAGGGTTCAGCTTAAATTAAGGACGACGCAGCGAGCAATGGAAAGAAAAATGGTAGGTGTAACCTTAAGCGACAAGAAGAGAGCAGAGTGGATTAGGGAACAAACGGGTGTTAAGGATATCATAGTTGAAATCAAGAAGAGGAAATGAACATGTACCGAGCATGTAGCGCGTAGACAGGATAACCGCTGGTCATTTAAGGGTAACTAACTGGATTCCCAGAGAAGGCAAGCGGGTTAGGGGGAGGCAGAAGGTCAGGTGGGCAGATGAGATTAAGAATTTTGCGGGTATAAATTGGCAGCAGCAAGCAAGAGACCGGGTTAACTAGTGGAACATGGGAGAGGCCTTTGTTCTCAGTGGACGTAGTCAGGCTGACGATGATGATGATGATGATGATGATAATGATGGGGCTCTTTAACGTGCATCCAAATCTGAGCACGCAGGCCTACTGCATTTTCGCCTCCTTCGAAAAATCAGCCGCCGCAGCCGGGATTCAATCCCGAGATCTGATCAATGTACTCCCACGTTTAGTCAAGCCGTAATTTAGTGTCGCTTGTTTCTGCCAGAGTACGCCAAGGAATTGTTCTTGCGCACACGAACTAATTGTATTGTGCCCTTCTTTTCAAAAAAATTGACACCTTCTCCAATACGAGTATCGATGTCATATTGAAGCAAGATGTCTAGAAGCCTTGTAGACTTTAGTTTGTATAGTCGGCGTGCTTGGTAAGCTGACGACATGGACACAACTACTCAGTTGACGCAAAAACGGTGAGTGATCTCTCGTACAAGATATAAATCAAGTTTGGTTCATTCGCGTCAGCAAGGGCGTAGGCAATGGAGCGTCCGCCCCCCCCTTCCCAGAAATTTGGATGGAGGGGCGTGCTTTATCGGAAATACTGAAAATACGAATATTTCAAGCCCTTCTACAGGCCAGCCCCCCCCCCCCCTTCTTATTTCAATAACAGATTCGGACAGCAGGCCTTCACGTCACGTTTGGTTCGAACCCTGAAAACGCAACGTGGGGAGCTCCTCGCAGACTACTATGCATGACATGGATTCCTATAACGTGTGGGACATGTGTTGAAATATATGGTGCATGTATATGGAGGATAAAGTAAAAAACATAACTCACAAGGTTGTTATCCATTAGACTAGTGTTGAATTCAAATGGCGGAGTAGGTGCAGCCGACCGACTTCGCGAGCGAGCACTCGACTCTGGCGTAGAGCAAATCCTCCAAATCCGCCATCGGAACACAAACCGCCCTGCTGGAGCAAGGCGGAAGCCACCGCGTTACCCAGGATACCTTGCGCGTGGTCTTTTCCGCTGTCTGTTTCCCACGTGGTTTACCAGCATCGCCGCATCGTTCGTTTGCTTGTTCAGCGCTATTCACCTGTGTGGAATGGATATCACGCCAAGCGTGCAACAGCTATTGTCCACGATGTCTGCTGTCGCTATCGAGTAGCAGAAGCATTGCCGCACGCTTTGCCGAGGTAGCCGAGCCGTCCATGCCGTCCACCATTATCAACACAACTCGCGCCGCGCCAGCCACGCCCCCAAGCAGGCAAACGTGTTAAAGGAAATACGTCACGTGGAGTTCCGGTCCACTCCACCGATTTCGGCGGAGCAGTTTTTTCTGCTCCACGGAGGGACTCCTGCTCTGAATCCCCTCCGTCTCTCTCATTGGAACTCTTGACTCTCGCTCTCACTCTGTCATTGGATCACACTTGCTCTGAAAGGAGCAGAAAAACTTGCTCCGACTCCACCATTGGAATTCAACATAGGACTACGGCAAAATAACATAACTGCATTTTCTTACTTGTTTATATATCCCACCTCTTTTGACAGCCCCCCCCTCTTCGCCAAACCTCCTCAGAAAGCGTTGTACACCTTACGTGGTTTCGCACGGCCTCTGGGATCAGAGGCAAAGCAAGCCTTTTTCAGTTCGTCTGCTTTTGCGCTGCCTTCGTGATTGGCTCACGCTTGACCATGTGACAGCGTCATGTTGTGACGTCATGATGTGACAGCCCAAACTTAGCTATCACCATAAGGAGACAAAAGCATTGGTATCGGTTACTAAATAAATAAACACAACACGAGCGTTCGCAATCAAACGTCATTTAATAACGCGCATGAATAGTATATTGTAAGAAAACATTTTCACAAATTATCCCCTGCGTCAGGCCTGGCTTGCCGGCCCAGTTTCGCTTCGAGCACCAAGGCATCTGCAGGTGTGTGGGCCAGCACGCCCAGTATCTGGCGCCACCTGCACTTGGCGTCGCCGCGCCGTGAGTGACCGGGAGCGCAGCCAACGCTACAGCTAGGGCCGCTTCGATCAGCCAGACCTCGCAGGGTGGCTTCCCCCACTGCCGCTGCCGCCGACTGCTCGACAGGCGCCGGCTGCCTCCTATGGCCAGCGACAGTTTTCAAAATTGAGGTGTGCCCCGGGCGACCTGCGTGTAGAGCCATGAAAGGCGTTCACCGTAAGTTAGGACGTGTCTGCTGCCATACATGTGGAGATGAAAGATAAAGAAAACGCGGAGAGGTCAACCAGAAGTAGCCTCTGTGGGGCTACCCCGTAATTGGGAAGGAAAAGGGGGTGTAAAGGAGGGAAATACACTAAGCGACAAAACAAAGCCATCACTGCAGCGCCGTCCACGTTTTACAGAGCAGCATTGTTTGTAAATAACCTGTTTTTTCATGAAGTCCGGTTGTCTGAAGAAACCGGCACAGCGTCTTCAAAGCGGCTCATTTTGAAGACTGGGTGGAAGAACGAGAAGATATTTTCAATAAATTTTATTATGAATAATGCTGTGGAAACACCCGATTTGTGGTCGATATGGCTAGTGAAGGATCGGTTAGAGAAATGTTATTTTTCGTTTTAATAAGCGATACAATGTTTACATACAGAATTCAATCGCTAATTGCATTTTTTAAATTCGTTCATTGAAAAAAAGAAACAGTAGGCCAGGGCCTAAAGAACTGGGTAAACGAGAACCCGAGGTTGTCGAAATTTCCGGAGCCCTTCACTAGGGCGTCTCTCATAATCATACGGTGGTTTCGGGACGTTAAACCGCACATATTTATTTATTTATTTTTTTAATACACACTGCGAACCACACTTCGGTCCAAGCAGGAGACATGGTGTAATGCAAAGAGAAATACAATACACGCAAAAAAAACAGTACACAGTTACTCAGTATCGCAAGTACTACATTCGATTGTCTGGTTCCAGTCTGAAATGGTGCGTGGAAAAAATGAAAATTTCAACGTGTCCGTTCTCGCGAAGTACGGAGATAGTGCATTTGGTTGGCGATGTCTTGTCGGTCTTGTGTTTAACGGAGAAAGAAAAGGGGTTGGATCAAGGGAAAGTTTGCGATTATATGAAAGAGACACAAAATCAAGGCGGGACTTCTTTCTACGATCCTGAAGGGAAGGATTATTATTAGCTAGCATTAGGTCTGTGGGGGAGTCCGTTCGCAAAAACCTAGAATAAACAAACCGAATGGCCTTCCGCTGAATCCTTTCAAGTTTTTTAACGTTATGTTTAGTATGGGGGTCCCACACGATACTCGCATACTCAAGCTTCGGCCTAACGAAAGTGAAATAACTAAGAAGCTTTACGTTTGGAGGGGAATTTCTGAGCTTATATGTTAGGAAGCATAATTTCCGAAAGGAAGACGAGCAAATATTATCTATGTGCATGTTCCATGATAAGTTGTTTGTTAGCGTAACGTCGAGGTACTTATAACTGTCAACCTGTGTGACAGAAGACGATCCTAATTTATACACGTGTTCACTAGGGTTTTTCTTTCTCGTTACACAGAGATATACACTTTTTTCAAATTTAATTCCATTCCCCATTCTACACACCACTCCCGCACGTTTTCAATGTTTTTCTCGAGTTCGTTCTGATCATTAGTACATGTGACTTCCCGAAACAAAACACAGTCGGCAGCGAACAATCGAATTTGAACAGTCGGGTCAACAACAGTTACTAAGTCGTAAATATACAACAAAAAAAGCAATGGTCCCAAAACACTATCTTGTGGAACCCCAGAGGTGACAGGAAGACACCGAGATTCTTCTTCGTTAATTTTTACAAGCTGTTGGCGGTTGGATAGGTAGGCTGCAATCAAGGAAACAAAAATATCCGGAATGTGAATGTTTTCAAGTTTTGCTATTAATTTGTCGTGTGGTACCTTGTCGAAAGCTTTTTTGAAATCAGAAAATATAGCATCAATTTTGCCGTTATTGTCAATACACGCTGCTAACGAATGAATTATTGTCACCGATTGGGTTGCCGTGGAATAACCTTTTCTAAAATATATGTTGAAAATTTGTTAGTACGGTTTTTTCGTCTAGAAATTCAAAAATCTGTTTGGAAATAATATGTTCAATGATCTTGCAGCATTGAGACGTTGAAGATATCGGACGGTAATTTTGAAAGCTGGACCGGTCACCTTTTTTAAAAACGGGAACAATCAGAGCCATCCTCCAGTCACTCGGCAGCTTCCCAGTGGACATAGAAGTACGAAATATTACTACAAGAAACTTAGCAAGTATTTCGACATATCTGCGTAAAAAGGCGTTTGGAATCTGGTCTGCACCACATGAAGACTTGGTTTTCAAATTTAACAGCACAGATAGTACACCAGAGTAAGATACAAAGTCAGCGTTATAAATGCCGGGATCTGATATTAACAGTGGATACGTTTGCGCAGGAGAAAACACACTGTGAAAATAATGATTAAAATATTTAGCAATGATTCCAGGGTCAGAAACGAGGTCACCATCGATTTTCATTTCCCTTACAGGCTGCTTTTTGTCAGTAATGTAATGCCAAAACTTATCAGGATCATTTTTTATGAAGTTTGGTAGGAGGGTTTGAAAGTAGTGGTCTTTTGAGCAGCGCACTGTGTTTTGCAAAGAATTTTTTATCTCACTGATAACGTCAGACTGTGCCTTCTTCTTCTTTAATCTTTTAAGTTTGCGTTTCAAGTGAATAATTTTGCGTGTTATCCAGGGTTTACACTTGTGAATTTTTTCGCGCTTGCTCGGTATAAAGTTATCAAGGCAGTAATGGCACACGTCCTTGAACCGGTCCCATAGGTTGCAAACGTCATCACCATCAAAATTAGCAAGACATATTTCTAGATGGTCAAGTACAGATTTGTCATTAGGTCGTGAGTAATCTTTGAAGCGCCGTGTCGTCGACCTATCTTGTGAGCTTAACTTGAGAAGGGGTAAAGTAACGCATACTAAGTGGTGGTCAGATATCCCTGGTTCTATTGCAACAGAGTATCGGTCGAAATTACGGGGAATAAATACAAGATCCAGAAGGGAACTACAAGGGCCCTGTACCCGAGTTGGTTCGTTTACAACTTGTACTAAGTTATGTGTAAGCATGATATCAAACACTATGTTTGTGTGATATCAATCAATCGGAGCTTTAGGATTTTCTTTGCTGTGAGAAGGCGGCTATCGAGCTAACCCATTGCCTAGGGCAGCCTAGAAAAAGAAAATGTCAGCTCCGCCTTGCCGAAGTCGTCCATCCGGTCAATCCCGTAGCTATTTTTTTTCTCAGGGAAAAGGGGGCTCACTTGTTCACACCCCACCATCTGAATTGGGAGGAGGAGGGGGGGGAACTAAGGCACCCCTTTGGCTACGATCCTGCCTCCAGTAGCGCTTCCTCATTTCCGGGACGTGACGCAGCGCTCGAGTGTTTCAGAGAGTTGACTTTCCAAGGCAAACTTTCGTACAGCTGGTTTTATACAGAAAACTTGAACGACCGGGTAACTTTCACAGCGTTGCTCAGCCAAAGTAAATGTTTTACGTAGTGACGCCCAACACTCAACGCAGATCCTGTAGTTTCTGTGGGCAGAGCTTATGCTTTACAGAGTGAGCGCGCGAAACAGGAGCAATTAAGAAACTTTTGGGTATAGATATTGAAAACTCGTGTCCGCCAGATTGTACCCACCGTATACAAACAAAAGAGTACAATTCTTCAATTCGGTTGCTAATAGCGTTTCCTTTAATGCCGGTTATAGAAGATGCTTCTGGGACAGCATAGCGAGTGACAAAACGAAAGGGGATATGCCTTATTCGTTATGAAAACGCGAAGACATCAGTAGTGTGGACAGGAAAGCGAAGTGGACTTGTTGATGTTGTAGCTGACACCGAGACCAAGAAAATGAGTTGCTCGGACCATTCATTGCATACTGCGGGTGAAGAGACATAACTGGTGGCAAAGGAAGCCTAGCGTAGGCAGCACTTCAACCTTATTGTTTTCACAATGAAGTATACAAGACGAAGAAGGCGCTTATTTAACGATAATGTTGGACCTCTAGGTGGCCTTTTTATACTAATATTCATTGATGACTCACGGTAACTAAATTCATGAGACTGTGCTGACAGAGATGGCGGCGTGCTCATGGAGATTTCGTCAGTGGAGGAACTAACTGACCTGTTTTAGTGCAAAGACAATTCGTTATTATATATGCAAGACATCTCCGCAGGTTGTTTTAAGCTCCTCGTTTTCCTGTGATACCCCGTAAATTTAAGAAAAATAATTGGAAGCAAACAACGTTAATTTCACCAGAAAGAAAGAATTCGTAACTTGCCACATTGTTGTTACGACAACGTGCATTCCAGGCATTTTCGTGCATAAACCATAAGCAAAGAAAACAGTGAAAAAGGTAAATTTTTACTTGTTAGTGGGATTTACTAATTAGAGGAGCCCTTGAATAGGCCTACTATACCCTCCTAAAGCAATAATCTCTCAAACACCTTCTCTCAAAGCAGATGACTTTTATATCTGGAATTCGACGCGCCAAAGCCACGATGCGATTATGAAGCGCACCGCTGCGGAGAGCTATGGAAATTTTGACAATCTATAGTGCTCTCCACTGTCCACTGATATCGCATTGTGCCCGGCCTGTGCTATTTTGACTCTTCCGAAAGAAAACCTCCGCGACCGGGATCGACCCCGCGACCTTCAGCTCAACAGCCAAGCACCGTGCTACTGATCCACTGTGACGGACCAGCAAACGCGTACTCAAAAAACTATTGAAACTGTCTTATTAAACATGCTTAAAACGCACTTGTGGGCTAGTTCGTACGTCGATACGGAAACGAGAAATTATTTTAATTACGGGATAGCATCCTCTAAGTAGGCAACACATAGCTTGTTTAACGACTGCTTGGTGCAACGATAAAAAAAATAGCACCCGATCAGGCAGCAGCGATCAATTTGCTTATGCAAGAGCATCACACAGCAAAAAATAGACGGTAGTATGTAATAGTGTCTTGTGTTAATACCTAACTTTCAAAATTAGAGAAACTATTATAGGCAACTACACATCATTTCTTCCTTCAAGAAATGCTTTTTTTAAGGTTGTGTACTCTGGTTTTTGCCACCATAAACCGTAGTTTACTGAACAGAGAGGCAGCAGCCTCAACTTCAAATGAATGGGTGTTCTTGGGTTGTCTCCATGCCTTACGGGGCGACAGCCATCTGGCTCGCGTGTCGTCTCCAGCGTTGACGCTGCGCACCCTGTGCTTTCGGATTAAGAACAGGATGGCACTGCCAGAGTGACGTTGAGTAGTCGCAAGAGAAATGGCCAGCACCGAATTTCGGACCCCAATTGAACCAAATGATTGTTAGAAGGCGGGGGGGGGGTGATTTTTTAGAGGATACATCTTGAGAGCAGGGAAGGAGTAAGAAGTGGTTCTAGAAACAAAGAACGTCCACGGCCGTAAAAAATCATGCGCAGCATACACTGAATATTATCACGCATGCCTACTGAACAATCCGTCAAATTGCCATTCATGGTGTTAAACAGATGTTTGATGGACACCTCTTTTCACTTGGTCATTGCCGAACAACCTGAAACGAATGCGAGGAGACCCTCAAGTCTTCTAGGACGGCGATCAGCCGCTGTTCCTTTCCACAACACTTACTTCACTCCAGCCATAGCTTCGCCCGTGCTCTCCTCCTCTCTACCCTGCGTCGCCCTCTCCACGTCACTACACTTTTGCTACCAGGCTCTACTCGCTACACCGGGATTCCCTAACACTCTCAGCTCTACATGCTAAGGCATTTACCTAGGCTTCTGTCAGTTCTGCTAAACGCATCCAAGTGCAACTCTGATGAGATAAGACATTCTCTTAGAAAAATGCACTCTCGACATCTATGAGCGAACTATCGAGTGCGGATGTGGCTCAACAACATTTTTTCTCTAGAAACTGCCTGCTCACCTGGGGCACAATCAAGCAATTGAAGTCGCGACAATGCCAGCTCAAACATGGTTCGTCTGGCACTGGCCTCGGGTGGTCGCTTGCGGTGGTGTCGGCGGCCGCAGGCGCATCACGCCGGTCGCCTCTCGCCGCTGGACGACGACGACGCCGACGATGACAACCACGGCGGCAGAAAACGGACTAGACATGTATTGCAGCCCAGCAGGCACCTTAGGTTTAGGAGCTGCTAGGGCACACGGAGCTCCATATCGCCTTCCAGGCGTCCCGTGGGCTCTCGGCTTTCCAAGGTGAACTCCGCGTCTTCGATGCTGGAGCACTGCTGCAATACCTTGGTCGCGAGCCGCCACACAGCCCAGTGTGACGTGCGTGCCGACACAACGCCACCCAGGAGTCGCCGGAGCCGTTCCGTGATCGTACCTGTAATGTTCGAATGAGAACATCACTGTTTGATGGAATACTTTTCTGGGGATGGCGGGAATAGAATGTTAGTGTTGCCATACCATTTGAGCAGATGGCTCAGATGACGGTAATGTGCCGCCTTAAGAATACCCGTGCAAAATCAACTCAAACACGTGCTAACGAAACAGAAGGTGTCCAAATCTTTCTTGATGTCCTAAATATAAAGTCAATAAATTTTCGTCCCTTTTCTTTCGCGAACATATGAACTCACCGGTGGACTCGTGGTGGTGACAACCGAAGTTGGATTTCCCGACCCAATTTCACGCACGATGTCTGCGCGTGGGGCCCTCGTACCGGGTGACCTCTCATCAACGGACTTGTTGTGGCTGGTGCTGGATGGTGCAGTGGAAACCACTTTGCGGGAAGCCACTCCGGAAAGCAGGGAAGCCGTGGCGGCCGGAGACCGTGCAGAGGGCCCAGATCGCATGATTCACGTCGCCGATCTACCGTGTGAACCGAGATCCAGGAGGAGTCGATGGCGACGTCGGTGTCGACAGCCTCCAAGGTGCCATGGGTGCCGTTTTCCGAAGAGTGGTTGACATTTACCGAGGTCGCCGTAGTACGTTGCTTTCGGTGTAAGACCTTTTTCATGTTGAGGTCGCCGATGGTGATGACATGGTCGTGTGGGAGCTTGAGGTAGACCTCCGCAATCTCAGACGACCGGCGAACCGTTTGATCACTCTGCGCCCCTCGGCGTCCTGCATGACCGGTAGTGGTCGCCTGGAATACGTCGAAGACGTCTGTGACCACGAGGCTCCGTGCGAAGTATACTAGTGAGGCTACGTGTCCGCGAGTGCCAGCAGTTGTCGAAATCGGTCTCATACCGGCTTCGGACGTCTCATGGACGCCTTGTTTGACTTGAGACGCTCTCTGTTGCATTGAGCACACGGCCGGAATCCAGCGAACGTTGCAGGCATCCTTCACGATGTAGTCGGCAGTGGTAACTTGGTAGTCTCGGACGCTTGTGGTCACGAAGTGGTCTCGTCCGCCTTTTCTGGTTGACCAACTCATGTTGTGTTGGCGTCGGGAAACTTCTCGTTTCATCGCTGACGTCTGGCTTACGAAGATCGATGACCATGCTGGAGTTAATGCAGACGGTAAAGGAGTCTTCGGTACCATCGCTGGCCAAATCGAAGGTTGTCCAGCAGGTCCGCTGGTTGAAGCACAGCACTACCTGCGCGCCCTTGTTACCCTGGTTCACGTCTTCAGTCTTTAAGGAGGCAGCCTGCGAGGGAGTTAAGAAGGGACAGCTAGTTACTAAAATAAAAAAAAGAACAGAGCAAGAACTGAAAATATTAGCTGAAGTTCAAATAGAAAGTTGACGCAATGTGAGCATAAACACAGCGGTCATGAAATAATATTTGGATTCTATGCAGGGCGTGGCAGTCGCATTTTGATTGATTCGGAAATCTCGCGGCCTGTGTACTGCGCGTTGTCGTTTTATGGTAAAAAACACGACATCGTCAAAATTTCGGGAGCCCTCCACTATGCGGCGTCTATCATATCGTACCTTAGCTTTAGGACCCGAAACCTTGGGTATTGACAACCAACAAGTTCAAGCAATATTCAGCTGCGTAAAAATCACCTACGAATAGGTGCTTTCAATCCTCGTTTTATGAATGTTTGGAAAATGGATGAAGACGTGCTCGCTCCGGGGGATGCCTCTATAGCTCTGCGGGAGTGTGAACGAGACGCTACCAAAATACTGCGCAAGAAATAACCAAGCCTTGCGCATTGAATACGCCGAATAATACCGGTTGGCAAAACATAATCTGGCCAATGATCGAAGCAGGGAGAGAGTGCGGTATGAGTAAATTGTCCCTCAGCCATGACGAATCGCGTTGTGAAGTTCTATGCCACTTAGCCTTGCAACTACTTTAGGCTAGCCAGATTCGCTGTTTGTATCAGCATTTGCGAAGGTAAAAACGGCCCTAAACCACTGAGTACATGAACGAGCGAGCGAACGAGCCTCCCTGTACCGGCTCTGCCTCGTCCTTGCCAATTATTCAACAGCAAAACATGTGCACACCAGTGGCAGCCGAGAGCTCACCCGTAATGTCACATGGGGCTCGAGTTTTCTACGGTAGACGCTAGGCTACCCAGCCAATGATTATTTTATGAGTCCTTAAAATGCCCTGTAACATCTTTCAATGTAGCCATAGAATGGCTTCATTAAAAAAATGTATTGCCTCCCGAATCTACCGCTGCAAAAGTTTATAAAGTCGTCAAGTAGAGGTGGATATCCATACATAGTAGAGATCCAAGTAGGAGAGGAGATCCAAAAAGCGCGGCAATCGTCTTCTTTCTTATCTCGTCCAGCGTGACCATATGGTGTATTTGAGACGCAAAACTCCAGATAATATTACTATTATCTCGTTCCGACGCACGCTGGAAACTAAGCAGGAAGGGAGTGTACGGGGAAGGAAGCTACGTTACGCGAGCGTGATGACATTTATATATTTTTTTCTTCGAACGTGCATCGTATACATTCAGTGTGATCGCGAGCGCGCTAGGACACGTGACGACCTTACTTGAAAGTAATGGTAACAATGAGGTCACGATATTCAAACCGTACAGTGTGGTCGTTTGGGCATATGGCATCATTTGTAGAAAGAAGAAACGATTTCTAACAGTCTGAAACCTGTAAGTTCCCGAACAAGTGCTGCGCTATCACGTTCGGCTCGGTTCTTCTCTGGAGCATCGACCACCGATTGGCAGAGTTTTGTGACCATTCTGCTGAAGTTTAGCAAGACCTGCTTAAATAGCAGTTGTGCAGTCATTTTTTTGACCGCGACTTTGTAAGAACGCCAAAGCAAAGAAAACGTTGGGAGCTAAAATGATTGGATATGCCAGGATATACGCAGTGTGAGCTACGAAGGCACGGACAAACTACAGATAAATGTACTGAAGTGTGAACCACGGACTCATGTTAAGGACATAAAAACAGAAGAATGGCCGGACGACCGGCGAAACAACGACGGTTGGATGGATGGATCACGGACGGTGGACGGAAGCACTTGCAAGCGAGAAATCTGACACGAGTCATAATTAGTCAGCCCAGTAGTGCCACGTCATTCCAGGAGCTTTCAGGCCTTCGGCGCGTCAACTGTGTGCCGCGTGAAGTCACTGCTCCTCGCGCTTCCGCAGAACTGCGCACCATAAACCACGCAAAAACTCCTCAACCTCGGTCAATGTAGCTTACGCTACAACATTGAGACGAATGCAGAGTGAACCGAGCGCAGCGTTCCTTTCAAGCGTGGCTCGAGGCGCGCGAGCTGTGCGTTCACTTCGTCTTTGCTGTTGCAACGCCCGCGCGCCTTCCCACTCCGGCCATGGTTGAGTTTGCGTTCACTAAAGTAATATGAAAAGCAGGCCACTTCTATGCGAATGCATAAGAGACCCTGAGAGCTTTTTACAAGTCCTGTCCTTATAGATGGCCTTAAGGAAACTTGGTGCATTCGCGACGAACAGACCGGTGACCCTTTACCTTGACCTCAATGGCACCATAACCTTCGGAGGTACAGAAAGGCATCGAAATATACTCGAAATTTAGATGCAGCAACCCGTTATCATAAACTGAACTCACCTAGGAAGACACGTCGAATGATGTGCGAGATGAACTGCGAGACAGCCTTCAACTGCGGGCCTGCGCCCGCCTTTCAGGAAAAGACGCGTTGGTGCAGGCAGGTGAAGAGCGCTGACTCTCGGAATTCGCTTCCAGGAGGTTCAGGGTGCGACTCCGTGCGAGAGCGAAGGAGCGAACGAGGCTCGCAGACCAAAACTGTCTGGAGCAGCACCAGCTACTGCAGGAACGGTCGACTTCGCGTGGTGGTCCCACGGTCTCGCGAGTCACGCGACATCACGCTGACACGCGAAATCGAGCTTCGATAGCTCTGTGATGATGATAGGCTACAACTGTGGCCCGTTCTCGCTTCCGACTGCATAAACCCGAGTAGCAAAGTGTTTATGTATTGTGAGCGTCACAATTTTAGGCCGTCAAAAGCTTATGGAAACAACGAGAAAAAAATCGCAGGCGTTCGCGGAACGCTCAGCACAATCACAGCGAAAGCTGGAAGACCGGCCTTTTAAAGCCGTTGTTAAACACTCTTTGGGTAATCCTAGAAGCTAACTTGTAGCGTACCCACTACGCCATAAAGCAGCATTTTTGTGTAGTGTGGTTATTATTCGGAGAAGCATGGTAATCTCTACACACTTTCAAAGAATTTTGTGCAAAATTTTCTACCTTGTGGCTGTCGAAAACGAATAAATATGCCTGAAGCTTTTGTAATGAGTTGAAGCGTTTAATGACCCACTCGTTACGCAATTCACATTTTGTGGTGCCTGGTTATTTCTCGGCTGTTTTAAAGGATTTAATATTCCAATCGACGTAATTATTTTACCCACATCAAGATTGCCTAAGGCCAGTTTGCAACGGAATCTCAAGCACCGGCGTGGCTCTGCCAATAAAGAAAAAAAATGTACTTGGGTGGCACTGTATTAGAATACTGGATTTGCACGAAGGAAACCCGGGCTCGAAACCCATTGCGTCTGTGGTGTTTGTCATTCTCTTGCTTGTTTTTTTTTATTTTGCGCGATAGGGATTACGGACACCGCTGGCGGTGGCGAACACCTACGACAAACGCGATCTTTTTTATGATCTCTTAACAGCTTTCGCTGTAAAATAATTTCCCCATCATGGCTTTCACAATGATGAGTGGAGGAGAGAGGGGGGCTCGCTCTCCTTCGTAAGACACAATATCAACGAGAGCCAAGTGACAAACAAGCCAAGGAAAGTGTCGGTGATTGTTTTTGTAGTAATTATGAGCACTACTACAATTCGTCATCATCATCTTATTCTTCTTCTTCATCTGCCTGACACGTCCACTGCAGGACAGAGGCATCTCCCATGTTCCGCCACTTAACTTGGTCCTGTGCTTGCTGCTGCCAAATTATACCCGCAAACTTCTTAATCTCATCTGCCCACTTAACCTTCTTTCTCCCACTAACCCGCTTGCCTTCTCTGGGAATCCAGTTGGTTCTGGGAATCTACTATCCCTCCTGATGAAGGTATATAGCAGCTGTATCTTGCCGGTACTTAGCTACGGAGCAGAAACCTGGAATTTAACAAAGAGGGTTCAGCTTAAATTGAGGACGACGCAGCGAGTAACGGAAAGAAAAATGGTAGGTGTAACCTCAAGAGACAAGAGAGCAGAGTGGATTAGGGAACCAACGCGGGTTAAGTATTTCATAGGTGAAATCACGAAGAGGAAATGAATATGGGCGGGGCATTTAGTGCGTAGACAGGATAACCACTGGTCATTAAGGGTAACTAACTGGATTCCCTGCTAGAATTACTACCCCATTAACATTCCTTAGTTTAGTTGCAGTAAAGCTTCGCTGACAATATTTGTGGTGGGCGCAACGCTTGTATACTGTCAATTTGGGTTTTGATGCTCACTATGCGTTCTTAAGACAGCGTGATGTATCAATGTACTGATGAAGGTTGATATGTAGGGTTTAAAGTCCCAAAACCACCATGTGATTATGAAAGATGCCGTAGTCGAAAGCTCCGGAAATTTCGACCACCTAGGGTTCTTTAACGTGCACGCAAATCTGAGCACACGGGCCTACAACATGTCCGCCCCCATCGGAAAATGCAGCCTCCGCCGCAGCGATTCGATCCCGAGACCTGATCAGTGTTATCCCATCTTTTATCAAGGCATAATCAAGTGTACGTAGTCCCTACAGGAGTGCGCCAACGAATGCTTATTATGCTATGCACACAAATTAATTGCATCGTGTGCTTCTTTTCAATAAAATTGACACCTTCACTAATATGACTACCGACTCAAGTGTGTATAGTTCGCGTGCTTGGTAAGCCCACGACATGAGCACAAGTGTTCAGTTTACGCATAGAGGTTGAGTACCCTCTCGTACAAGATTTAGATCAAGTTTGGTTAATTCACGTCAACAAGGCCGTACGCAAAAAGAAGTGCCCCCCCTCCCTCCAGAAATTTGGATGGAAGTGCATGCTTTACCGAAAATACTGAAAATGCGAATTCTTCAAGACCTTCAACAGGCTAGCCCCACCCCCCTCCTCCTTTCGATAACACATTCTGACAGCAGGCCTTCACGTCACGTTTTGTTCGAACCCAAAAAACGCAGCGTGGGGAGCTCCTCGCACGCTACTACGCATAACATCGATTCCTATAACGTTTGGGATATGTGCTGGAATATATCGTGCATGTATATGGAGAGTAAAGTAAAAAACATAACTCGCAAGGTTCTTATGCATGAGACTAGGACTACGGCAAAGCATAAGTTAACTGCATTTTCTTGCTTGTTTATATACTCGAGCTCTTTTGCCACCCCTTCCCTCCCTACACGCTAGAACTCCTCAGAAAGCGTTGTTCACCTTACGTGGTTTCGGACGGCCTCCGGGATCAGAGGCAAAGCAAGCCTTTTCCAGCTCGTCTGCTTTTGCGCTGCCTCCGTGATGGTCTCACGCTGGTCCATGGGATAGCGTCAAGTGGTGACGTCGTTCTGTGACGATTCAAACTTGGCTATCATCATAACGAGGCGAAAGCATTGAAATGACACTATAAATGAATTAATGACTCTAGTGTTCGCAATCAAACATAATTTATTATGGCACTAAAATTGTATCTAATAAAAAACATTTTCACAAATTGTCCTCGCATCACGCTAGACTTGCCGGCTCAGTTTTACTTCGAGCACCACGCCAGCAGAAGGTGGATGGGCCAGCACGCCTAATCTATGGCGCCACCTGCACTTGGCGCCGCCATGTCGTCAGCGACTTGTGGCGCAGTAAAGCGCGTCGGCTGATGCCGCATCGTTCAACGAAACGTGCCTGGGTAGCTTCGCCGGCTGTCGCTACCGCCGGGAACTCGACGGACGCCAGTGGCCACCTGTTGGCTGCCGCAGTCTTTAAAGGTAAACTGTGCCCCGGGTGACCTGCGTATGGAATCAAACAGCGTCCACCATAAGAGAAGTCTTCTGACGTGCATCTCAAGATGAGAGAAAGAGAGAAAGATAAAGGAAAGTGGGGGCGTTAGGTAGGGATGGCCTCCATGGGGCTACCACGTTCTTGGAAAGTGGAAGGGGATGTAAATGATTGAAATACACTGTGCAACAAAAATAAAATAAAGCCACAACTGCAGCACCACCCACGTCTGAAGAAACCGCGACAGCGTCCACCAAATGACTCGTGTTGAAGACCGTGTAGAAGAAGAACGGGAAGGAAGATAGTTTCAGTAGGCAATATGGCAAGTTTATGACCTGTTAAAGAGTTTGTTGTTTAATTAGGTAGTACAGTGTTTACATACATAATACAACCGCAAATAACATTTTTAAATGCGCTCGCGTAATAAAATAAGACAGTAGGCGAGGACCCTAAAAATTTCTCTGAGAAAGCGGCTACCTAGCTGGCCTATTACTTAGGGCAGCCTAGAAAAAAAAGTCACTTCCGCCTATAGCGTAAGCGCTCCGTAAAGCAGCCCCGTAGGCAGGACCTTTCTTTTTTCGTTTTTGAGGGAGTTGGCTGGGAGTCTTCTTTGTTGAAGGCCTTGAGAAACGCCTATGTTCGTTGTTTCTTGTTACACCACACCCCACCGTCCAAATTCCGTCTTGTGAAGGCAGCTTTGTAGACGATGCTTGAGGGATAGCACACCGAGTGATATAGCGAAAGATGATATGCGTCAGTGTCTATAAATACACGAAGACGTCAATAGTGTGGACAGGAGAGTGAAGTAAGCTAGCTGATATTTTAGTTGACATACATTGAGAACAACAAGTTGAGTCGCTCGGGCCGTTTTTGCCTACTGCGGGTAGTCTATGAAAAAACGAAATGTGTAGTCAACGGTTCAAACCTTGGTGCTTTCATAATGACGCCTGAAAAATGAAGCATGCACTTATTCATTGAAAACCTAGAACCACTAAGTGGACGTCTTATGCCAATAACCATCGATGGCCTTAGGTTTTCTTCGTAGCCACGCGGTAAGTTTATTCATGGCACTTGCTAATTGATATGGTTACAAGGGTAATGGAGTTTTTCTAAGTGGTGGAACTAAATGACGATGTAATGCAATGACAAGTGCCTTTTGAAAACATAATTCTCCGTCTCTTTAGATAGAGCAACGGAACAAACTATAGTAAAGGGAGCAGGAAAAAAAATACCCAACTTACAATGTTGTTACAAGAACATGCAGTCCTTGCATTTGCGTGCATACACCACAAGCATGGGTACCAACGCGCTCAAGAAACGCGTGTTTCATTAGTTAGTGGGAGTTATCAGAGAGAAGCCCTTGCGTAGGCCCACTGCTGACCTAAAAACAATACTCTCCTTTGACACCCTCTCTTTTAGCAAATAACTATTTTCCATCTGAGGTTCGACGTGCCAAAATTCTGATCATGAAGCGCGTGGTGTGGTGGAAGCTTCTAAAACTTTCCGCCATCTACAGTGCTCTTCGTCGCGCACTTAAAATCGCATCGTACACGCACCTCAACTATTTCGGCCCCACCGAAAGGCAACCGACGCGACCAAGATCGATCCCGCGTCCTTCGGGCCAACAGATGAATACAGTTGTAACTGATCCACCGCGTCTGACCAGCAAGTTCGTGCGTACACGAACTATTGAAACATTTGTTAATCATGCTTGAAACGCACTTGCGGGCTAATTAGCAAGTCGTTGCGTAAACTTTAATTATTTTCATTGCGGAAAAGAATGGCTTAAGTAGGACACGCATGCCTTGTTCACACATGATACGCGTGCTTGGTGCAGCGATCATAACCAAGAGCAATTTACTATGTAGTTACAATCAGTCTGCCTATAGAAGAGCATCACAGAGCTAAAGATAGACGGTAGTGTGTAACAGTGTCACGTGGTAATACTTGAAACCTTTCAGAACTACAGAAACCGATGGGCAACTACAGACATCTTCCCTTCCTCTAGAAAATTTGCAGTGCACACCAGGTTGTGTGACATGGTGTGCGCCATAAACGAAGAGGCCGCAGCCACAATCTGAAATCAAAGGGTGTTTTGGGGGTGTCTTCATGCTTCGCAGCAATATTCATCTGCATCGCGTGCCTTTCCCAGTGTTGACGCCGTGAGCTCCGTGCTTCCTGGTCACAAACAGCGTGTGACTGCCAGAGTGACATTGAGTATTTGCAATAAAAAATGGTGAGCACCGTATTTCGCACCCCAATCAAGCCAAATCATTGTTGGGAGGGGTGTGACCGACTCTTAAAGGGCGCATTTAGAGCGCCAAGTAGGGAGTAAGTACAGAAGTGGTTGAAACAAAAAATGTTAAAGGCCGTTGAAAATCACGCACAGCTGAGACTGAGTTAACATCGCGAATGCCGATTAAACAGTCCGGTGTTTAACAGACGTTTAATGAATACTTGCTTTAGCTTGACCATTGCCCCGCCGCGGTGGTCTAGTGGCTAAGGTACTCGTCTGCTGAGCCGCAGGTCGCGGGATCGAATTCTGGCTGCGGTGGCTGCATTTCGGTGGAGGCGAAAATGCTGTTGGCCCGTGTGCTCAGATTTCGGAGCGCGTTAAAGAACCTTCAGGTGGTCGAAATTTCCGGAGCCCTCCGCTACGGCGTCTCTCATAATCATATGGCGGTTTCGGGACGTTAAACCTAAGATACCAATCAAAGTATTAAGCTTTGCCATCATTGCCAAACAATCCGAAACGAATGCGAGACCTCCAGGTTTTCCTGGACAGCGTTAAGCGGCGACTTCTCTCCACAGCCCCTCTTTTACTTCAGTCACAGCTTTCCCTGTGCCCTCTTCCTCTCTACACTGTGTTACCCTCTCCACGTTACTATCCCCCCCTTATTTTGGCAGGCTTTACTCGCTACACTGGGATTCCCTAACTCTCACTCAGCTCTACCAATGCCATCTTTTTCATGGTTATATATCTTGCAACTCCACATAAAATTCTGAATGGTGGGTGCCTAAGCATCTAATTTGGCTTCCGACACCTCTCCTACTCAATGCCTTGAAATGTAACTTTAAGAGAAAACATGATTAACTTCGAAAAATGCGCCCTTGGCATCAATAAGCAAACGACTGAGTGCGGATGTGGCTCAACAATATTACTGTTCTAGAAACTTCCACTTCACCTGGGGCGCCTCCAAGCAGTCGAGGTCGCGACCACGGCGGCTGGGACATGGCCCGCCTAGCACTGGCACCGCGCGGTCGTGCGCTGCGGCGTCGATGGCAGCAGGCGTATCACACCGGTCGCCTCTAGGTCTGTGAGGACCGGAAACTGTGCTATCGGCACTAGCCGCGTGACATCATAGCCCATGCGCCCTCACCACAGAACGACGACGACGCCGCCGATGACAACCACGGCGGCAGATGGTGGGCTAGACCTGTATAGCAGCCCAGCAGGTACCTTGTGTGGTGGGGCTGCTAGGGCAAGCAGAACTCCACAACGCCTTCCGGGTGTCCCGTGGGCACTCGGCATACGGTGACCTCCGCGTCTGAAATTCTGGAGCACTGCTGCAAAATCTCGGTTGCGAGCCACCACACGACCCGGGCTGACTTGCGTGTCGACACGACGCCACCCAGGGTTCGCCAGAGGCTGCCCGCGGTCGTACCTGTAATGTTCCAATGACAACAGTACTGTATGATGGAATGCTTTTGTAGGGATGACGGGAGTAGAAGGCTAAAGTGTTGCAAATCTCTTTGTAACAGGCGGCTCAAGTGGTGGTAATGCGCGGCCATAAAGATAACCGCGCAATACGAGCTTATACACGTTCTAACGAAACAGAACTGGTTCAAATCTTACTTGATGTCCTGAATACAAAGTCAATCATTTTTCGTCCTGTATTTTTCGTGAAGTTATGAACTTACCGGTGGACTCGTGGTGGTGACAACGCAAGTCGGAATTCCCGATTCGATGTCATACACGGTGTCTGCGCGTGGGGCCCTCGTACCGGACGACCTCTCATCAACGGACTTGTTGTGGCTGGTCTTGGATGGTGCAGCGGAAACCACTTTGCGGGAAGCCACTCCTGAAAGCCGGGAAGCCGTGGTGGCCGGTGACCGTGCAGAGAGCCCAAACCACATGGTTCACGTCGCCAATCTTCCGTGTGAACCCTGATCCAGGAGGAGTCGAAGGCGGCATCGCGTTCCACAGCATGCAAGGTGCCATGGGTGCCGTTCTCCGAAGAGTGGTCGACATTTCCCGTGGTCGCCGTAGTTCTATGCTTTCGTTCTAAGACCTTTTTCATGTTGAGGTCGCCGATGGTGATGACATGGTCGTTTGAAAGTTGGAGGTAGACCTCCGCAATCTCAGACGACTGGCGAACCTTTTGCTCGCTCTGTGCACCTCGGCGTCCTGCATGACCGGCAGTGGTCGCCTGGAATAAGGCGATGACGCCTGTAACCACGTGGCCACGTGCGAGGTATACTTGTGAGGCTACGCTTCCGCGAGTGCCCGCAGTCGTCGAGATAAGTGTCGTCCCGGTTTTGGACGTCTCATGAACGCCTTCTTCGACTTGAGACGCTCTCTCTTGCATTGAACACATGGCCGACATCCAGCGAACATCGCAGACGTCGTTCAAAATGTAGTCGGCTGTAGTGGCGGTGTAGCATCGAACGTTTGTGGTCGCAAATTGGTCTCGTCCGCCTTTTCTGGTTGACCAATTCATGTGAAGTTGGCGTCGTGAAACTTCGCGTTTCATCGCTGATTTCTGGCTTACGAAGAATGATGGCCACGCTGGAGTGAATGCAGACGGCGAAGATGTCTTCGGCACCCTCGCTGGCCAAATCGAGGGATGTCCAGCAGGTCCGCTGGTGGAAGCACAGCACTACCTCCGCGCCCTTGTTACCCGGACCGCGCCTTCAGTCTTTTAGGAGGCATCCTGCGAGAAAATTTAGAAGGTACAGCAAGTTACTTAAGAGAAAAACAAAACAGAGCGAGAACTGAAAATATCAGCTCAGGTTCAAATAGGAAGTAGACGCATAGTGAATATAAACGTAACGTTCGTGAAATATTTGGATTCGATGAAGGTTGCGAAAGTCGCAATTCGAGTGAGGTGGAATTCTTCAGGCTGATGTAGTGCACATTGTCGATTCAGGGTAAAAGAACAACACACGAGATCGTCGAAACTTTGGGAGTTCTCCACTATACGGCGTCTCTCATAATCATATCTTAGCTTTAGAACGTGAAGCAGATATTAACAACCAACAATTCAAGCATTAATCAGCTGCGGAAAATCACATAGGGATAAGTGATCTCGATCATAGTTTTACAAATGTTTGGGAAATGGGTGAAGACTCGTTCGCTCCGAGGGACGCCCTAGCTTTACGGGAGTGTCAAATATACACATTCCCATAATACGGCGCGAGAAATAAAGCCATGCGCTTCGAATACGCCGAAAACCCGTCGGCAAAGAATAATCTGACCAATGATCGAAAAAGGGAGAGAGTGCGGTATGAGTAAATTACCGCTTAGCCATGACGAATCGCGTTGCGTTGTTCTATTCCGCTTAGCCTTGCGATGAAGTTAGGCTATCCAGATTTGCTGTTTATATCAGCGTTTGCGACGGTAAGAAGGTCCTAAACCATAGAGTACATGATCGAGCGAGCGGTTTATTTCTTTCCTTCACTAGGATTTATATCCCGGCGCTGTCTCGTCCTTGGCAATTATTCGCCCACAAAACATGTGCACACCAGTAGCAGCCGAAAGCTCAGCCGTATTGTCACACGGGGCTTGAGCTTTCTACGGTAGACGCTAGACTACGTGGCAAACAATTTATGTTGAAGTCCTTAAAATGTTCCTGCAACATTGTATGGCTTCAATAAAAAATTGTGTTTCCTCCTGAATCGACCTCTGTAAAATTTTTTAAAATTGCCAAGTACAAATGGAGATACAATAATGTCGAACGCGATATTTGCCTTCCTTCTTATCTTGCCCCGCTTAATCATATGGTGGATGTGGGACGCGATACCCCAAGTATTATTACTGTTATCTTATATCGTCTCGACGAACGCGCTGGAAACAAAGCACAGGGGTAAGAAGTTACGTCACGCATGCGTCATGATTTTGAACATTTTTTTTTCGAACGTGCATCGTATACATACAAAGTGATCGCGTGTGCGTTTGGACATGTGGCGAACTCACTCGAAGGCCATGTTAAGAATGCAGGTCACGATGTTCGAATCGGAGAGTAGTCATGAATTTGAATGTGTAGTATGGTCTTTTGGGTATATGGCATCACTTGTAGAAAAGAGAAATGATTGCTAGCTGACTGAAAACTGTAAACTCCCGACCAAATGCTGCGCTATCATGTTTGGCTCGGTTCTTCACAGGAGCATCGACCACTGATTTGCAGAGTTTTCTGACCATTCTGCTGAAGTGTGGCAGGACCTGATGTATCCGTGACGTCACGCCAGCCGAAGCCGCCGTTATCACCACTGCTTCTTCTCCTTCCCTTCCCCTTAACCCCTCTCGCACAACGCTACATTAACCCGCGCTATCGCAATAAAGCTTTTGTCTTGGCCCAGCCACGGCCCTGGCGTGTTCGTTTCAGTGGCGACGAGGGTGGATGAAAGCGGTGCGGCAACTCCGTCCGTCATGACCGCCGCACCCACGGGAGGATACGCCAGCCCGCCGCAGTTCGACGAGGCGAGCGACAAGTGGCCCGCGTACCAGGTTCGGCTGGAAGCCTTCTTTGAGGGAAATGGCATCACGGAAGACAACAAGAAGCGGGCCCTGCTGGTGACTGCACTGTCCACCCACACCGTCGACGTACTGAGCGGACGTTGTGCTCCGGATAAGGTGAATGAACTTTCGTACCCACAAGTGATAGCCTTGCTTAAGCAGCACTTCTCGCCGCAACCGAACGAGATAGCACAGCCTTATAAGTTCTTCACCCGCAATCAGCTGCCCGGCGAACCGGTCAAGGATTTTGTCGTGGCGATTCGACAGATAGCGGACACCTGCAATTTTGGTGCTTCGTTGGACAGAATGCTACGAGATCGCATCGTGTGTGGTCTGCACAACGTCGGAGTGCGTCGGCAGCTACTCGCGAAACCACAGCTGACGAGGAGCGAAGCGGAAGAAATTGCGATATCTACCGAAATGGCCGAGGCCAACGCGCAAGAGATAGTAAGCCCCACCGCTGAGGCAAGTGTGCATGCGCTGGGAGGCCAGTCCTATCGCCCACGAAGCCGGCCACAGATTGTTGGGTGCTACCGCTGCGGAGCAAAAGGGCACGGACCCGAGGATTGCCGCTTCCGCTCGGCGTCATGCTTCAAGTGTAAACAACGAGGTCATATCGCTCGAGCCTGTTGCCGCCGTGAGAGTGGGTTCGGGGTGGTACCACCAGAACGCCAAGTACACGCCTTGTCGCGGGAGGAAGACACTGGCACGGACGGTATGTTCGCGCTGGAGGCAGCGGACAGTCACATCGGCCACGTCGGCATTACGCAACCCATCGTGCGCACCTTGGATTGTGGTGGGGTTCCAGTGAACATGCAGGTCGACACAGGCTCGCCGGTTTCGGTCATCACGTGGCCCACATATGAGCGGAACAAAACAGTGTGGCCGAAGCTGCGTGGTTCGCCATTGAAACTCACCTGCTTCCTGGGACGGCTTCCAGTGCGGGGACAACTTCAGCTCAAGGTTTCGTGCGGAAACAAGTCGACGGCTGGATCTTTGCAAGTCCTTGGTTGCTCCGGCCCAAACCTCTGCGGACGCGTCCTGATTCAAGCGTTCCACATGCTCGAGGCACCGGTAATGAACGTGAACACGTCAGGTGAGCAACTGCCGTTACTCGGTGCTGACGACGTTAACGTGGACCGGTTGCTAGCAGAATTCGCTGATGTGTTCGCGCCAGGTTTAGGGCTCATAAAAGGGCCACCGGTACACTTCGAGACGCGAGAAAACGTGGTGCCGAAGTTTTGGAAAGCACGCGAAGTTCCGTATGCTTTTCGGCCAAAGGTCGACGCGGAACTGGACCGCCTTTCGGGCGCGGGTATTATTGTACCGGTGCCTCATGCGGAGTGGGCGGCGCCAGTGGTACCGGTAGTGAAACGGAATGGCTGCATCCGCCTTTGCGGCGATTTTAAGCTAACGGTCAACAAAGCCTGTCGCACTGAGCAATATCCGTTGCCACGGGTGGAGGATATCCTGGCTACATTAAATGGCGGTGAAGTTTTTACCACGATAGACTTACGGGAGGCTTACAACCAGCTTCCGTTGGATGAGGAAGCCATGCAACTCACGACCATAAACACGCATAAGGACTGTTCAGCTTTACTCGCCTGCCTTTTGGAGTGGCGTCCGCGCCGGCCGTGTTCCAACGGCGTATGGAGACCATTTTGCAGGGACTTCCGGGTGTTCAGGTCTACCTAGACGACGTCATCGTGGCAGAGAAACGCAATGACTGCACCACCCTGCACGAAGTATTCAAGCGTTTCCGGGAATACGGCGTGCGCCTGAACGCAGACAAGTGCAAGTTCCGCCAACTAGAGGTGGATTTTTTGGGGCATCGAATCAGCGCTCGAGGTCTTCAACCAAAGACGGAAAACATAGACGCCATCCTTAAGGTTCAGGCACCACGGAATTCTGCAGAATTAAGGTCCTACCTCGGCATGGTAACGTACTACCACAAGTTTCTTCCCAATGCATCGACCGCCATGGCACCCCTATATCAACTACTCCGGAAGGAAGCTAAGTGGAAGTGGGATACCGCTCAACAGCAGGCATTCAGCAGTGTGAAAGACCTTCTGAAATCCGCAGACTTTCTGGCGCATTTTGACCCACACAAGCCGCTAGTCCTGGAATGCGATGCCTCCCCGGACGGAATAGGCGCAGTGCTTTCACACGATGTCGGGGGCGGGGTACTTCGGCCCATAGGGTTCCGCTCTCGGTTATTGACTGGAGCTGAGAAAAATTACTCGCAGCTGGAGCGTGAAGCCTTGGCACTTGTGTTTGGTGCGTCGAAATTCCGACAATACTTGCTCGGCAATACTTTCACATTGATGACGGACCATAAGCCGCTTGTTGCACTTTTTCACCCAGACAGGCCAGTGCCCGTGATGGCCGCTGCGCGAATCCAGCGGTGGGCCCTGCTGCTGAGCGCCTACGATTACGTCATCAAACACCAGCCCGGGAAAGACAACATTCCAGCCGATGCCCTCAGCCGACTCCCCACGTCAGCAACTTCCCAGCCAGAGACGCAGGAAGAAACTGTGGACGGTGAGTATGTCCTGCTCACGGAGACCCTCAATGATGGTGTCATGTCTGCGAAGCAACTGGGCACTCTCACGGAGCTTGATGACGATTTAGCAAAGGTGCAAAAATGGGTGCAGGAGGGATGGCCAAGAAATTTGGGGCCTAAGGACCAGCACTTGATGCCATACTTCAACCGGAAAGCTGAGATAACGGGGAGTTATGGGCTTCTATACTGGGGCCATCGAGTGATCGTCCCTAAGAGTGCCCGAGCAGTGATGTTACGTCTGCTGCATGATACTCATCAAGGGATTTGCTCAATGAAGCGGCTAGGGCGCTCCTTGATGTGGTACCCCCGGATCGATAATGACATTGAGCACATGGTTAAGTCCTGCACCAGTTGCATCCAAGCTGCCCCTATGCCCCCAAAGAAACCCCCTGTTGCGTGGCCAGAAACGGATGAGCGTTGGTCGAGGCTGCATATCGATTTTGCGGGGCCGATCGATGGTCACATGCTACTGATTGTGGTGGATTCACATAGTAAGTGGATAGAAGCGATACCCATGAAGAGTTCCACCACACACGCCACCATAGAGGCTCTGCGCACCTTGTTCAGTACATTCGGGTTGCCCCGGACGCTGGTATGCGATAATGGCCCACAGTTTAAGAGTTGGGAATTTAACACCTTCACGAAGCTCAATAACATAGTACACCTCCGAACAGCACCGTATCACCCCCAGTTCAATGGGCTCGCGGAGCGGGCGGTTCGTACTGTGAAGTATTCATTGAAGAAGAATGTACAAGGGTCACTGAAAACCCGCCTGGCTAGGATTTTGCACAGGTACCGCAGGACGCCGCAGGCCGGGGGCCGGACACCAGCGCAACTCCTAATGGGCTACGATCTTCGCTCCAGGCTGGACAACGCAGTGTCCATTCCGCCCTCACCAGTTGACCGTCCCCCCCTCGATGGGTGGCAGCCCGGGGAGCCAGTCTGGGTGAGGAACTTCGGGCGAGGCGAGCCGTGGACTCCAGCCAGCATTACATCGACAGACGGAGCCCGCCTGGTGAATGCCGATGGTCCGGAGGGGGAAACCATTAGGCGCCACAGCGACCAGGTGAAGCCACGGGAGTTGGAGCATGACCAGGGAGAAGTCGGTGACTCTCGGTGCCTCGAAACTGCCGGCGGGGCCCTAGCAGGAGGAACACCGAGGCGAGCGCCAACAAGGAGCGAGATCGCCGGGAGCCCCTCAACTCCGGTGTTGCGTCGCTCGGGCCGGCAACGCAAACCCCCAGACCGTTACTCACCGTAGGGGAAGCGGAATGATGTATCCGTGACGTCACGCCAGCCGAAGCCGCCGTTATCACCACTGCTTCTTCTCCTTCCCTTCCCCTTAACCCCTCTCGCACAACGCTACATTAACCCGCGCTATCGCAATAAAGCTTTTGTCTTGGCCCAGCCACGGCCCTGGCGTGTTCGTTTCAGGACCTGCTTAAATAACTGTTGTGCAGGGACTATGACCCTGATTTTGTAAAAACGCCAGAGCAAAAAAGTAGGAGCGAAAATAATCAGCTATGCCAGGATATACGCAGTGTGAGCTACGAAGGCACGGACAAACTAAAGATAAATGGACGGAAGTGTGAACCATGGACTCATGTTAAGGACATAAGAACAACCACAGATGGATGGCCCGACGACCGGCGAACCAATGACGGATGGGTGGACGGACCACGGACGGTGGACGGAGGCACTAGCAAGCGAGAAATCTGACACGGGTCATAATTACCCAGCCAAGTAGGGTCACGTCACTCCAGGAGCTGCCAGGTCTTCGGTGCGTAAGCTGTGTGCCGCGTGACGTCACTGCTCCTCGCGCTTGCGCAGAACTGCTCACCGTAAACCACGCGAAAACTCCTCAACCTCGGCCAATGTACCTTACGCTACAATATAGAGACGAGTGCCAGAGTGAATCGGGAGCAGCGTTCCTTTCAAGCATGGCTCGAGGCGTGCGAGCTGTGCGTTCACTTCGTCTTTGCTGTTGCAACGCTCGCGCGCCTCCCCACTCCGGCCATGGTTGACTTTGGGATCACTAAAGTAATATAAAAATCACTCCACTTATAGGCGAATGCATAAGAGACCCTGAAAACGTTTTACAAGTCCTGCCCATATAGATGGCCCCGAGTGAAACGTCATGTATTCGCGACGAAGAGACCGCTGACAGTCAATCTTTACCTCAACACCACCACAACCTTCGGAGATGCAAGGAGGCATCGAAATACACGCGAATTCTAAACGCAGTGCCCGGTTTCGAAAACTGAACTCACCTCAAGAGAAGCGTCGAGTGACCTGCGAAGTGAACGGTGGCAAAGCGTTCAGCTGCAGACCTTCGCCCCACCTTCCAGGAAAAGACGTGTTGGTGCAGGCAGGTGAAGAGCGCCGACTCTCGGAAGTCGCTTCCAGGAGGTTCAGGGTGCGACTCCGAGCGAGAGCAAAGGCGCAACCGAGGTTCGGAGATCGAAGCTGTCGGGAGCAGCACCAGGTACTGCAGGAACGGTCGACTGCGCGTGGTGGTCCCACCGTCTCGAGGGTCACGTGCCATCACCTTGGCACGCGAAATTAAGCTTCGATAGCTGTGTGATGATGATAGTCTACAATTGTGGCACGTTCTCGCTTCGGACGGAATGAAACCGAGTCGCAAAGTGTTTATGAATAGCGAGCGTCAAAAGTTCAGATCACCATCAGTTTATGGAAACAACAAGAAAAAATGCCAGGTCTTCGTGGAACGCGCAGAACAATCACATCGAAAGCTGGAAGAGCGGCCCTTTAAAGCCGTTGTTACAAACTCTTTGGGTAATCCTAAAGCACACTTGCAGCGTACCCAGTACGACATAAACCATAATTTTAGTGTACTGGGGGCATTCCCTGTGCCCTCCTTGGTTAATATTCGGAGAAGCGTGTTACCCTCTACACAGTTCCAAAGAATTTTGTGCAAGATGTTCTACCCTGTAGCTGTCGAAAACGAATAAATATGCCTATTGTATCTTGCGCTTCTTTTCACGAACTAATTGTATCTTGCGCTCCTTTTCAATGGAATTGACACCTTTTTTATCATGAGTACCGGCTCCAGTGTGTATAATTCGCGTTCTTGGTAAGCCCATTTAGATGAAGCTTGGTTGATTCACGTCACCAAGGCCGTAGGCAATAGGGCATTCCCCCCACCACCCCAGAAACTCAGATGTTGGAGCGTGATTTACCGATTATACTGAAAATGCGGTTTTTTTCAAACCTGTAACAAGCTAGCCCCCACCTCCTTTCAATAACACATTCTGACAGCGGGCCTGCACGTTTAAACCCAAAAACGGTTGGTTCAAACCAAAAAAATGTGCTTGGGGAGCTCCTCGCGACTACGCATGACATCGATTCCTATAACGTGTGGGATATGGGCTGAAATATATGGTGCGTGTATATCAGGTTAAAGTAAAGATAGCTCGCAGGGTTCTTATGCATTGGACTAGGACTACGGCAAAGCAAAAGTTAACTACATTTTCTTGCTTGTTTGTATACTCGACCTTTTTTGCCCCCCCCCCCCCGTGATCTCCGGGATCAGAGGCTTAGCAAGCTTTTAGATGCGGAAGCATCTTATACTCGCGCCTTGTAGTGCGCCGTCCGCGCCGTCCGCACCGCTTCTCGAACATTCGACAGCTGACGCGCGCGCATGCGCCGTCGCGCCGTCGCCCACCATCTGTGCCCCGCGCGCTTCTCCTTCCAGAACATTCGACAGCTGACAGCGCATGCGCCGTCGCGCCGTCGCCATCTGTGCCGCGCGCGCGCTTCTCCTTCGAGAACATTCAACAGCTGACAGTGCATGCGCCGTCGCGCTGTATATATACTCAAGGTCGGCGCTCGCTCGCTCAGTTGCCGCTCGTCAGTTGGTTTGTACGGCGCGTCGACGTCCAAGGTCGCGGTGAAATGAATTCCAACGAATCCACAAACACAATGATCGACGTCCCTTCGACCAGCGCCGTCCTTTCGCATACGTGTGTACGTGTTCAGTCATTTAACACCCCCTCCTACAACCACGTTAACCAATTTAGCCATCGACCCAAGTAAGTCGCAATTTAACACCCCATTTCACAACCACGTTAACCAATTTAGCCATCGACCCAAGTAAGTCGCACTTTAACACCCCGTTAACCAATTATATGCTCCGCATCCTCCTCAGTGTTCCCCCGAGGGAAGCTGCGGGCAATTTTTTTCTAGCTCGTCTGCTTTTGCGCTGCCTCCATGATGGGCTCACGCTTGACCATTTGACAGCGTCATGTGGTGCCCAAACTTGGCTATCATCATAACGAGACGGAAGCATTGGAATGTCTTCATAAATAAATGAGCACAAGACGAGTGTTCGCAATCAGAGATCATTTAATAATGCGCTCAGATATTAACTAATAAGAGAACATTTTCACAAATAATCTTCGCGTCACGCTAGACTTGCCGGCCTAGTTTCGCTTCGAGCACTCTACCAGCAGAAGGTGAGTGGCCCAGCACGCCCAGTCTTTGGCGCCACCTGCCCTTGGCGCCGCCGTGTCGGGAGCGACCGCAAGCGCCGTAAAACGCGTCGGCTAGTGCCGCATCGTTCAACGAAACGTCGCTGGGCAACTTTCCCGAATTTCGCTATCGCCGGCACCTTGACGGACGCCAGTGGCCACCTGTTGGCTGCCACAGTTTTCAAAGGTAAACTGTGCCACGAGTGACCTGCGTATAGAACCATGAACAGCGTTCCCCCTAAGTTAAGAGACGTCTTCTCACGTGCATCTCAAGAGTAGAGAGAGAAAGATAATGGAAAGCGGGCACGTTAGGCAGCGGTAGCCTCCGTGGGGCTACCCCGTACTTGGATGTGGAAGGGGATGTAAATGAGTGAAATACACTGTGCAACAAAAATAAAGCAAAGCCATAAATGCAGCACCGTTCACGTCTGAAGAAACCACGACAGCGTCCACCAAGCGACTCGTGTTTAAGACCGGGTAGAAGAAGAACAAGAAGGGAGTTAGTTTCAGTAAATTTATTCACAAAAATTCTGTGGAAACACCCGGATCCCTAGCTGATATGGCTAGTTCACGGCCCGTTGAAGATTTTGTTTTTTAAGTAGCGAGTATACAGTGTTTACATACAGTATTGTACACCCTTGAATTTTCTGTGAGAAAGTGGCTATCTAGCTGGCCTATTACCTAGGGCAGCCGAGAAAAAAAGAAAAAAAAACGCCACTTCCACCTGGCATAAATGCTCCACACAGTCAGGCCTGTAGACAGGATTTTTTTTTCTTTTTTGAGGGAGTTGGCTGAGAGTCTTCTTTGTTGAAGGCCTTTAGAGACGCCTATGTTCATTTTTTCTTGTTACACCACACCCCACCATCAAAATTCCGTCGAGCGAATGCAGCTTTATAGACGATGCTTCAGGGATAGCACACCGAGTGATAGAGCGAAAGATGATATGCGTCAAGTTCTGTAAATACACGAAGACGTCACTAGTGTGGGCAGGAGAGCGAAGAAAGCTACCTGATATTCTAGTTGACATTGACAGACAAATTGAGTCGCTCGAGCCGTTATCGCATATTGCGGGTAGTCTATGAAAAAACTAAGAGTATAGACAACGGTTCAAACCTGGGTGGTCTCACAATGACGCCTGCAAAATGAAGCATGCGCTTATTCATGGAAAACCTGCAATCACTACGTGGACGGCTTATGCCAGTAACCATCGATTGCCTTAGATTTTGTTCGTTGCCACGCGGTAAGTAAATTCATGGGACTTGCTAAATAAGATGGCGACATGGGTTTTTTTGGCTGGTTGAACTAAATGACTTGATTTAATGCATTGACAAAAGGTTTTTGAAAACATAATTCACTGTAACTCTAAATAGAGCAACGAAACAAACTTTGGTAATTGGAGCAGAAAAAAATACGCAACTTACAATGTTGTCACAGTAATATGCATTCCTAGCATTTGCGTGTATAAACCACAAGCATTGATCCCAACGTGCTCAAGAAACGCGTGTTTCATTACTTAGTGGGAGTTATCAGAGAGGAGCCCTTGCATAGGCCCACTACTGACCTAAAGACAATACTCTCCTTTTACACCATCTCTTTCAGCAAATAACTATCTTCCTTGTGGGGCTCGACGGGCCAGAAATCAGATTATGAAACGCGCCGTGTAGCGGAGGCCTCTGGAAATTATCACTATCTATAGTGCTCTTCACCGCGCACTCATAATCGCATCGTACACACACCTCCACTATTTCGGCTCCACCGAAGTGCAACCGACGCGACCAAGATCGTTCCCGTGACCTTCGGGCCAACAGACAAATACAGTCGTCCCTGATCCACCGCGACTGACCATCAAGTGCGTACACGAACTATCGAAACATTTGTCAATCATGCTTGAAACTCACTTGCGGGCTAATTAGCAAGTCGTTGCGTAAACTTTAATTATTTTTTACGGAAAAGAATGGCTAAAGTAGGACACGCATGCAATTGTTCACGCATTACGCGTGCTTGGTGCAGCGATTATAAGCAAGAGCACCTTATCATGCAGTTACAATCAGTCCGCCTGTAGAAGAGCATCACACAGCTAAAGATAGACGGTAGTATGTAACAGTATCACGTGTTAATACCTGAAACCCTTCAGAACAAGAGAAACCGACGGGCAACTACAGACATCTTCCCTTCCTCTCGAAAATTTGCAGTGCACACGAGGTTGTGTGACATGGTGTGCACTATAAGCGAAGAGGCAGCAGCCTCAATCTGAAATCAAAGGGTGTTTTAGGGGTGTGTTCATGCTCCGCAGCAATAGTCATCTGCCTGGCGTGCCTTTCCCAGCGTTGACGCCGTGAGCTCCGTGCTTTCGGGTCACAACCAGCGCGTCAGCGTGACATTCAATATATTTGAAATAAAAATTGACGAGCACCGAATTTGGCATCCCAATCAAGCCAAATGATTGCTGGGAGCGGTGTGACCAACTCTTTGAACGGTGCAATTTAGAGTAGGTAGTGAGTGAATACAGAAGTTGTTGAAACAAAGGTACTATTGGCCGTTTAAAATTACGCACTGGTTATACTGAGTTAACATCGCAAGTGCCAATTAACAGTCCGGTGTCAAAACAGATGTTTAATGAATATTTGTTTTAGCTTGACCATTGCCCCGCCACGGTGGTCTAGCGGCTAAGGTACTCGGCTCCTGCCCCGCAGGTCGCGGGATCCAAGCCCGGCTGCGGCGGCTGCATTTCCCATAGAGGCGAAAATGCTGTTGGCCCGTGTATGTGCTTGGATTTGGGTGCGCGTCAACGAACTTTCAAGTGGTCGAAATTTCCGGAGCCCTCCACTACGGCGTCTCTCATAATCATATGGCGGTTTCGGGACGTTAAACCTAAGATATATATCAAATCATCAAGCTTTAGCATTGTCAAACAGTCCGAAACGAATGCGAGACCTCCAGGTTTTCCAGAACAGCGACCTGCCGCCACTACTCTCCACAGCCCCTGGTTTACTTCAGTCACAGCTTTGCCTGTGCTCTCTTCCTCTCTACACTGTGTTACCCTATCCACACCACTACTCCTTTTCTGCAAGGCTGTACTCGCTATACCGGGATTCGCTAACTCTCACCAAGCTCTACCAACGTTCTCCTTGCCATGATTCCATCTCGCAACTCGACTGGAAAATCTGGACAGTGGATGCCTAAGCATTTAGTTTGGCTTCCGACAGCTCTCCTGGTGAACACCTCGAAGTGTAACTTTGAGACAAAACATGATTAACTACGAAAAATGCGCCGTCGACATCTATGAGTAAACGATCGAGTGCGGATGTGGCTCAACAACATTACTGTTCTAGAAACTCCCACCTCACCTGGGGCGCCTTCAAGCAGTCGAGGTCGCGACCAGTGCGGCTGGGACACGGCCCGCCTAGCACTGGCACCGCGTGGTCGTGCGCCGCGGTGTCGGTGGCCGCAGACGCATCACACCGGTCGATTTTCTGTCTGCGAGAACTGGGAACTGAGGTATCGGGGCTTCGCCCGTAACATCGTAGCCCGTCCCGCCTCGCCCCAGGACGACGATGACGCCGATGATGACAACCACGGCGGCAGAGGACGGGCTAGACATGTATTGCGGACCAGCAGGCACCTTGGGTTGTGGGGCTGCTAGGGCACGCGGAGCTCCGTAGCGCCTTCCAGGCGTCCCGTGGGCTCTCGGCTTTCCACATCGACCTCCGCGTCTCCGATGCTGGAGTACGGCTGCAATACCTCAGTCGCGAGCCACCACGCGGTTTGGTGGGACGTGCGTACCGACACGACGCCACCCAGGGGTCGCCAGAGGCTGCCCGCGGTCGTACCTGTAAATTTAGAATAACAGCATTAGTATATGATGGAATACTTTCTTTTTAAATGGTAGGGGGAAGTAGAAGGCTAACGTACTGCAATACCCTTCGTAGTAGGCAGGCTTAAGGATGCCCGCGCAATATTGTTACGGTGCACCATCGACAGGAGCAAGCGTAGCGCTTTGCGAAGAGGACGAAGACGCCTGTGCGTTAGACGCTCGCGCGAGTGGCAACTCAGCCATCTTGTTCGGCTGCCGATTCTTTGTGGACGCTATACAATAAACCTAGATCTTGCCCCGTCAAATTCGGTGGAGGTGCTGGGTAACCGCCTCGCAATGGAACTTCGCAGCGGCCGTCGTTTGAAGGGTCATTCTGCACCGATGACGAAAAAGATGGCGTCTATATCTGCTCCTGGCGTTCCTGCGGCTGGAGATGATGCGGCGACTACATCTCCTCCTGCGACCACAATCTTCGTGCTCGAAGCCCCGCGAGATCCTGGCACGTTTAGTGGTTCCGGTGATCCAGACGAAGTAGTCGTTGAAGTATAGCTGGCAGGTTACGAACGTGTGAGTACTCGACACCGATGGGGTCCTACACTTATGCTGGCGAACATTTTGTTCTATCTTAGGAGAACCGCCAAATTGTGTTATGAGTACCATGAAACAGAACTTGGGAGTTGGGCAATGTGCAGGGAGAAAATGTTGGACCTGTTCGGGAAGCCTATTTTGAAGAAAAATTTCCGCGAACAAAATTCTCGCGTCATGGGCGCAGACCTCGACGGAGTCGTTCGTCTCGTATATAGAAGATGTGTTAGGATTGTGTCGCAAAGGCAATGCCGAGATGCCGGAGGCTGACAATGTTGGACATATTCTTAAGCGGATTGCGGACGACGCATTCATTCTCCTTATCTGCAAAAATTATTCTACAGTGGATGCCATTATAAAGGAATGCCGGTGCTTTGAGCAAGCGAAGAGCCGGCGAATTTACAGCGTGTTTGCCCGCTTTCCGAATACGGCTGCAACGTCGTCTTGCGAAGACCGTGCAAGAACACAGCAGCCACCTCCAGTTTGATCGGATCAGGTGACCTGGATTGTACGGCGCGAACTTGAAGCCATTACCCTTGCTCCGACTCATTCTGCTGCAAGTGACACGACCCCACTAACCGCTAACATGGTTCAAGCCATCGTCCACCATGAACTCGCCAGCATATATGTATTCCATCGGTGTGCGCTTTGCCCAGACCGCAGCGAACTCCATGGCGTCCTCCCTGGCTCTATCACGAGCAGCAGTTTACGGCTCGATCTCGCGACCCTACTGCGTGGAGAACCGCCGACAATCGACCAATTTGCTTTCATTGCCACCGTATCGGTAATGTCGTTCGGTACTGCAAGTACCGCTAGTCCTCGCCACCTCGGACGTCGTCTGAACCTCACTGCCGACAGAACAGCACCCGCTTTGCATCTACCGCGCAGCCTTCTTCGCCAAACTACAGAAGGTTCAACAGCCGATCTTCGTGACCACATGGTCGTCAAACGCGTTCGCCTCCAGGACGTCGCCAGTCGTCTCGCTCACCGCAGACTCGCAGGCTAACGTCCCCATTCAACCCCGCTCATGCCTATCCGGAAAACTAAACGGTGCAGCACCCGGAGGTGACGCTGCTTTAGCGACTTCCTCCACAAATCCTCTGTTGACGCTTCCGACGAGACAAAGTTGGTTAGACGTTCACGTTGATGGTGTGCATATTTCTGCCCTTATAGATAATGGAGCACACATTTCTGTAATGAGCGCCAACCTTCGCCGACGCCTACATAAAGTGCTACGCAGGCTCCTGTCCATGGTGCACCATAACAATATTAACTCACTCACGTGTTAACAAAAAGAAGTTGTTAAAATAATGCAGACCATATTTTAGTTTGGTGTCCTGATTATAAAGTCAATAACCTTTCGTCCCTTTCATGAATCTATAAACTCACCGTCGTACTGGCTGTGGTGACACCCGTTAGTCGGCCTTCTCGACGCGATGTCAAGCGCGATGTCTGAGCGCGGAGTCCTTGTACCAGGCCATGTTGCAACAACGGACTTGTGGCTAGTCCTGGATGGTGCAGAGTAAACCGCACTGCGGGAAGGCACACGGCAAAATTGAGAAACCGTGGTGGGTAAATACCAAGTGGAGGGTTCAGACCACATAATCCACGTCGGCAATCCTCCTTGTGAACTGAGATCCAGGATGAGTTGATGGCGTAATCGGGGTCGCCAGCCTCCATGGTGGCATGGGTGCAGTTCTCATAAAAGTGGTCGACGTTTCCCGGGGTCGCCGTAGTTCCGTGCTTTCCGTAGAAAGCCTGTGTCACGTTGAGGTCGCCGATGGTGATGGCTTGTTCACGTGCGAGTTGAAGGTAGACCTCCGCAATCTTAGACGACTGGCGATCGCTTTCCGCACCTTGGCATCCTGCACGACTTCCAATGGTCACCCGGTATACGTCGATGGGCGTCAGTGACTGCTTGGCTACGTGCGAGGTCGACTTGTGAGGCTACGCGTCCGCGAGTGCTAGCAGTCGTCAAGGTGGCCTTTGTCCCAATACTGGACGTCCCGCAGATGCATTTTTCAACTTTAAACGTCCTCCGTTGCATTGAGCATCCAGCGGACATCCAGCGAACATCGCGGATGTCGTTAGCGACGGGGTCCACGGTTCTGACGGAGTAAGCTCGGACGTTTCTAGGCGCAAAGGGGCCTCGTCTGTCTTTTCTGGTTGACCATTTCCTGTTTTGTTGTCGTCTGGAAACTACGTGTTGCATCGCTGACTTCTGGCATAATAAAATGATCGATCGCGACGCCGCAGCGAATGCAAACGACGGCAAAGAAGTCTTCGGTACCATTGCTGTTCAAAAGAAAGGGGTGTCTTACAGCTTCGCTGGACGAAGCACTGGACTACTTTCGCGTCCTTGATACCCGTTCCCCGCCTTCGGTCTTTAACGGAGTCAGCCTGCGAGTGAATTTAGAAAAAAAAACAGAGCGAGAACGAGTGAGATCAGCTTAAGTTCAGAGGAAGTCTGGCCAGAAACTCGACCTTCCAGGACGTGCGACTGTATGGTAAAGCAGGGTATAGAAAATTCATGACCAACACCCCTCGTAAGTAGACGAGTCGAGAAATTAGTTCATGACGCCACGTAAACAGACTATACTGGCCTCATGAATCATGCCAGGGTATCAAATTGCGCTTTCGCCGTAGAAATCTAGAAACCGTGCTGAAAAGACGGGAAACGCTATTGGGTCGAAAACGGCCCTCGTTCTTTGTAATTTTAGACGTTGTTTAGGGGCCCCTGGAGTAAGTGAAGTAACTGTAATTTATTTTTCAAGTAAATTGCGTTCCAGGCAGTTGTATCCTGCTTTCATGTCGGTACATGATTTGAGTTCGTTCTAGATATCCCCCATAGCAACTAACGAAGCGCCATCTTTTCTTCCTGATATTTAAAACAAGAAATATATGGTACACTCCACGCATATATTGGGAATCAATTTCGTTCAAAGCAGTGTGCGAGTAATTGCATATATGTCATGGCGCACTTCGTGTCAAGCCTGGTGAGGTAAGTTAACGTCATTGTTATTTGTTTTTATTAATATTTAAAACATACTTCAGACTAGCATTCGATCTATGCAGGAAGGGCGCTCATATTACGCACGAAAGGAAATTGCAATACCAAAATATAATACATTTAGAACAAAGAACGCTTGAATTTTCCCTCACAACTCAGGAAGGCACTCATTCGACGTACATCGAAATAAATACGCTGTTGTAACTTCAACAATATTGGTCAAAATATTACACAAAATTTAAACACAACACTGAATGTGGATAGCGTAGTAAGTCAAGAAAGTTCGTTCACAACATGCCTAGAATTCCACTTTGACACCGTCCTTGAAAAAATTAATATTTGTCAGTGTCCGTTCTGGTGAATGTGGGGTTAATGCATATATGTGATCGTGACGTGTAGGCCTTGTGGACAGAGGTGCTACATGTAACACAGGGTCTATAGATAATTCATGATTAATCAGCGATTGTAACTTGAGAATCAATGTACATACAAGGACATACTCCGTCTTCGTTAGGGTCGGGCTGAACGCAAATTCAAAATGGAAGGATACTAACTTGAATGTCCCCGTTTTTGTCATTCTTGAAAGATAGGACATGTCTGACACTACGTGTGAACCCCAGTTGTAGCCGAGAGCTCAGCCGCAGTGTCACAATGGGGCTCGAGTTTTGTATACGATAGGTGCTAAGATACGTTTCAAATAATTGTATTTTGATCTGAAGGTTTTGAAAGGACCCTGCAACACTTTTTTGTTACCATTGCATGGCTTGATTGCGTTAGTTTATGCCTCACGAATAGACTGCTGAAAACATTTATACAATCATCAAGTGCGAGCTCAGTTTGATATTCGTAGCACATTGTAATTTATTTCTCTCTTGTCTCGTTCCACATAATCATATGGTCCCTTTGGGACGTAAAACTCCAGATATTACTAATATTATCTTCTCCCGACGAGCATGCTTGAAGTTAAGCACAATTCAGAATTCAGAATTTATTCGAATGTACAACGTATATATGTGGTATATAGTGTTCGGTTTTGGTTCTGGTTTCAAATCCGGTCGGCTGGTCCCTAGAGGGCGTTGTAAAATTGTGTATATAGAGATGCTCGCCTACATGGTAGAGAGTCTCTGACCGGGTCTCGGCCGTGTCTCTTGCTCCTCCTTCCGGCCGCGCTTCGGGCCTCGTGCTCTCCGTCCGTCGCGTCCGACGCATGATACAACCAAGGAGGATGAAAGACAAATTGCTGGAGTGGGAGCTCCCGCAACGCCTTGCCAGCAGAAGTGAAGCCAGCTTTTGCCACTGCCAAGATGGCGGAAACATGCTCTTTGCTGACAGTGTCCACTTAAAGATCAAATGGCTTTGATATGTTACGTAAATGCTACGTTAGTTACATATTAAAAGATAGTTGTTCCCGTCGAAACAACACATATAAACGAGTATGGATGACTAAATCTTTAAAGAGATGTGCCTCCTATTAGAGGCTCAATAAGGAAAACTAGTACATGTAAGACGCACTTGAAGCACTATGTGACCCGAATAAGTTCCCACATTAAACTTGTTGGGCGTGCGAGGGAAACGCTTCAAATACTTTATCATGCCCCTAGTAAGATGGCCACCACCGCCGCCATCTTGCCAGAGAAACGGCTTCAGTTCTGCGCAACCATTTCCACTCCAGCAATTTTTTTAATCCTCCTTTAGATACAACTGGCGACGAGGATAAGATGAATTGGACGTCAGTTTCGCTCGTCCAATTCCCTCAATCTGTACTATAGCGGTATACGATTCCGTACAATAGCCCTGAATCCGGATGCATATCGAAATCTTGTAGGTAAATGTCACCATTTGTAGAAAGAACGAACGAGTTATGTCTTGCTTTCAATATTGTGAATTCCAGACCGCGCGCTGCACTGAATATTTGGCTCGCGTGATCACGGGAGCCTCAACCACCGGTCGGCAGTGTTTTCTTACACGTTGAGAAAGTATAGAGAAGCCCCTTCAAATAACTCTTGACGCGGTGATTTTTGAGTGCGACCTTGTGAAAACGCAAGAGCAAATTAGCGGTGGTTTAGCTCGGCTATGCCAAGATATACGTAGCGTCACCTACAGATAGACGGACGAACCACCAATAGATTGATTGATTGATTGATTGATTGGTTGATTGATTGATTGATGTGTGGGGTTTAACCTCCCAAAACCACTATATGATTATCAGAGACGCCGTAGTGGAGGGCTCCGGAAATTTTGACCACCTGGGGTTCTTTGACCTGCACCCAAACCTGAGCACACGGGCCTACAGCATTTCCGCCTCCATCGGAAATGCAGCCGCCACAGCCAGTATTGGATCCCGCGACCTGCGGGTCAGCGGCCGAGTACCTTAGTCACTGGACCACCGCGGCGGGGCAACCACGAATGGATTAATGGACAAACAAATCAAGGATGGACGCACGGATGGATGGACAAACAGGCGAACCGTGGATGAAGCGACGGTTGAACGACAACAGCTAGACAAACGGGCGATAGCGAGTGAGCGATCTCACGAAAGCCAAACGCTAGCCCACTAGTGCCACGTCACTCCAAGAGTTTCCAGGCATCCAGCGCGTCAGCTGCGTGCCACGTGACGTCACTGCTCCTCGCGCTTGCGCAGAAATACTCACCGTAAACCACGCGAAAATTCAACCTCGGTCAATGCGGCTTACAACATAGAGACGTGTGCCAAAGTAAATCGAAAGCAGCGTTTCTTTCAAGCGTGGCTTGAGGCGCGCGAGCTCTGCGTTGACTTCGTTTTTGCTGTGTCAGCGCCTGCGCGCCTCCTGGCTCCGCCCATGGTTGGGTTCACGTTCATTCAAGCAATATACAAGCACACCAGCCGGCTTTCGTCTTGAAGGCGTTCTAGGCGAATGCATAAGGGACCTTTGGGGGGTTTTACAAGTCCTGCCCATATAAATGAGCCCGAAGGAAAGCTCAAGTATTCGCGACGAACAGACCGCTTACCCTCAACCTTTACCTCAACACCACCTCAATATGCGTAAATTCATGCAGTCATCAAAACGCACGTGATAACTAAATGCAGCAACCCGTTATTATAAACTGAACTCACCTCTGAAGACGCGTCGAATGATCTGCGAGATGAATGGCGACACAGCGTTCAGCTGCAGGCCTGCGCCCCACCTCCAAGGAAAAGACGCGTTGGTGCAGGCAGGTGAGAGCACCGAATCTCGGAAGTTACTTCCAGGAGGTTCAAGGTGCGACTCCGAGCAAGAGCAAAGGAGAGCGAAGGCGCTATCGAGGTTCGGAGATCGAAGCTGTCGGGAGCAGCACCAGCTACTGCAGGAACGTTCTACTGCGCGTGGTGGTCCCACTGTCTCGAAAGTCACGCGACATCACGCTGGCACGTGAAATCAAGCTTCTATAGCTCTGAGATAATGATAGTCCACAAGTGTGGCACGTTCTCGCTTCGCACATTGTAATTATTCTTTTCTGTTTACCAAATTCACACTGCCACACGATTCATGGCCGATACCCCGTGGTGGGTTGAGCCATTCCTCTTGGGTCCAACCAACCAACGGAATCACGCAGTGTGTATGTGCAGTCAGCGTCAAAAGTTTAGGGACCAGGAAATAGAGAGAGAAAGAGCGAAAACTTTCTTTGTATAAACGCTTGTACATGAATGTGGGAGTGTCCCTTATTTCAAGAACCCTCTTGTTTGGACCTTCCGCCGGGCTCGAGCAACAAGTTGACGCTGATCGACCAGGTCCGGTTGGGAGATCGCAATCTCCCACGCTTCGCTAAGGAGGTTTGGGTCCGCATCTTTCGCTGCTGCTTGAAGTCTTAGGACGCTTACTTTAGGGGTGCCAGAGTGTCAGCCAGTTCCGCCGTGGTGGTCTAGTGGCTAAGGTACTCGGCTGCTGACCCGCAGGTCGCGGGATCGAATCCTGGCTGCGGCAGCTGCATTTTTGATGGAGGCGGAAAGGTTGTAGGCCCATGTGCTCAGATTTGGGTGCACGTTGAAGAACCCCAGGTGGTCAAAATTTCCGGAGTCCTCCGCTACGGCGTCTCTCATAATCATATGGTGGTTTTGGGACGTTAAACCCCACGTATCAATCGGTCAATCAGTGTCAGCCACTTTGCTGTGTGGGCAGATGAACAACACTGGCCTCATATGGTAAAATTAGATGCCAATGAAGTTGACAGTTCGCAATGAAGGTGCCTCCGGGATCGGCAGATGCCGTTAGCTGGTGTCAATCGGGAACTTAAGAGCTTGTTTCGAATTGTTAGACACAATCTTGATGAGAGCCAAGTGACAAACAAGCCAAGAAAAGTATCGGTGATTGTACCTGTAGTAAGTATGGTAACCTTACTTACTACAAATACCCTCCGCAACAATTTCTTTAGCTCTATTGCCGGTTAGTTCTCGTTGGGAGCAGTTGTGGTAACGTTTCGATACCATTAGATGAGGTGTGTGTGACGCTTCTATACTTTCAATACCGATTTTAATCCTTACTCTTCGTTCTTATAAAAAGGTAATCTATCACTGTAGTCCCATGGTTCGACAAGCTGTAATCAAGTGTCGCTCGACTGCTCGATGCTGCTTATGCTCTTCATATTGTGCATATTCAATCAACACTATTGACGTCTTCTCCAGCGGTACTGCCGATGCGATGTTGAAGCAAGAGCTCTAGGTCTTTTAGCTGCCGATGTATATAGTCGACGTGCTTGGTAAGCCCTCGACATGGGCTCAGCTACTCTGTTTACACAATGACGCCGATTTACCTTGTAAGATTGAGATCAAGCTTAGCTGATTGACCGCAGGTTTGGTTGAAATCCAGAAAATGTGGCGTCAGGACCCATACTTGCCGACTGCTTCGCATGACGTCGATTCCAAACAACGTGTAGGCACTGTGGGAATTTGACGTGGACGTATGTGCAGTTTATGTAAAAGTGCGCTTATGCATTCAACTAAGACGATTCCACGAAAAAAAAAGCCATCTGCTTTTTTTCCTTCTTAGTCGATATGCTCATCCTCTCTTGCCCCCCTCAGAAAGCGTTCTGAACAGATGTTGTTTTTACACTGCTTCCAAGATCGCAGGCACTGCACGATTTCTACATCTCGCCTGCTTTTGCGCTGCCTCCCAATGCTCTGCCGTTTGAGGCTGAAACTGCGATCTCAATACATGCTTTTAAACATTCATTTCGTCATTATTTGATGATGATGATGATGATGAAGGCGACGATGATGATGATGATTTTTGTTATTCTGGCGCACACCCCCAGAGGAGAATAATTCATTGATTTTTGTATTTTTTGTAATCATTGTTATTTTCTAGTCATTCCTATCCTGCGTTTCGTGTACTCTTTACGTATGTTCAATGCATTATATTGTGTGAAATATTTACGAGTATTAAAGCTCCGCCAAAAAGTGGGGATGTTCAAGCTTCGCCTTTAACAGTTGCACGCCACAGCGATATTCTGTACTTCGAAAACTTATGGTATGAATTTTTTTTTGCGAACTTGCTATACATCTATACTACGTGGCCTCAAAGATAGCGTGTGTGCCTTTTGTAGTAGGTGGGTGGCTTTTAACTATAATTCTATGCCCTGACGCCCGATGGCAATGCACGCTTGAACAACGCATTACTATGGCAACATTTCATGTTGTATTTTGAAGCATGTGTTATAGGACGCGTGTGTTTGCAATGCGTGAAAGTCACTTTCACTCCATTTCCGAGCAGAGGAAGTTATTTTCACTCTATTCACAAGCAAACGCATGGATTTGTGGTATAAAACACCTGCTTGCTACGCCAACGACTATCCCCACTCAGACCCATTATTTCATTACTTTATGTGCATATTTCAAAATTTTTTAGATCACGCTAAGATGATTTTTTCGCTCACAGCCGCAGATGCCGGAATTTCCGCGACAGGAGATCTGTAACGCTATCTCTATATTATTGTGTATTTCCGTGTTATGGCGCACTATGTCCCTGCACCTAGTTTTTTGTACGCACTGCGTGTTTCTCGCTATTCTCGCACTGCGTATTTCTTGCACTGCATTTTCCCAACCTTTTTTTCTTTCGTGTATAATAAATCAAGCGTCCAATTGCAGTGTTACTTCAAGAGGCCTATTTGTGTATTTCCTTTTGCATGTAACTCTTCCCCCCCTACACATACACACAAGTACGTTCAAATAACTGAAACTGAAAAAAATGTTCCGACCATCACGAAGGAGCAATGGTAAGCATCTCTGAAGAGCAGCTGCCTTCATACACAACTCCAGGCCATCCAGAGGGCCAACGAAATCATGACGCGACTTCGACTTCCGGTCCCATTGTAGGCGGAGCTACCGACTTTATATGCGGGAGGCCTATGGCTAAATAGCTGTCCTTCAGGACCTAAATAAAGATCTTGTCATGTCATGTCATTGCAATAAAATTGCCGAAGACGAGCCTTCGCAATTAAACGTATTTTATGAGAGCGGCAAATAGGGCGCCAATGGCAAAAAACGCTTAGGAAAATCTTCTTCGTCATGCCAGACAAGCCTTCTCGACGTCGCTCCGAGCTCCACGCCAATCGTTGGCGCCTGGACTGGTACGCCCAGCAAGTGGCGCCACCTGCAGTTGGAATCACCATGCCGTGGGGGACCTCTCGTGTTGTGTCACACGGCGGAGAGCGGCGTGTCGTCTTCGAAGAACGGGCATGACCCCCACCTCCACTGTCGCAACCGGCGACAAGTCGCCACTCACCACGGGCGCCTTCAGAGTGAAGATGAGGGCCAGGAAACAGTCCGCCGGGAGACCTGCGTTTTGTGCCAAGAACAGCGTACATGATCAGTGAGAAGATCTCCTTATACCCAACCGGACATGAGAGTAGAGAGTAAGAATTCGGGGGGGGGGGGGACAGAGACTCGCTATCCAATCTGCGTTGGTTGCGTAGGTTGTTCTTGCGTTCGGAGGATCCGCACAGTTTGAGAGTTAGTTCAAACGCTGACTGCGTTCGGTCAAACGCACGGCGTGCCAACCGTGGCCAAATTAATTATGCGAGAGACTGGTCATAGTGCACCGTGGCTCGCGCTGCATCTGCTTCGTCTCGCTGGTGACCCAAGACGCCTTGGGGGGCCCACGCTAGTTTTCGATTTTTGGGCCTTGGGTCATCATGAACGCAACAGCCCAAGATAGGCTTCGGTTCTGCGCATTCGCCCTGGCGCGTCACGAGCTTCTTGGGTCCCCAAGCTTTTTGGGGCCCGAATTCTCACTCTCTAATGTCGTGTTAAGAATCCACAGATGCACGACACTTATGAGGTCTATGAATTGGTTTAGAGTTGTCACATGGTGGTAGGTGTGGCCGTTCATTGTCATACAGGAATGAAACTTTTGTCGACAACAATCTTCGGCGTATGTGGTGAACTGCTTTGTTACGTAGTCACGACAATAACGCGTTAGGAATCTGTAGATGTACAAAACCCTAAAGGATTCTAAAAAGAAACAATGAATTTGTTTAAAGTGTTAAACTGTGGTTCGTGAATTGATTCGCAGTTTCACCGCTGCACCTTTACTAACAGAAAATAAAATAACCCTCAAAGTTTCATTTTTTTTCGAGTTTCGCTGCCCAAATTTCCCCGTTTGACGCCATAATTTTCAGTGTCTTCCGTATTTCGGCGACATTGGCTCGACATTTTCAGAAATTTGGTATGTAGATATCACGGCCCCTTCATATATTACGATTTCTGCTGATTAATACTACGTAAGGCATTGTAGACACCATCAAAATATTTCACGTCAGTACCTTTGAATACGGAATTTTTAACGTGTCGTCGCCACCTGCACTTTTTAGGGGCGAAGCTCCTTATTGCAGCACCCGTGCGTACCTCGTAGCCATTGTAGTGTGTAACAAGTAGAACATTTTGACCTCCAAGGTGGTGCCAGTGAGAGATGTCTTCTGTGCGTTGTTGAACAATAAAAGATAGTGCTCGATGTACATGCCATTTGCTGCTAAGGGGAATGAGAGACAGGACAATTCGGCTTTTAGTTGACGCACACGCTGCGATCCCCATTAGCAGCCATTGGCATATACATTGAGCACTATCAGACAGGAAAAGGTTGCTAGGTTATACTCGCTGGGCGTAACCTTCTTGGTTTTAGAAGGTTTAGCGAGCGTTCGGCCGCAGTGCCATGAATACAGTGAACTAATATATACCATGAACTCAAGGTGGTTGAAGGTGGGAAGTAGACCCGAAGCGCAAGCCGTAAGAAAGTGTGCGTGTGCCAGCTCTCGTTTAGTCCTTGGAATGTCCGCTGGATAGCGGTGCTTCTATATGGGGAATGTATGATGAAAAGATGCGAGATGGTTGTACTTGGAGTGTTGAATAGGTGGACGAACGGACACACAGACAGATGCATGGATAGACGCATGAACGGACGCAGGGGCGGATGCATGGACGAACGCAGGGACGGACGCACGAACAGACGCACGCACGGACGGGCGGGTGAGCGCATGGACGGTCACACAGATTGACGCATGGACGGACGGAAGCAACAATTGATGGACGGACGAATGCTTCGCCCCACTCTCCATTATTCACTCCGTGGATATGCTGCCAATTTTTTTTTACATGATAGCATTGATGAGCTCGTTTCGCAGAATTCCGGTGTCGCTGTCGGCATAGTTGGTTGAGAGTGAAAAACCGTCATCTTGTCCACGACCGAGAACTCAAGAAGGATGAAAATTAAATAAAAAGATTATAGACTGTCAACCGAACCCAGGCCGTCTGCTTGCAACAAACAGATGCACTACCAAAAAACGACGCTATAGCTTGAAACTGCTCCTGGAAAAAAAAAGCACTACATGCAGTGCAGTGCGATACATGTAGTGTCTGACCGGCACTGTAAACTGGAAACATTGTTCCCAACGCGTGTCATGGTGCGTGCCAAAAGCGTAGACTCCCGTCAGGCGTCATAACATATGAATGATGCAACTAGTGGGTGTTTTAAAAGGCCCGCCCGCTACAGAGCGCTCGGACATGCTTGGCCATGAGCTGCAAGAGCATCAACGAAATGAGTGTCTGCGTAGGTTCGCGTATTGCCTTGCGTGCACGTAGTGGGTCCATCACTGGTTCGCAAAAATAATTGTGACGTGGTGGACACTTCACTGTACCTGAGGTATACAACATTCCATGGCAGTTCAAAACAGCCAATGTTAGGCGCATAGTCATACATTTTCTGAAGGCACGGTTGAGGCATCCCGCGGACAACAGAGGCGCGGCTAGCACTTAAGAAGGCGATGTGCTCGGGACCCGATTTCGCTATCACGTTCCACTCTTGTAGGCGCAGCTCAAACATCCTCCGAGTTCTCGCGTGATGGAAGGATGGATGGATGCTATGAGCGTCCCCTTTATAACGGGGTGGTGACAAGTATGCCACCAGGCTCGGAAAAAAAATAAAAAAAACAAAAAAAAACCTTTTTTCTTTTTTGATGTTGGCCTAATGCCTCTACTTCGATAAATTCTATCTTAATGGAAAAAAAGGTAAATTTTCAGCTTAAGTTCTCTGCCATTTACGGCACACTGTCCATATTTTATTTTTCCAATATTTATTTTTGTCCTTTCTCTCTAATTTTCTGCCACCAATACTCTAACCGTCTCTTACTTATTTCAATCGCGGGTGTGTTCAGCTTTCCATTGTTGTCCCTAAAACCCAAGGCTTCCTCCTGTAGGCTCGTGCCCAAACGTACACCTGGGTGGATATCTCCACATTCAATCAGAACATGCTCCGCCGTTTCCTTATCTTTCCCGCAGCATGTGCATTGTTCTTCTTCTTTACTGAATCTTGCTTTATAACTACGCGTTCTAAGGCAACCCGATCTCGCTTCAAACAGTAAAGCGCTTCCCCTTGAATTATCGTAAAATGCCTCCCTCCTTATTTCATTTTTTCCCTTTCGGTAGTTACTCAAAGCCGGTTTTTTCTCCATAGCTGCCATCCAGTAAATCCTCTCCGCCTCCCTGACTTTTCCCTTAACGCTCTTTGTTGACATATGGCTTACAATACCAGCCGTATATTTACTAGTGAGTCTTCTAGTTCTTTTTCTCCACTGTGTGTCCACGCTCTTCCTATACAAAATGATTTCTCGCTTGCCAGGCGTCTTCTAGCGGCAAGCGCGTTGGTTACGGATACGCGAAGGTAATTTACCAACATGAAAAACCATTTCATCGTTAGTGTTCCTTTGAAGGGGTTGTTAACCACTTCTCTGGAAGCATCGATAGACCTTATCAAAATTTATCGCCCCCTTTCCTTTCCTCTCGTCCCGACGAGCCCTCTGGAAGGTACACAGGGAGGGATGACGCGTAGGATAGAATAAAGACCTGACCACATGTACGCGTTGTCACGCGCCAGCGCACGGCTTCGACGACGCGCCCTCTCCCAATGGAGAGAGAGGGCGTACAGCTACGCGAAACTCCGCTCCTTCTGAGTCCGTAAGAGAGGGCGCAGCGACGAGTCAGAAAATCGTGTGCTAACACACAAACGCGTACGTGTGGTCAGGCCTTAAGTCACGCCAGCTCGCGTCATGGCATCAAGAGCGCGTGATGAAACGCTATTTCGCTCTCCCATCAAGAGCGAATCGAGAGCAGCGCACGCCACTCGATTTGAGCCGACCATACTCCAACCGCTTGAGGAAACGAAAACATCGCGTTGCGCTAGTAAACTCCACTTGGCACGCGTGTCTTCAAGGTTTGGCAGAGGTGTTGATAGGATGTGTCTGTAATTCACTACTCAAACCTTGATACATTCACAATGGTGTACACGATGAAACATATGTGAAAGTGCCAGGTTACTTATATTCAAGCAAATAAGTAAGGCTACCCGTATTAAGTAAAAACATTACTTTGCACAAATATCAGCTAACGTTGCCACGTGAAAAGAATACATTTCTCATACCCCATATGTCGTTCATTCCTAAATGGGATTCCACACCAGGACTCAAACAACCTATCGATGCATACCTCTAAGATAAATAAAATTTGGGCAGTGGTCTTGACATATCGAGTCTTTTTTCACTGTTATATATCAACACATGTTGACCGCAGGGGTAGCCGCATGAAACAAATGTTTTAGCCCTGTAACGGCAGCGCACCTTCTTGACATTAGAGAAAAAAAAAGTAGGACGAAGAGGGTAATGTACGGGCCAAGCAGCGTGATTGAGACCCCTGTCTGGCGGACACATTTATAGCGCCGGGAACGGGAGAAGTTAAGAAACGGTTCAGACATAAGATTAACGGCAGTAAAATTGCCTCTCTCGGAACATGATTCTGTTCAAGAAGCCCCGGCGGTATACCGCCGGGGCTTCTTGAACCTTAATCTTATCGTTCACTGACTGATATATCAGTCGGTGAACGATAAGATGTGGACGTGCTTCAAGAACGACGCTCTATACCAGAAACTGACGCCGCCTCACCTTGGACGTGTACAGACGTTTGAGGTCGCGGCCACGTCGGCTCGAACACGGGAGAACTGGCCCTGGCGCCACGCGATCGTATGACGTGGCGTCGGCGGCCGCAGGCGCTTCGCGTCGTTCTCGTCGCGGTCTGGGAGGACCGGGGTCGGCCGTCTCGGCGCTCGCCACGTGACACCAAAGCCCGTCCCTCCTCGACACAGGACGACGACGACGCCGACGAGGATGACCGGGGAACCTCAAAATTCGATCGAAGATGGGAGTCGAGCGCTCGCGTGGTCGAAGTGAGGTGCGAAAGTATTGTAGCCCAACGGGCACCCGAGGTCGAGGAGCTCTTGAGGCACGCGGTGCTCCGCGGCGTGCTCCGGGTGGCCTCTTGGCGATCAGGCCTGCGAGGCATCCTCGGAGTCCTCGAGACTTGAACACTCCTCTGACACCTCGGACGTGAGCCACCGCTACGCTTGATGGGACTTGCGTGCCGACGCGACGCCACACATGAGCCGCAGAAAGCTGCGCCTGGTCGTACCTGTAAGTGTAGTGGGTGTGAGAACGTTCGTATACAAAAGCAGACTGCATCTTGGAATGGGAGAACAAAGGCGGGTAACTTAGAATACTCACAACATAATACAGTTTTTTAGCAAGTTACGGAAACACTTTGCGATATTACCGTGCCTTATTTCCATAAATTTTTTTTAAATACTAGTAAGTGTTGCGTTCTTACGTCCCGAAACCACGTTATATTATGTGATACGCTTTAGAGGTTTTTTTTAACGTTCTTTCCATCATTAGCACTTTGCCTCCGTCGAAATACGACCGCCGCGGCAGAGATTCGATCCTTTTTGTTTCAATATCCGTCGTTGTAGACGGTTCACTTGACAGCTAAGCGACACCATAAGGACGCCCGCGCAGTAACTAATTCTCGTATTAATTATCTAATCTCTGCAGGGCTCGAAATCATGGTTATAATGAATGACCTTTCCAGCATTAGTGGCTCTGCGGCTAAGGAGTCACACCGATAATGCCGAAGGCATGTATTCTAATGTCGACCAATGCGCACTACGATAGAAACAATATTTTAAAAATGCTTCTTAGTTTATATTTTGGTTCACACATTGATGCAACCAAAGTGGCCAACGTTAATTCACATTTCCTCATCCATGGCATGCCTGGTAGACGCATATTTCTTCTTTACGTCCCGAATGTAAATAAATATCTCCTTCCACCGCCTGGTTCGTGAACCTATGAACTCACCGTCGGACTGGTGGTGGCGACTCCGTACGTCTGCTCTCTCGGCAAGGCGTCACGTGCGGTGTCTGCTCGCGGAGTCCTCTTTCCAGATGAACTCGGGTCAATGGATGTGCAAAGGCTGGTGTCCGAAGGTGCAGGAGAAGCCCTGTAGCGGGAAGCCACGCCGAGCTGTCGGGAAGCTGTGGCAACCGGAAACCAAGCGGAGATACCAAACCAAAAGGTTCACGTCGTTGATCGTCTGCGCAAACCAGGATCCAGAAAAACTGACTGGCGGCATCGGGGTGGATAACCTCTATTGCAAAATGGAAGCGGTTCTCAGAACGGCAATCGATGTTTCGCAAAGTCACCGAATTTTCACGCTTTCCTTGTGAGGCATTTGCCAAGTTTGGGCTGCTGACAACGATGACGAGGTCGCGTGTGGGCTCAGTGTAGACGTCCGCAATCCTGGACGATTGGTGAAACTTATGGCCGTTCTCCGCACCTCGGCGTCGTGCTTGACTGGCAGCGGTTGTCAGAAATACGTCGATGACGTCTTTGACCAGGTGGCCGCGTGCGATGTGGGCAGGTACGTCCACGCATCGGGGAACGTCGGCAGTCGTAAAGATTGTTCTTGTCCCTGTAGCGCATGTATCACGGAAGCCGCGCTCGACTTGAGACGTTCTCCGTTGCTTTGAGCACGCTACGTACATCCATCGACCGTCGCCGATGGCGTAGGTCTGGATGTTTGCAGTCGCAAAGCGACCTCGTCCACCTTTGCTGGGTAGCCATTCTATGTTGAGATCATGCTCGAAAACTTCGTCTTGCATCGGAAACCTCTGGCGTCTAACGACGATTGACGGCGACGCCGGAGTGAATGGAAACGAGGGCATCGGAGACTTGGGCAGCATTTCTGGCCAATCGAAGGATGTCCTGCACTTTGCTGCACGATGCACAGAACCACCACCGTATCCTTGTGGCCCAGACCAGATTTTCAGTCTTTACGGATGTACCCTGTAAGCGAGTTTCGATTGTACATCCAGCCTTGTACATGTAACAAATCGAGCAGTCGTCAGCAGGCTTAACACGAATGCTCCAACGCGTTAGCTGGACTATAGCTGTAGATTGACTAACGATTGACTAACGATTGGCTATAGATTGATTGAAGTGCTGGACTCTGATCACGAGATAATATTTCGGTATGCTTGCATAGTACGTCGCTATGCATGGGTTTGCGTTTAGAAGCGTCCGGGTTAAATCTTGCTGACGACTGTACATCTAACACTATACATTAAATATAATGTAATATTGTTTATTTTCAGCATGTTACATCTCAAAATGTTACATGTGAAGGGATGATACAGCTAAAGGCAGATTAACTGCCTGACAATGGCCCTACCACCCAAGCACTGTTCAACAAGGTTTCGAACATATATAAGTTACACAATTCAACAGAAAGCGGAAGCACCAAGAGAAAAGAAAAAAAAAGATTATAATGCTATCAGGAACAGTTCGTGATACACATAAAACAACTTAAACAAATGTACTATATTTAATACAAATATCAGCAAATGTCTGCTAATACAAGCATGCTTATATGCATTTAACATGTACTCGCTTGAGCCGAAGTTTGTAGACCACTGCTGCCCGTAAACTTTACCGTCTGCGCTGTCTAATGGCGAGCCGCCTGCTGCCCAGACTATTTCCCTTACTGAACGCGTTAGAATAATGCTCTCGACATCAAACGGCTTGCCAGTAGTCGTCGACTTAGGCTCGTGCTTCAGTGGTATGCATCCTGTTGACATGTGACATTTCATATCAAGATTGTACGTTTAAGAAAAATGCAAGAAGAAAAAAGCGCAAAGATCAGCTTGTAAATACGCGCAGTATGGGCAGAAACTGAACCTTGATGAAGTAATATGCTACACATCCGATTAGCTTGTTTAAAAGGAACGACTCTAGTCCAACGAACATTAGTATACCAATTGTATACAGAGATTCCTGCGGTGAACATTACCTTTTATTTATGCATTTGCCTTAGATGACTCAGAGGCGAAAGTGATGTTATTTTGAAAGCTGGGCTATTTATGGCGGTCGTTAGTCTGTGAGCCACGAACGGAAAATTGTCATCAATTGCACGTGCTTTCTTCGTTCTTCTTTCATCATCGTCGTCATCTTCCGCTTCTCTTTCGGGATACGTGGGACATGTTTTCCGGCAAGCAGTGTAATAGCTTTGATGGCGAGACGAGCAAGGAAACAGAAACAGAGGAAGAATGAGAAACGAAGATAGAGAAAGCGAAATTCTTCGCGAAGTGAGATTGGATCCTTGCGAGCGTCTACGCACGCATGCTACCATGCAGAGCGTAACGTCTTATAATAAAGCAGAGCAAGGAAATGTAAAGAAACGTTGTGGTGAGGAGGACGTATTTGAGGGTGAGGAGTAACATGAGGGAGAAAGTAAGACATGGCCCAGAAAGAGAAATGGAGAAAACGAAACGCATAAAGAGAAAGAATCAGAGAGACTAGAGAGACAAAGAGATAGAAAGACAGAGGAAGCGAGAAATGCAGAGACAGTGATAAAGAAAGAGACAAAGGAGGAAGAAATATATGAGAGCAGAGACAAGACAGGCTCGGGAAAAAGAGAGAGCATAGAGAAAAAGACAGGAATAGAGCAAGAAATAAAAAAAAGCCACAGCTTTGCCGCAAAGGCGAAACAATGAACGTGATAGCAACAAATTATAAGATCACACAGAATGGCAAGCAGATCGAAACGTTTCCCGCCTTTCTCACGCACAAAGGACGCACAAAACGTATTCACAGGTACAGATTAACGGGAAAAAGCGTCGCAGTTGTTACTTCGCTGTATCTGAAAAGCGCGCCCTTTTCGCAAATAAGGACTGTGCAACGATTGTAGTGACCTTTGTGCACCCGGTAACTACAACAGAATTGTTCCGACGAAACCCAAAGGCTAGCCAAGATGTGCGATTCTCCTCACTGCAAGATAAGGGCGCGCGATCGAGCGTACACCACCTTACTCTCTACGCGGGTCAAAGTACGCGTGAGAGATTAGAGCCGCCACGAACTCACTGCGCCATCTTGCTGCTGATAATGCTGAAAACACGATACCCCCCCCCCCCCCCGAGGTGCCCGCCAACAGCTGTAAGTGGTAGAAATAAATAGCTTGCTGTTTGAGCGTTCACGGTGGCGCCTTTCGGTGGCGCAGTGGTTAATACGTCGCATTCACGATGTGGGGGTCCCACGTTCGATTCCACGCGCCGGAGTCTTTTTCTGGGAATTTTTTTTTCTTTCTAGCGTTTTCATATATATAGATATGTATACATACACGGTGCATGGCGTTGACGGCGGCGGCGAAATTCAGCCAAGAGTGTCCCTACAATTGCTATCGCAATAAGAATTCTTAATACAGCAAAATGCAAGCCTGCAGCTCCGCTCTCTATTGCATCGCACCACCAGGGCGAGCTGCGCTGTTTTTTTTTCTTCGCAGTCAATTGCGATTGCTGGGTGACAAATTATTTTAAGGTTAAGGCCTTAACTAAGCCATAATGGAGCGTCCTTGAGAGCAACCTTGTGAAGACACGATAAGCAAGAGTGAAGCATGAATTCCGTGCTACTCTAACCGGGTGGTTTCTTTCGAGCGTCTATCGATGTGGGAAAGTTTGGTGACCACTTCTGTCTTTTCTGTGTTCATACTGAGCAAAAAGTAAAACTTGGCGTCCACGTAAGTGCGCAGCAAAAAAGCCGAACCAAAACGCCTCAGCTTTCAAGTCGTCCTTCGCAAACGCATATTGCGCCAAGCTAGGTTTTACTCGGTTATGACGAATATAGTTAAAAGACAAAATTTAATGGTTCCGTACACATTCCGACCTCAGCAAAAGAGGGGAGATATTTGCCATCAAATATACCAACTGACCAAGAAAACCACACTGCATAATAAAAAACGTCAGGCAGGGGCGTAGCCAGGGGGTGGCACAATGGGCACGTACGTCCCCCCCCCCCGAAATTTTTTTTCGCCATGGCATATAGAGCGGAAAAGGACCATCTTAAGGTGGTGCCCCCCTCTCTCTCTCTCCGAAAAAAATTCTGGCTACGCCCCTGACGTTAGGCAAAGGCTGGGGTGAGGTAGCTTCCAGGTTAACCACGGCCATCTCCTTTGCCGTTTGCCTGAAACAATGTCAACGAGCTTTATTCACAGTCTGGTCCATGGCCGTCGGCCTGGGCTTCAACAGGGGCACTTGCCCCACCCCTCAAGATACACGAGAACCTCCCCCCCCCCAAAAAAAAGCACCATGGGCCCCCTATGCCGCCATAATGTCACACGGGATTGCACTTTTTAAAAAAAAATTTTCCGTATCCATACAAATGGGTCCGAACGCATTAGGGTCAGGGTTTTGCGTCCCAAAACCACGATATAAGAGACAAATTGGCGTGCTCCGAAAAATGCTGACCTCCCGTTAGCCTTCAATGGGCACCTTATACTAAGTTTATTCTAAGCGCATGTACCTTGAGCATTTCGCCTCATCCAAATGTGGCCTCACGGCCGGGATTCAATCCCGTGACTGTCAAGTCAGCACTCGAGCTCCTAAGTATATGTCGTCGTGGCAATCGAAAGTACACTACCGCGAACAGATAAGACCACTGACCCAACTCGATGGACCTTCTTTGATACTTTAGAATGATAGTAATGTAACAGCGTGATTTCTGTGGACAAGTGGAAGCTCTTAAATATGCATCATAAATAAGCTAGGCCTATTGCCGAGGACATAGCACGATGCTTCCCGGACAACGGCTCCTGGAGGCCTAGCCAGGGCCGGCGATTCCTCGTTGCATCCTTAATACAGTTTATTACCTACCTACGGAATGCTGAAATTCGTGATCAAAGAGTACAATCACATTGGAAGACTGGTCGAATGATATCCGCTAAGAACAGCGAGGACACGTTGATCTTCAAGTGCGCGTGTCGAACTCCTATAATCGACGCGTTGGCGCAGTCCGGAGGAGGGTGCAGACTCTTGGAGTTCGCTCTTAAGAGGTTCAGGGTGCGACTGCGAAAGGAAAAAAAGAACAAAGGCGTGCCAAAGATTTGCACACCGAAGTGGTCGAAAGCAGCGGAAGCGACTGTGCGGTCGTTCCACTGCACGTGGGGCTCGCACTGACTCGGTAGTTTCGCGCCGTCACGAGAGCACGCGAAGACAATGATGATGATGATTGTGCTCCTTGAATGATTGCCTCTTCCCCACTCGAGGGTATCCACTAGAATATAGTTTATTACCTACCTACCTACTGAATGCTGAAATTCGTGATTAAAGAGTAAACTCACATTGGAAGACTGGTCGAATGATATCCGGTAAGAACAGCGCGGACACGTTGATCTTCAAGTGCGCGTGTCGAACTCCTATATTCGACGCGTTGGCGCAGTCCGGAGGAGGGTGCAGACTCTTGGAGTTCGCTCTTAAGAGGTTCAGGGTGCGACTGCGAAAGGAAAAAAAGAACAAAGGCGTGCCAAAGATTCGCACACCGAAGTGGTCGAAAGCAGCGGAAGCGACTGTGCGATCAGTTCCACTGCACGAGAGGCTCGCACTGACTCAGTAGTCTCGCGCCGTCACGGTAGCACGCGAGGTCAATGATGATGATGACTGTGCTCCTTGAATGATTGCCTCTTCCCCACTCGAGGGTATCCACTAAGAATATAGTTCATTACCTATCTACCTACGGAATGCTGAAATTCGTGATCAAAGAGTAAACTCACATTGGAAGACTGGTCGAATGATATCCGGTAAGAACAGCGAGGACACGTTGATCTTCAAGTGCGCGTGTCGAACTCTTATAATCGACGCGTTGGCGCAGTCCGGAGGAGGGTGCAGACTCTTGGAGTTCGCTCTTAAGAGGATCAGGGTGCGACTGCGAAAGGAAAAAAAGAACAAAGGCGTGCCAAAGATTTGCACACCGAAGTGGTCGAAAGCAGCGGAAGCGACTGTGCGATCGTTCCACGGCGCGTGGGAATCGCACTGACTCAGTAGTCTCGCGCCGTCACGGTAGCACGCGAGGTCAATGATGATGATGACTGTGCTCCTTGAATGATTGCCTCTTCCCCACTCGAGGGTATCCACTAAGAATATAGTTCATTACCTACCTACCTACGGAATGCTGAAATTCGTGATCAAAGAGTAAACTCACATTGGAAGAGTGGTCGAATGATATCCGGTAAGAACAGCAAGGACACGTTGATCTTCAAGTGCGCGTGTCGAACTCTTATAATCGACGCGTTGGCGCAGTCCGGAGGAGGGTGCAGACTCTTGGAGTTCGCTCTTAAGAGGTTCAGGGTGTGACTGCGAAAGGAAAAAAAGAACAAAGGCGTGCCAAAGATTCGCACACTGAAGTGGTCTAAAGCAGCGGAAGAGACTGTGCGATCGTTCCACTGCACGTGAGGCTCGCACTGACTCAGTAGTCTCGCGCCGTCACGGTAGCACGCGAGGTCAATGATGATGATGACTGTGCTCCTTGAATGATTGCCTCTTCCCCACTCGAGGGTATCCACTAAGAATATAGTTCATTGCCTACCTACCTACGGAATGCTGAAATTCGTGATCAAAGAGTAAACTCACATTGGAAGACTGGTCGAATGATATCCGGTAAGAACAGCGAGGACACGTTGATCTTCAAGTGCGCGTGTCGAACTCTTATAATCGACACGTTGGCGCAGTCCGGAGGAGGGTGCAGACTCTTAGAGTTCGCTCTTAAGAGGTTCAGGGTGCGACTGCGAAAGGAAAAAAAGGACAAAGGCGTGCCAAAGATTCGCACACCGAAGTGGTCGAAAGCAGCGGAAGCGACTGTGCGATCGTTCCACTGCACGTGAGGCTCGCACTGACTCAGTAGTCTCGCGCCATCACGGTAGCACGCGAGGTCAATGATGATGATGACTGTGCTCCTTGAATGATTGAATGAATGTTCAGGGTGCGACTGCGAAAGGAAAAAAAGAACAAAGGCGTGCCAAAGATTCGCACACCGAAGTGGTCGAAAGCAGCGGAAGCGACTGTGCGATCGTTCCACTGCACGTGAGGCTCGCACTGACTCAGTAGTCTCGCGCCGTCACGGTAGCACGCGAGGTCAATGATGATGATGACTGTGCTCCTTGAATGATTGGTTCAGGGTGCGACTGCGAAAGAAAAAAAGAACAAAGGCGTGCCAAAGATTCGCACACCGAAGTGGTCGAAAGCAGCGGAAGCGACTGTGCGATCGTTCCACTGCACGTGAGGCTCGCACTGACTCAGTTGTCTCGCGCCGTCACGGTAGCACGCGAGGTCAATGATGATGATGACTGTGCTCCTTGAATGATTGCCTCTTCCCCACTCGAGGGTATCCACTAAGAATATAGTTCATTACCTACCTACCTACGGAATGCTGAAATTCGTGATCAAAGAGTAAACTCACATTGGAAGACTGGTCGAATGATATCCGGTAAGAACAGCGAGGACACGTTGATCTTCAAGTGCGCGTGTCGAACTCTTATAATCGACGCGTTGGCGCCGTCCGGAGGAGGGTGCAGACTCTTGGAGTTTGCTCTCAATAGGTTCATGGTGCAACTGCGAAAGGAGAGAAAGATCTAAGGAGTGGCAAAGATTCGCAGACCGACGTGAGCGAAAGCAGCGGAAGCGACTGTGCGATCGTTCCACTGCGCGTGGGTTGTTGTTGTTGTTGCTGTTTCCCTTTGCAAATGGCTCGTACCCAAAGAAGGGGATTCGCCGATTATAAGGTGAATTTGCCCTAAACTTTCAGCATTGCGTCATTCCTACAATTTTTTTGTAACTTAATTTTGATTTGAAATACCGATATCAAGTTTGCAGAAAAAAAAAAGAAGAAAAATAGTGAGACAGCAATTTAGTAAGAAAATCGTTTAGTCGCAGTGATGTATTCTAGAACGGTGAATAAAATATCCCTGTGGCTGAAACCCAGTGTAGAGGCTCCAAATGAAAGAAGATCAGGTTGTGATAGTTGCAAGCCCAGTCTTTGAAGAGGTGGTGCTAGTATGCTTTGCCTGAATAAATCGAAACGGCGAATATGTAATAAAAAATGACTGATCGTTTCCTCCTGATTACAGAAAATGCACATAGGGGAATTCAATATGCCTGATCTATGCAAGTAAAAATTGAGGGAAGTAACGTGGCAACAAAATTTCGTGATGACAACTTCCATCATCCTTGAATTAGTCAGTTCACTGCGCCAGGGAAATAACAAGTGTTTGTACCCTGGAGAAGCCGTCAGTGCAGGGTCAGATAAATTTTGCCTGATTTTAACTGTGCGAAATTGCGCCACCGTAATGTATACTGTATGAGGGAAAATAGGAATAATTGGTGTCGAAAGGGATGCCTTCGCAAGAGAATCGGCTATTTCGTTTAACAACAAACCTTTGTGCCCTGGTGTCCAGATTAAATGAATACTTCGGAGATGACAGAGGATCAACGATTTAAAAAGTTTCACTATAGGTGAGTGACCAGATGCGGACAGAGAAGAGCACACTGATAATGAATCAGTTATGACTGCTACGACTGGAATGGAAATAGTTACCTTTCGCAAAGCTAACATTATTGCCATGAATTCAGCGAGAAAGACGAGAAGAAAGTCCGGTAAGCGAAGTGAAAATGACCAATCAAGTACGGGGCAATAGATTCCAACGCCTGAGTTTTCATGTGATTCAGATGCGTCCGTTGGTATAATGACATTTGTTGGCAGAGTACTTGAATGGTCCTGCAATAAACCTTTTAAAATGCCTGTAGGTAATAGCTTAGCGTGAGTTGGGAAGATATCATGCTAAACAATATCTGGAGAATTTTGTTGCTCAGTTAAAGGAATCAGATCACGAACGTGTACATTTAGGGGCTCAAGTAACGATTGAACAAATACTATTTCTGGTTTGGTAAATCTGGGCCAATGCACGGAGAAGAATAGGTCAGGATTGGAAATAAAAATAATTTGTTCAGGGTTAAACGGTGCTTCATATTGTCGTAAAAAGGTCTGCACAGTAAGAATGTTAAAGCGGCATAATAAGGTTGGTATTCGTGCTTCAAGGTATAACACTGCATTTGCAGTATACTTTGGAAGTCCTAAGCAGAGCTGTAAAGCCTCTCTTTCCAACAGAACGAGCGGCCGAAGTTTGTAGGCTGGCGCACCAGAAAAAAGAATGCAGCCAAACTCCAACACAGGTCGGACATACATTTTATATATAATTAAAAGTGCCTTTCTTCTCATACCTGATCTACAATTGCTCAACCTCCGCAATACGCCGATCGCGCGTACTGCTTTTGTCGCAATGTATTCAATGTGAGGGCGCCAATTTAGATGTTCATTATACATAATTCCAAGATATTTCAATGATTGTACTTGTGGGATATCTTGAAGCTTGTAATTAATAGATATGTGCACAGGATCTTTGATTGGAAAAACGAGAATAGCACATTTACCGGTATTCAGGTACAACATCACTCCATCGAGCCAATGTTCTATTTTATCAAGATATGCTTGCAAGATAGTGTAGAGACAGTGGAAGTCATGTGCCATAGCAAAGAAAGCAGTGTCATCGGCATAAACATAGGTTTTCACATCTGGATGAACGGGGATGGTACTAAGCAACATGTTGAATAAAACCGGGGAAAGTACTGACCCCTGAGGTACAACTCGGGTTTGCTTGTGCTTACAGGAAGAGAAACCGCCTTGATAACAATAGAATTCTCTTCTACTTAAAAATTCCGTCACCCATGCTACTATATAAGGTGGAAGTCCATCTTTCCATAACTGATTAGTCAAGATAGAATACTCTACACTATCACATGCTTTACATATGTCTAACGTTACTAAAGCCGCAGAGTGTTTTTTGTGACGGGCAATATGAATACGACTTTCCAGATCTACATGTGCATGCCATATGAAATATCCAGATCTAAAGCCAATTTGGGAAGAACTCAAATGTCGTTTCTCGTTAATAAACCTAATTATTTGACCATGAAGTACCCTTTCAATAAGTTTTACTACATTAGATGTTAAGGCTATCGGTCGTATGTTGTCTAAATTTTAGCCTGCCCCCTGTTTCTTAAGCAATGGTATAATTTTCGCAATCTTCCATTCAGAAGGGATCCATGCTCTTCTAAGGGAATAACTGACGAGACTTAACAGATCATTCGGATATTCCCTGTGAAGTATTTTTAGCATTGTATTTGTTATTCCATCGGGGCCTGGTGCTGCATTTGCCAATCTTTCCATGGCCTGATTTAATTCGGAAGTCGATATTTCTGTGTAGTCATAGATGGTTGTGGTGTAAGCCGAATTAGGAAGATGCGTTGAGAACCTGTTTTCTAATTTTTTAGCCAATTGATTGAATGATTCCTGTAGTTCCTGTGAGGTGTAAACTACTGAGTCAACGTTTCCTGGTATAGGGGTCTTCTTCCTACCACGAAGGAAGTTGAATAAAGCACGTTTGTTAGTTGATTTAGACAGGTATTCGAAATGTTCTTGGTCATATTGCTCTTTCGCTCGCGATACAGTGCGTTTAAATGTTGCCGCAATGAACTGATAATCCTTCCAATTTTTTGGACTCTGATTACATATAAGTATTTTCCATGCAGCTTCTCTTCTTCTATAATCTTGTGTGCACTCATCATTCCACCATCTACTAGGTTGGGCACTTTTGGATGACGACGAAGCAATTACAAATTCTGAAGTATTCTTGGAGATTTTTAAAGCAGAACAGAGATTTCTGCCGAGGTCTTCATTTTGACCACTGCACACTGCCCTAATGTTGGAACGCAAGCAGTCTTTAAATTTTTTGTAATTGATCAATGTTTTCTCTGCCCTTTCAATAGATTTCACAGCACATTAGATTTGAAAGTATACATGGTCACTGTTTGAAGAGAAATCAATTGTTTTCCAAGACTTTATTGAAACACTTGGGCTGCAAAACGTGAGATCTAATACCGATCGTGTCCGTCCGCGAATAAATGTAGGCTGTCTATCATTTAGGCAGGTAAGATTTTTATTAATCATCCAATCCCACAGAAGAGTACCACAAGGATCTGTTCGAAATCCCCATGAAACATGATGTGAGTTGAAATCACCAGTCAGAAGGAAATCATTCTTGAAATTAGCTAAGGCAGTATCTAATTGTTGAGTATTATGCAAACCCGTTGGAATGTATGCGTTTATAAGTGAAAAAGGGTGGTGCCCTGGTAGACAGAGGTCTATTGCCAAAATTTCAGTCTGTGGACATAAGCTGAAAAGCTATGCTCGCTGTGCGGCAAAATTTAATCGAGACTAGTATAATTAGACCACCTCCTAGTGATGGACGGTCTAACCGAAATGCTCTAAAATTGTTTAAATGATAATTCTTTACGGGGTTAAGCCAGGTTTCTTGTAATAAGATTATATCCGGATATAACTGATTAATTAGGCAAAGTAAGTCAGTAGAAGCAGAAATCAAAGACCTACAATTCCACTGTAGTACTTTCAAGGTATCTATGTTGACGAGCGAAACACTTCAGCAACGGCAGCTTCTAAAATACTCCCCTTAAAAAGTGCACTGGCATTTTCGCTGCCCTTTTTGGGTTTTGTGTTTGGGCAAGGAGATTTTAATGGAGATCCAGTGCGCTTCTGACGCCTGAAATCTTGGCATACGTCCATTTCATTCTGATCCTCCACGTGGGTCGACGTAGAAGGAACGGACAAAATTGGGGTTTTCTCCTCTCGGGATTGTCGCTGTGGGACTAAACTCGGTATCTCTTCCACTGCACAAGGTGCCGACTTGGCCATCGGTACTGCTACTGCAGAAGCCAGCTGTGTCATCTGTGAACAAAACACTTGAGAGATGCACTCACTCACGCTCGTAACTATGCGTTCCAGCGCTTTCGACATCGCCTTTTCTACTGCAGCCTCAATAAGATTAAGAATCTTCGTCTCACCTAGTTGTTCGTGCCTCGACGCGACTCCGGCATATCCAAAGGCTCTATCCTTCACAACTGTTATTGCTTCTCGCCGCGAGCAACGACGTCTGTCCATGATTTCTAGAAGTTGCGTTTCATTAGACCTTGCGGTGCAGTTCAGATAATCGGCCGCGTGATTTCCTGCACAGAGGCAGCACTTTTCGGTTTCGGCGTTGCACTCCTTCGATGGGTGGGTATCGCCACAGATGCGGCAACGTGAATTTGATTTACAGCCCCCTGCACTGTGACCAAAACGCCAACAGTTTTCACATTGGAGAGGACGAGAAGCGAGACGTTCGACTCTGAAAATGAGTAGCCATATTTTCAACTCGGATGGACAGGAAGTGCCGGCAAAGGTTGCAATAACCGACTCAGTGGGGACTTTCTCACCGTTAACTAATCGGTTGCATCGGTACACAGCTATGACCCCAGCATCAGACAGCTTTTCCAGTCTCAGCGGGCGTTAATGTAGAGTCGACTCCTCGTACAGTTCTCTTAGTGCACGCTAAATGAGGCGGGATAAATGCACTTACCGGGACCGAAGCAAATGCCTTGCATTTTAGGATGTCAGAAACGCACGAAGGATCTGACGATCTGCATACCAAACCACCTCTTCCGAACTGACGAACATCACTTATCAGCTGAAAGTGCGGCGTCATGGCCTGCAACCCCACCTGGATCGTTGTTGTTGTTCTCCTATTGTTAGTGGCGCATACCCACTGTGGGGGATTGGCCAAGAATCGAGTGGCTTTAAAATTTACTGTTCAGATTTAAAATGATGGAGGTATAACAGAAAGTTTACCGATAGCCTATAGGCAAGTGTGGTGCTTAATGTATAGCATACAAATATTTACATAAACAAATTTATTCTTAGAATAGACCAATAATCTGATTTTATACGTATATAATTATGTGGACATGTTAAGATAATGAAACTGGTTAATTAGTGAACCTATTAGTTTCATCAATATAGTCCCGGACGGCCGCGCATACATTGCCATTAGAGAAACCAGAAATGGAAGCTCCAAAAGACAAAATGACAGGCAGAGATAAGTCCATACCAATGCCACGCAAAGGTATTTCTAATAGGGTTTTTCGTAATGTGTTAAACCGCCTGCAGGTCAAAAAGAAATGGTCTATTGTTTCCAGTTCATCACAGAATGCGCACAGTGGCGAAGGTGCCTGAGCAGACCTGTGTTTAGAGAAATTTAGATTTGGTACCCGGCAACGCAGCCTTGTGATATCTACTCCTTGTTTTCGAGTGCGGCAAAAGTCTCTTCGCCAGGGATATAATAAATAGCGATATTCTGTAGAGTTTGTTAGTGCTGAACCTTTAAAGACTTGCATAAGCGTACGTCTGCGGAATCGAGCAGCGGTCACATAAGCGGATGATGGACAGAGCGGTAGAATTGGTTCGCTGATTGACGACTTAGCTAAGGAATCGGCTATTTCATTCAGAAACAAACCTTTATGTCCAGGCACCCAAACTAATCGCACTTTTCTCAAATGCACAGGTACTAGTACACGGAACGCCCTTGTTACGTGATTATCAGCACCAACAGAAAGTGCTGCACAGAGAGATAGGGAATCTGTTATTATGACAGCTGATGTAATTGCTGTATCTAGCTTGCGTAAGGCGAGCACTACTGCCAGAAAACTCAGCCACAAAAACGGGTATGAAATTGGGTTGTCGAAGGAATAAATCCAATTAAAATCGGGCTGAAATTACCAACCCCTGACTTTTCGTCGTATTGCGATGCGTCTGTAGCAATAATAACGTTCGTTGTAATACGGCGCAGGTGATCTTGTAGTAAACCATCCAAAATATTATGGGGAAGTAATTTGGCATCATTAGGAAAAATGTCGTCGAATTGAATTTCCACCGGGGCTGAATTATAACGACTCGGGCATGATGTCGCATATACGTAAGTTGAGAGGCTCCAGTAAAATTTTGCACAAATATAATTTGTGGCGGTGTAAATCGCGGCCATCTAGCAGCAAAAAATGATTCCGGGTGGAATAAAGGCTGTTTTCTGAATGTAGTAATGGTGATTCATAATTCTTAAGAATGTCTGAACAGTCGAAGGCGAATTCTACAAGAAAGCGGAGGGACCCTCGATTCGAGATACAACACATTGTTGGCGACTGTTTTGGGAAGGCCAAGGCATAAGCGCAAAGCTTCTCTTTCCAGAAGAATTAGAGGCCGCAACTTGTAAGCTGAACTCCAGAGAAAATCACAACCAAATTCCAAAATGGGACGAACATACATGCGATATATCATTATTAATGTGTCTCTTCTCATACCTGTGCGGTAGTTGCTTAGACTACGTAATATGCCAATGGCCCGCACACCTTTTCCGGCGATATATTCGATATGAGATTCCAGTTAAGCGATGTGTG